>CM053030.1:245091752-245558737 GCA_028564925.1 Lithobates sylvaticus
CCCCCTCCTGGGCAACAGACTTTCCTTTACTACCTGGGTCCCCCACTCAAGGCTCTATCACAGCGGTGGATACTGCCCTAATAATCTGCGCCACCCAAGACCTGGAGTCCTCAATCTGCCAGCTCTAACTCTCTGCCCCGGGCCTCCCCTGTATCGACACAGCCTACCCCACTCCATTCCCACTGTACCCCAGCCTGTGTGCCCACAATACAGGGTGTGACTACTGGCTCACATTGGCTGTCAGTGACCTGCTACCCACAGCCTTCCTGGGTCTCTTCAGGGTCAACAGCCCTTAAATCACCACAGCTTACCATAGGTACGGTGCCCAGACTCAAATTTGACACACCTCATCTAACATTTGGGTCTGCCGGCCCCCTTGGAACCCTATCCGGACTCAGACCCTTTACCGGAGCCCCCAGTCAGGACAGTACGGCACTCCAATTTTGAGGGGGGTCCCCTCCCCAGATGTGGAGCCAATAGCAACGGCAGTCCAGACCCCAAAACCACACAGGCCAACTACCTTGCTACAACCTACCCCAGCACTGAAGTGATCCAGCCTGTAAAACAATCTCCAGAAGTCTCCACCATAAAAGCCCGCGGCCACAACCAATTACATACCTTGGCAGCCTACCGGAGTGGGACTGCCACACTGTTACATAACAGCAATCTCTATTTATACTACCTGACTCCTCAATACCTGCCCCCAGCCCCGTCTGAGATCCACGATTCTCATAGCAGTCATTTTATTTCCACTCATCAAAGCGGCGGCATGGACTCCGCCTACCCTGCGGAGGATACAACAGGATGATCTAAATTCTCATTCCTAACTAAAAGGGGGCGCATACTGGACGAGATGCAGATCAGCAGCAATATGTAGGAGCTAAATCGGAATAGCGAAGATTTTAAACACACTGCGGGGTGACTAAGAGAAAAGAAGGAAAAAGGAAATTCTCAACGAATCACCACTATTTCAATCACCTCCCCTGCAGGTTAATTCAGTGCATGCCGTCAGGCAAGAAGGCGCCCCGTCGCCAAGAACATTCTTTAACCACATATCTTCTGCGCAACAAGGAGCAGAAGAAAATGGCTCAAAAAGGTGCCGGTACCCCAAAGAATATACAGTCTCCTGTATCTGCGGGCGTCCCTCCACAGGAGATTGCCTCCACCCATAATAACAGCGATAACCCCGCTCAGATTACAAAAGCTGATTTAGATGCCAGCCTAACCAAGATCTATGAAAAACTTGTGGATAAGATACAATCTGAGCTACAAAAAACAACAAGCACACTTACACAAGAAATAGCCACCCTCGGGGGTCGCACAGACGTGCTTGAAACCAAACATGACGAGCTAGCACTCGCGCACGATGATCTTAGAAAAGACTTTGAACTTTTAGCGGAAAACCACTCATACCTGCAATCACAAGTAGAAGATCTGGACAATCGAAACCGTAGGAATAACCTCAGGATTCGCGGTATCCCAGAATCGGTTTCCGAGCAAATGCCTGCGGTATCCAAACTATTTCACAATCTCCTCCCAGAGCTACCACCGTCTTCATTTGCTTGTGACAGAATCCATAGGGCCCTGCGTCCCAAACCACCACCAGACAAGCCCCCATGAGATATCATTCTGTGCCTGAAAGACTTCATCACAAAGGAGAACATATTAAGAGCATCCAGAAACATGCACAACATCGAATTAGATGGTACAAGAATCCAAATATTTCCTGACATTTCACAGGCCACCCTAGAAAGAAGACGCAAAATGAAGGAAATAACCTCTGTGTTACAATCAGCCCACATAAGATACAGATGGGGATTCCCCTTTAAATTAACAGTACCCCACAATGGCACTACCTACACCGTCTTTAATGTCTCAGAAGGCAAAGACCTCCTGGTGAAGTTAGGACTCTTAGATGCGGCTGCGGAGGCAAGACCCTCTACTCCCAATGCTTCTCCCATCTGGGCTACCCCTGCAACACGTCGGGATCAAAGAAGATGGCGACAATCCTTTAGGAATATGGATGCCTGAAGAAGCTGTCTCGTTCACTCGTTTTACCTGCCTTCCTATCTTTAATACACAACATCAAAGAAAAGACAGGAAGTAAAACAAGATAAAAATCTAAGTTTTCCACTTATTCCATCAAGTTAAAAGAAAAGTTATGGAAATTCTGGAAGGCTGCAAGTTAATATAGCAGCTTAAAGTATTCAGTCGATATAACCCCCTGGAGGGTCACCTGTTGGTACTTTATATTACTTTTTATACAAAGTTATATAATTTTTTATTTTTCCTTTTCCACTTTATCAATATATGATACACTGCATGCATATACCCTTTCTGTTTTACAGAGTCTTCGCTGAAGCTGATCTGCTCCGTCTCGGTTAGTTTGTCCCCCTACTCACAATGGGATCCCAAAATATGGTTCAGTTCGTAGCATTTTTTACGCAACTGATCATGTCATTTGTTATTTTTACAGATAGGGCTCACATTGTGAGTTTTGGACAGTTATGTCCACACCGTAATGTTTTTTTGTCAAGTGGTGTCCCTCACCCTGACTCCCTACTTTATAGAAAATGTTCTTACAAGTTATCTTATATAAAAAGGTCATTCATAGTAAATATACAGTTAAGATTGTCATATTTAATATTGTTCTACACAAGTGACAAATTACACTTTATCAAAGAAAAGAATAGTCTGATATATTTCACAAGCTCTATAACAATCCTAATGCTGACAGGGATAATGACAATAGTAAGCCTGTATCTTTATGCATGTGAACTATGCCCTGGGCCTCGTGAGCTATTTCTATCACCCTATAACTTTTGTAGTAACCCACCACCTGTTCAATGGGGCTTAGGGTGATATCTCACAATGCCCAGGGCATTAACTCTCCTCAAAAGAGGAAAAAAGCTTTCCGTCACTACAAGAGATTGGGGGCTGACATTATTCTGTTGCAGGAAACACATTTTGCAACAGATAAACATCCCAAATTTTTTGACAAGAGTTACAGACAATTCTATTGCACGACTTATAACACTAAATCTAGGGGCACAGCAATCTTTATAAGGAACTCAGTGGTATTTGAGACCCATAGTGTCTTCAAAGACCCAGACAGTCGATATTTGATCTTGAAAGGCTCAATAAAAGGACGCTCGGTCACCATTGCCTCAATATATGCTCCTAATGACGCACAAACAAGCTTTTTTTCAAAATTCTTTGAAACCATAGATAGATTTCATTCCACACACTTAATAGTAGGGGGTGATTTCAACCTAGCGGCACATTCAGCACTAGACAGAAGTAGAGTACTCCCATCTTCTAAATCATTCCCTAAATCACTAAATCGATCATTATACAACCACCAACTGGTAGATACATGGAGAGCCCACAATGTAGGTATCAAAGCCTACACATTCTACTCTCACCCACATGATAGTTATGCACGGCTGGATTATATTTTTTGTACCCCAGTGTTACTAGCCAACTCCTCAAAGGCAGAGATCCACCCATGTCCCTGGTCAGACCACCATATAGTTTCCTTTAACACCCCACATATAGGCCTAGCTACTACAACACACAACTGGCGAATAAATGATTCCCTACTAACTGACCCAACAATCTCTCAGGAAATCCTATCTCATCTTGAACAATATTTTGCACTCAACGTGGCACCAAATATGCCGCCCACAACTTTATGGATGGCACATAAGGCGGTCATGAGAGGCCATCTGATAAATATTGCGTCAACCAAAAACAAATCTAAGCTCGCAGATATAAGATCTCTTACAAGAGACCTAGATCTCTTATATCATAGGAACAATCAAAACCCCTCTAGCGATCTCTTTAAGCAAATTCAAGAAAAAAACGCACAGCCTTAGACTCCATACTCACATCAGATACAGAAAAATCCCTTAGATGGTCTAAAGCCAGATTTTTGCTTCACAGCAATTCTTACTCTACCATGTTCGCCAGGAAACTAAACCAAACAACAAAACCTCCTCATACCTATAAATTAAGAAACTCATCAGGCAACTTAGTATCCCACCCCAAAGAAGTTATGAACGTATTTTTAGACTTCTATAAAAAGCTTCTCTCTACTCCCCCGTCCTTACCCAAACAATCTTCCTTGAATTGGCTCAATGATATTACACTACCCAATCTATCCAATCAACAAATAGAGTTGCTTAACGCTCCCTGTACTGACATAGAAATTAATAGAATTTTAAACTCGTTAAAAACCTCTACAGCCCCAGGCCCTGATGGATACTCCTCTTCATATTATAAAAAATTTGCCTCCACATTAACTCCTCACCTTACAAAACTATACAATCATATCCTACAAGGAAACCAATTCCCACCAGAAATGCTCCTGGCAAACATGTCTCTTCTTCCCAAACCAAATAAAGATCACTCCATCCCACAAAACTATCGCCCAATTTCAGTCATCGATAATGATCTTAAAATATTTGGCCGAATGCTAGCTGATAGACTAGCTGCAGTTATTTCCCCACTAATAAATCCAGACCAAACAGGTTTCATCCCGAACAGACATATCACAGACAATATAAGACTGACTACAAACATCATTCAAGACTCTAACCTACACTCTAAATCTACACTCCTACTCAGCCTTGATATCCACAAAGCCTTTGACAGCGTCAGCTGATCATACTTAGATATACTACTCCCCAGATACGGCATTAACAGAGAATTCTTACATGGTTTCAAAGCCCTCTACCACAACCCACAAACACGCATCAAACTCCCTGGCAACAATTCCGACTTTTTCCCTTTGAGCAAGGGTACCAGGCAGGGATGCCCACTTTCCCCGCTCCTCTTTGCCTTGGCAATAGAGCCCCTGGCATGTGCGATTAGAAATAACATAGATATAAAAGGATACACTAAAGGGTCCAATGAATTCAAACTAAGCCTCTATGCCGATGACGTTCTTCTCTTCCTAACAGATCCCCTCATCTCTCTACCAAATCTGACCAAAACACTAGACATTTTTCATGACCTGACTGGCTTAAGTATAAACTTATCTAAATGCTCAGCCCTACCCATTAATATCCCACCAGCCCTAATAATGACACTCAAAGACAAATTTCCATTCAATTGGTGCACTGACTCATTTAGATACCTAGGTATACATATCACACCCTCCTACAAAACACTATATCACGCAAATTACCCACCAATATTTAATAACATCAAAAATATAATGAAAATATGGTCATCATACCAAATATCTTTCTCGGGAAGAATAGTGGCAACGAAAATGGTTATACTACCCAAACTCTTATTCTTTTTTAGAGCCCTTCCCCTGTCATTGCCCAAAAATACGTTAGATTCTCTTCAGAGAGAAATCAACAAGTTCATTTGGCAAAACAAAAAAACAAGGTTTAGCTACTCCTTAATGTTTAGACCCCAACTAAAAGGAGGTCTAAATGTCCCAAATTTATGGATATATTATCTGTCAGCCAGATTCACCCAACTAGCACAATGGTATGCCCCAGGCTCTCAAATCCCCTGGCTCCTGTTTGAAGAACAATCAGTCCAACCATACAACCTACAAGGCCTACTCTGGTCCAAGTCTATTTCACCACAGAAAATAAGACCACTAAATTTAATTGTCAGGCATACACTACAACTGTGGAACAGACAAAATACCAAATTTAACCACTTCAGCCCCGGACCATTTGGCAGCCAAAGGACCAGAGGTCTTTTTTCAATTTCGCACTGCACTACTTTAACTGGTAATTGCGCGGTCATGCAATTTTGTAACCAAACGAAATTTGCGTCCTTTTCTTCCCACAAATAGAGCTTTCTTTTGATGGTATTTGATTGCCTCTGTGATTTTTATTTTTTGAGATATAAACGGAAAAAGAGCGAAAATTTTGAAAAAAAAAGAGATTTTCTACTTTTTGTTATAAAAAAAATCTAATAAACTCAATTTTAGTCAAACATTTGGGCCAAAATGTATTCAGCCACATGTCTTTAGTAAAAAAAAATGCCAATAAGCGTATATTTATTGGTTTGCGCAAAAGTTATAGCGTCTACAAACTAGAGTACATTTTCTGGAATTTACACCGCTTTTAATTTATGACTGCCTATTTCATTTCTTGAGGTGCTAAAATGGCAGAGAAGTACAAAACCCCCCCAAATGACCCCATTTTGGAAAGTAGACACCCCAAGCTATTTGCTGAGAGGCATGTTGAGCCCATTGAATATTTTTTTTTTTAGTCCCAAGTGATTGAATAAAGACAAAAATAAAAAAGATTTTTTTTTTTTTCAAAAAGTTGTCACTAAATGATATATTGCTCACACATGCCATAGTTATATGTGGAATTGCACCCCAAAATACATTTTGCTGCTTCTCCTGAGTATGGGGATACCACATGTGTGGGACTTTTTGGGAGCCTAGCCGCGTACGGGGCCCCGAAACCCAAGCACCGCCTTCAGGATTTCTAAGGGTGCAAATTTTTGATTTCACTCCTCACTACCTATCACCGTTTCGAAGGCCATAAAATGCCAAAATAGCACAAAACCCCCCCAAATGACCCCATTTTGGAAAGTAGACACCCCAAGCTATTTGTTGAGAGGCATGGTGAGTATTTTACAGCTCTCATTTGTTTTTGAAAATGAAGAAAGTAAAGTAAAAAAAAAAAAATTTTTTTTTCTTTTTTCAATTTTCAAAACTTTGTGACAAAAAGCGACATCTGCAAAATACTCACAATACCTCTCAGCAAATAGCTTGGGGTGTCTACTTTCCAAAATGGGGTCATTTTGGGGGGTTTTATGCCATCTGGGCATTCCATGGCCTCCGAAACTGTGATTGGCAGTGAGAAGTGAAATAAAAAAATTACACCCTTAGAAAGCCTGAAGGCGGTGATTGGTTTTTGGGGTTCCGTACGCAGCTAGGCTCCCAAAAAGTCCCACACATGTGGTATCCCCGTACTCAGGAGAAGCAACAGAATGTATTTTGGGGTGTATTTCCACATATGCCCATGACATGTTTGAGCAATATATCATTTAGTGACAACTTTTTGTAAAAAAAAAATATATATATTTTTTTTTTTTCATTATTCAATCTCTTGGGACAAAAAAAAAAAATATTTAATGGGCTCAACATTGCTCTCATCAAATAGCTTGGGGTGTCTACTTTCCAAAATGGGGTCATTTGGGGGGGGTTTGAACTGTCCTGGCATTTTATGCACAACATTTAGAAGCCTATGTCACACGTCACCCACTCTTCTAACCACTTGTAGACAAAGCCCTTTCTGACACTTTTTGTTTACATGAAAACATATTTTTTTTTTGCAAGAAAATTACGTTGAACCCCCAAACACTATATATATTGTTAAAGCAAAGGCCCTACAGATTAAAATGGTGGGTGTTGCATTTTTTTTTTCCACACAGTATTTGCGCAGCGATTTTTCAAACGCATTTTTTGTGGAAAAAATACACTTTTTTTTATTTTAATGCACTAAAACACACTATATTGCTCAAATTTTTGATGAAATAAAAAATATGATCTTAGGCCGAGTACATGGATACCAAACACGACATGCTTTAAAATTGCGCACAAACACGCAGTGGCGACAAACTACATACATTTTTAAAAGCCTTTAAAAGCCTTTACATGATACCACATTAGATTCACGGAGGAGGTCTACTGCTAAAATTACTGCCCTCGATCTGACCTTCGCGGTGATACCTCACATGCATGGTGCAATTGCTGTTTACATATGACGCCAGACCAACGCTTGTGTACGCCTTTGCGCAAGAGAAGGGGGGGCAGGGGTGCTTTTTTTTTTTTTTTTTGGTTTTTTTTTTATTTATTTAGCTTTTTTATTTTATTTTTAAACTGTTCCTTCCATTTTTTTTCTTTGTTATGATTTTTATTGTTATCTCAGGGAATGTAAATATCCCCTATGATAGCAATAGGCAGTGACAGGTACTCTTTTTTTGAAAAAATTGGGGTCTATTAGACCCTAGATCTTTCCTCTGCCCTCAAAGCATCTGACCACACCAAGATTGGTGTGATAAAATGCTTTCCCAATTTCCCAATGGCGCGGTTTATATCCGGGAGGGGGGACATTCCCTCCCACTGCTTGTAAAAGCAGTCTAGAGGCTAATTACCCGCTAGAATTGCTTTTACATGAAAGCCGATCACTGGCTGAAAAGAATGATACCAAGATGATACCTAAACCTGCAGGCATCATTCTGGTATAACCATTCAAAGTCCAGCAACATACTGGACATATATTGTAATCTTTTTTTTTTCATGCAGCCTCTTGGCTGAACGAAAAAAAGAGATTGATTGGTGGGTATGCCCACCATTAGAATACCTCCCTTCATCCACCCACTTCTAATGATGGGCATACATGCACCATTTATATATGCCGATGCATGGGGGCATCCTCCCGCAAAAGTTATGCCGTGTACACACGGTCGGAATTTCGACCGTATGTACGTGGCATTAGGAGCCAATCGCTCCTCCCCCCCCTGCTGCCCCCATGCTTCGGCATATATGCTCTTTTTTTTAACTGTGGTGGTGAAATCACCTCCTACAGCGTTGGAGTCGCGGCTTTATGTATCGTGGGAGCAAACGCTGTTGCTGTCAAGATAAATAAATCCGCGTTGCAACTGAATGGCGCACCTGAAAACAAAAAAATGCTCAACACTAAAACACAGTAAACAAAATTACATACCTGAAAAGCAAGCATGATAAAACATGATAAAACATAATAAAACATTGCAGAATAGAATGGAGTAAAAAAAGAGCAACAATAGAGAGAGAATAGAGTGAGAGAGAGAACAATAAAACGACAACTATTTTATTTTTTTTTATTTTTTTGAGATTCACAGGTAAAAAAGCTCCTGACTGAAGCGACTGAATCAAAACGCTACCACAAAAAAACTGTTAGCGATCGCAGGGATCAGGCCTGACTCTGCGAACGCTGCAGTTATGTGTGCTTAGTGTTTTGTAAGTGACAGTGATCGATCGATACTGCACTGGGGTGGGCTGGGCGGGCCGGAGGGGGAAAACGCAGGTGCTAGCAGGTATCTGGGCTGATCCCGCTAACAATGCGGTTTTTTTTGGAACCCTAAACTGCTGGGACGCTAGTATAGATCTGATCAGATCAGATATCGATCTGTTCAGATACTGTGCCACTAAGGGAGGTGTATGCTTTGCGCGTGGGTGTTTGCGGTACTGGCACTAACCTGGGGCGACGCAGACCTTATTTGACCCTAAAACCTAATTGATATCACCCGCCGGGCGATCAGGGGGTTAAACCGTTATTGGGTAATAAATGGCGGGTGCCCTGACAGTATAAAAAACAAGCTAACTAACCAGCGTCACCCGTAACAGTAATACAAAAAAAAACTGGTTACCTAGCGACACTAATGCAGCGATCAGAAAAACGATCGCTTAGTGACACTGGCAAAAGGGGGTGAAAGGGTTAACTAGGGGCAATCAGGGGGTTAAACCTTTATTAGGTAATATATGGGGGTACCTGACGCTATATAAAAACCTGACGGGGAACCTAAATAACGAAATAACTAACTGGCTAACCAGCGTCACCAGTGACAGTTATACAGTGATCACTGGTGAAAGGGTTAACTCTAGGGGCAATCAGGGGGTTAAAACCTTTATTTAGGTTGTAATATGGGGGTACCTGACCTATAAACCTATTTATGAACCTATATAAACATGGCGGTTACCTAAAAAAAAAAACTGGTTACCTAGCGACACTAATGCAGTGATCAGAAAAACGATCGCTTAGTGACACTGGCAAAAGGGGGTGAAAGGGTTAACTAGGGGCAATCAGGGGGTTAAAACCTTTATTAGGTAATATATGGGGGTACCTGACGCTATATAAAAACCTGACGGGGAACCTAAATAACAAAATAACTAACTGGCTAACCAGCGTCACCAGTGACAGTTATACAGTGATCACTGGTGAAAGGGTTAACTCTAGGGGCAATCAGGGGGTTAAAACCTTTATTTAGGTTGTAATATGGGGGTACCTGACCTATAAACCTATTTATGAACCTATATAAACATGGCGGTTACCTAAAAAAAAAAAATGGTTACCTAGCGACAGCAGTGACACTAATACAGCGATCAGAAAAACGATCGCTTAGTGACACTGGCAAAAGGGGGTGAAAGGGTTACCTGGGGGGCAATCAAGGGGTTAAACCTTTATTAGGGGGGGGTAGGGGGCTACCTTGGACCTAAAACTAACTGCCCTGACAGTTATTACAGTCACACTGACACTAAATGCAGTGATCAGTAAATAAATGATCACTGCAATTAGTGACACTGTGACTGGGGGGGGAGGGGGTGATCTGGGGGGTGATCAGGGGGTGACAGGGGGGTGTTTTGTGTGCCTAACTGTACTGGTGTCAGTGTAGTGTTGTGCACTAACCTTTAGATGTTCGCCGCTCGGCGTCTCCGGTCACATAGACCGGCGCACCGAGCGTGACATCACTTCCGCCTTCCTGTCTATACAATAGACAGGAAGGGGAAGTTTTTCATTGGCCAGGAGCGATCGCGAGGGGGTGGCCAGAAACCACTGGCCGTCCCCTCGTCCCGGATCGCTCCTGAAGCGATCCCGACCGTCCCCGCCGGCGGAGGGGGGTCCGATCGGACCCCCCAACCGCCGGAAGAATGTCACGTACAGGTACGTGATTCTGCCTGTACGTGCCATTCTGCCGACGTAAATATACAGGGGGCGGTCGGGAAGTGGTTAACATGTCCTCCGACATTCCTCCCTTAGCATCCTTTCTAGGAGACCCCCGTTTCACTTCCTTAGATAACAACCAAAGCTCATTAACTATATGGCAAGGTCACAATCTAACAAACCTAAAAGCACTTACCTATAACAATACATTTTACGCTTTCACAGAACTACAAACGAAATATGACCTTGCACCCACAGAACATGAAAATTATATGAAGATAAAACACTTCTACCAAAAATACTACTCACTCACACTACGTACCCCCTTCTCACTATTCGAACAGATTTGTATATCCTCTCCACGAGACAAAGGACTGATCTCCATAATTTATAAAAACCTAAACGAATTTAATATGCCTGAAAAATCACACCCCATGCTACAATGGGAATCAGATCTGAATGTCTCATTCTCCCCCGAACAATGGGATACCATCTTTGAGAACTTACATAAATGCACCAAAACTACCACCATCAGGGAATCTGCTACCAAACTACTTTATAGGTGGTATCTTACCCCCGCCAAACTAAATTCATTCTACCCTTCAACTTCTCCACTCTGTTTCAGGGGTTGCCCTACACATGGGACACTTTTACATATATTTTGGGATTGCCCCCATCTTAAAAACATCTGGCACAATGCCAATCTCATGATTGATCGAATCTCAGGTAGAAAGACCCCACTAACACCACAAATGTGCCTCTTATTCTCCCCCATACAAGATATACCAATAGCCAGTTCTAGATTAATCCACACTCTATTTAGTTCTATCCACTGGACCATAGCTTTCAACTGGCGTTCTCCCATTATACCATGGCCTCAGGTTCTCAGCCGTATGGCAGACATAAAACTATCAGAACGAATACACCACACGTTATATGACACCATGCATATATACCAAAAAAAATGGGCTCTATGGGATTCCTCACTACTGGGTAATGTCCATTAATGTTATTTTACTTTAGCACATCCATGGACCCATCCAAGCAAATGTTACTTAAACGGATAATTTAACGTATGTATCCTGCCATATGATATGTCTTCTCTCAGCTATAATGTTATATCTAACTGTATCCTTCACTTGTATGTTTTCCACCACTGTCAAAATCTTGTACTATGACCTTATCCATAATAAAAACCGTTTGTAAACAAAAAAAAAAAAAAAAAAGTAGCAGCTTACCAGCTGTTCTGATCTCTGTATCAAAGAGATCAGATAGGCCTGTGGCATAAACCCCTGCCCGGGTCTCTATCCAAGGTCTCCCAGATGACACTCAAATTCCAAAGGAATATCCAAATCTCTCCTAGGTCCTCCTTACTCTCCAATGCATGTGGAATGGACTGCAAGCTGTGTACATTGACCCAAGCTGTGCGAACCCTTGTAGAAGACTTGACAAGCTTTCATCCAGAGATTGCGGTGGCTGATGCAAGTGGGCAGAATGAACAATGAGGGTTTAAGTCTTATTGCAATTAGATGGTGTTTCTTTTGTGCCTTTGTGTATTTTCTAAACACAACTCTGGTTCTTGCATGCAAGGGTGGCTCCATAGGACACTTCATACAACCATAGACAGCACTTTCCACACACACACACTACATGTGACTTTAACCCTCACTCAGCCTCTAGCAGCAGCCACCAGCACTGTGTGTCTCTCGCTGGTGGCTGCTGCTAGAGGCTGAGTGAGGGTTAAAGTCACATGTAGTGTGTGTATGGAAAGTGCTGTCTATGGTTGTATGAAGTGTCCTATGGAGCCACCCTTGCATGCAGGAACCAGAGTTGTGTTTAGAAAATACACAAAGGCACAAAAGAAACACCATCTAATTGCAATAAGACTTAAACCCTCATTGTTCATTCTGCCCACTTGCATCAGCCACCGCAATCTCTGGATGAAAGCTTGTCAAGTCTTCTACAAGGGTTCGCACAGCTTGGGTCAATGTACACAGCTTGCAGTCCATTCCACATGCATTGGAGAGTAAGGAGGACCTTGGAGAGATTTGGATATTCCTTTGGAATTTGAGTGTCATCTGGGAGACCTTGGATAGAGACCCGGGCAGGGGTTTATGCCACAGGCCTATCTGATCTCTTTGATACAGAGATCAGAACAGCTGGTAAGCTGCTACTTTTTTATATGGTGGAGGACTCTTCTCTGGCTATCCAATCACTGGTTTCGTGGGTGTTAAAGGCTGTAGCACTGTGAATTAACAACAACAGAACCCTAACCTTTATGGTGGACTTTTTGCATGCAAGCTTTCCAATAAGCGATGTCTTCTTTTGGTCCTCTGTTGTTCACTATGCCATTATATTGAATCTGGACTTATTATCACGGTTTTATGAAATCATTATAATTTTTATGTTGTATTTGTTATTTCACTTTTGGATTGTATAATTTTGAATTCAAATAGAACAATGGGTTAATGATTGCATCCAGCGGATGCCCACTGTAATTTACCTCACGTGTAACACCACCAGCTTAGGGCTGGATTGATTTCCACGCACCATATCATTAGTTTTGAGGTGAAATAATTTTCACATTTTTTTAATTTCCAGCGCAGCCATTTTTCTTTTCTTATACTTCTTGGTGCCAAACTGACGGTTGCTAAGGCCTGTAAAAGACCCAGGGTCTCCTTCCCAGCAGTAATTAGGAAAATCTCTTGGATAATGTCACAGGAGAAGTTAGCCAGCATTATCTCTAACATGGTCTGTAAATTTGAATCCACCTGGGAACCCTGGGCCATTTTTATTGGCGCTCCATGGATCACTAACTCAATAGTTCCCTGAACTAGGTCCTATAATTGATGCTCCGAACACTCTGACTATTCTCCCTCTCCTCCCTCCAACTCCCCTTCTACCCACTCCCTCTTTTCCCCTCTCGCTCTCTCTTTACCGCTGTCTGCTCTCTGCTCTTTCCTCTCCTTCCATTTTGAAGCTTGCTATATGAATGATGGGACCCATCTTTCGGGTACCTCCTTAGGTACTGGCAACCCAGAGGTGTAGGCCTTGATTGCAGCTATGCATCCACATGGCTGGGTGGTGGAGCGGTGGGGGCTTCCCCTATTGGGCACAGATAGATCCCAGTTGGGGTGCCTGGTAGGGGGAGATCCCCATGTGTTACACCGCCTAGAAAGCCTTCTCCTTCCACCTCTAATGAGCTGGGACATTGGGTCCCACCTAACCGTTCCACGAGAGATGCCAGTTTCACTCATATGTCATAGCTGAATGCCATATGTTCCCCGTTATTGCCGATGTTTGCGTTGACAATGTTTATATGTCTTGTCATTTCTCATTGTATTCTCTTTGACAATTATAATAAAATACTTTGAAATAAAAAAAATAATTGCCATCCTTCACAACACACTTTTGGCAATGTTCATAAAGCTTCTGGAAGCTGTCAGCAAAGGCCTCTTTTGGAATAAAGCTTCCATGATGCTTTTCAGGTGGGGAAGCAGATAGAAGTCTGCAAGCGCCAGATCAGGGGAGTACGGTGGATGATCAAGAACAGGTACCCCACTTACCCAAATCTTTGCAGTTTATGGTGCACACCATTTCCTTGCTAATGCCCAATTTCTCCTTATCAATCGTAGAGTCAGTCGCCGGTTTCGTGCCAGCATTTGTTGCACTCCCTCGATCATGTCTGGGGTTCCGCTTGTCGACAGTGGACCCGATTGTGGCTTATCCTCAGTCATTTACTTCCTATCACGAAAGTGTTTGAACCAGTTGTAAACACATTTTCTGCTCACGGGTTCTGTCCCGTACACTTGCACCAACATGTCAGGCGTCTCCATCGCCGTTTTCACCAATTTGTAGCAGAACTTGATGTTTACTCGTTGCTCCATTGTGACCCTAACTCTCACACTGGCTACGTTCGACTATCCACAGTGGGTTTACCCTGATGGTCACGTGTACTCTACGCTAGGTGGCGCTTCTCGACATGTCTCTGGAAAGCCAGGTAAATGCGTGCACACCTGGCCCATGTTGCCGTTGAGATATCGGACCAGTCACTTAACCTTTTAGACACATCTCATATGTCAAATATAATAAATCAGCACAAGTGAATTGGACTTTCCTATTTGAGTTACTTTAACACACCTTATTAGCTAGAATTAGCTAATAAGGTGCCAATCTGCCAATTTTCCCTGTCAATGGCTTCTTGTGTGGCATGCCTGTGGACTATCTTGTTTAATTTGTTTATTTTGTAATTGCTTGAATATGTATACATGTATTTGTAAAAATCTGATGCAGAATATGAAAAGTGTATTAAAACATATTATGCAAGTATATTAAAGGATACTGAATGAATACCTTAATTTAATGGATTGCAAATAAAGAGTACAAAGCAGAGCAAAGCTCTTATGAGCAATTCCTGTGCACATATATAATCTCAATACCTGTAACATTAGAAAGATTCTTTAAAAAAATCTTTATCTTTACAACATTATGCATAATTCAAAGATCAATTAAGCAGAATATTTTAATATCATTGCAAATATAGCTTTAATTAACCATAATGTTATTCTGCAGGGATATCACCAAAAGCCCTGTGGCAATAATTATGGTGCTCATTTCAAATACGTACAATTTTTTTATTAAAAAATGATAGTCTACCGCAGGAATAAAATAATTATTTCAACTTGTATTTCTGAATAGAACAATAAATTAAAATACCCAGTACTGTAAAATATATAAAAAGAATAGAATGTAGTCCAAGTACTTTTAAAAATGGTCTTGTACAAGGCAACCTTTACAGTCTTTTTTCCTTTTGCACAGAAAATATCATGTTATTTTCAATGTATACATTATTATTTAAAGAACAATTGTTTTTTTAGATAACTATTTCTAATGTTTTTTCTAGACTTAAATGAAATCATAAACAAGTTTCATATTGATGTGCGAAACAATTTGTCCAGACTAGGATTAACAAAGAATTGGCCTTATTCATTGGAGGTGAAGTGTTACTTCTGTTTGTGCAATTTTGTCGTCATGTGTATGAATTTAGAAGTTGGCAGGTGTTTTTGCTGTAGATGAATTCTAAGACTTTAATAGTTCCTTCAACAATTTGCAACCTGTCAGAAGGGATGACTTGGTATAGCACATTCACTTACAGTATGAATAGGAGACAGCATTAGCTAACTTTTTTTAGAGTGTTGCAGGAAAAAAGGGAGCACAAAGATGGGGCAAAAAACAGATAAACAACACGTAGCCAAACTGACATGTATATGTGAAATTGTTACAGCAGTTGGTATGTAAAAGTACAGCCCAATTCCATGAATAACCAACATTTACAATAATTACAATAAGGTAAATACATATTTGGGCCATAAACAGTATTAATGTCTGTCAGGTATTTGTGTTATTTTTTTTTCTCCTCCCTTCCCTCTGTCTGTCTCCATCATCCAACAGCACACATATGTGAAATTTTATGATTTATTTGCTGAATTTTCTGTCTGGAAATAAATGTATTGTACGTATGACATTAATTCTTTTTATAGATAAACAACAAACATATTATCAAGAGGCATGGATTTTGAGGAAGTGACTTGTTTGCGAAAGGCATCAATCCATTTTACACCATTCATTATATACAGTATATGTTTGATGTAGTATTTTATTGTGTTTTAAACTTTGTTAATAAAGGCTTATGTTTTACATTTATATTGACTGTATTCTCCCTGGTGGCACATTTAAAGTCCCATTGTATCTGTCTGTCCCCTCCTACCTCTTTAGTAGAGGTAAAGGGGGAAATTTTCAAGTTGCTTTCACAGTAGGGTTGGTGCCCTATTGAGACATTTTAATATATACACCATGAGGGTCCCACCACTACTAGTACTTACACATACAGTATATACTGTACAGTACCTACTGAAAGCTCAATGTAATGTTGTTCAAGTAAACAACTGAGTTTCTAATTTCTTAAGGGATACTATTAGTATGATATAACTAGATCTGCTGCCCAATTTTTTCGACCATATTACAGGCTACCGCACCTTATTAACATGCTGTACCCCAGCATGTTATTCTGTCCCTGGCCCTCCCGGCTCCCGTCATGAATCTTGGTCGCTATGGCTGTTCAGGGTATTTACCTTATCCCTGTATCCCAACATTATATATCTCATGTTACATTAGTGTACACATTTATTTCTTTTTTTATTGTCTTATCTCTATTAACATTTCTTTTTTATCTCTTTTATCGAGCTCCACTGCTTGCCCCTCCGTTTGCGGACTCCAACTACAGGCGCTGGTGCATGGCATGCCAATGGTGTGCCTTCCCGCGGCGGCCCGGTGGGCTCCCAGGTGGGGATGCTGGTCCCTGTCGGGGGCCATTTCTTTTTTCCCCCCTGCGCTGGCTCTGGCTGGGAACCACCGTTCCCGGCATTTAGGGCTAGTGCGCATGCGTGTGCGCGACGTGCTTGCGCGAGCACATTTTTTTCTCGCGTGTGCGCGTGATGTGACCGCGCGTGCGCGATGCGGGAGCCCTGACCCTGTGACGTCACACGCCGACAATTGTCCGTGCGGTACTACGTCGCAGGGTTGGGAGCTATAAATAGCAGGCAGGTTGCCTGTTCTCCCATGCTCTGGACCTCGGATACACGGGACTGCATGTTACAACCAGTACTAGTAAGTCACCTGGGGAATAAACCATTTTACCTAGCCCTGCTGCAGGACCTGCTTGTTTCAGGTCGCTGACTATAGGCCTCTCTAATTCTGGGCATTGTTCCCTTTTCCCCCCCTATAGGTGTCTGGCACGGGTGGATAGGCTCATCAATGCCTCCACCACATGCTATCTGGTTACGGCATTACCTACTGTGGGCGCAGGCTGACAATCTCTCCATCAGCCGCACCACTCCTCTCGGTATCCTTAAACTTCATACATCCAAATTATCAGGTACCATGGCTCCTTCACTTATATTCATTCCACTTCTCCTTCACTTTTTGCCACTCACTTCTTCGTTTTTCCTTCCAGCCTTTGTTTTTTTCCCCCCTGCACCGTGTCCCTCAATTCCTTTCCCTCCCCTTCCACAATCTCTCTCCCCTTTCCCCCCTTGCACCCTTTTTCCTTGTTAACACCTTCCTGTCCTTTTCCTCTCACTTATTCACCTCACCTGTACTCTTATACCTTCCTATTTTTCGATTAAAGACAGAAAACAATGAATTACAATTAGAAGTGTTACATAATAGGGATTGGTGCTGGATCCAAGTTTTTCAACCTATCTATTCATGATCTGGGGGATTAAATGGTTAGCAAAAACGTGTGTAAAAAATAGCATGGTAGTGACATATTGATTACAGAAGGATCTTGGAAAAATGACAATCGACAACAATGACAGCATTTAAATTGCAAATTGCAAATTAAATGTAATGTTGAAAAATGTAAGGTTATGCAGATTTGCTTGGGGAATACCTTGCCCTCCTTACATTAAATGAAACACAGATGGGCAAATTAGATGGAAAAATACTTGGGAATGCTGGCAAATAATAAGCTAAACAATGCCACTTGATACCGAGTGGCAGAAGTAAAGCAAAGAAAATCTTGATGGAATAAAACATGTGATGCTAATGTGATATTATTTCTGTGTAAAACTAAACAGCTCATTAATGAAACAACTGGAAATGCTTTTTTTCACATCTTTTGTTTATAAAGGTAATGGGGATTTATTATGTATTTTGATTTGTATATATGGAGATTTATTATAAGTAATGTGATATGTAATGTTACTGTAGCAAACCAAGTTACATTTAGCATATACTGTCACCATTCTGTTAATTAATGTGATTTTATTTTAACTTTGAAATGTTATATATGTTTGAAGAATTTCAGCCCATTAGAAAACATAAGTGCTTGATATCTTCTTAGGAAATCTATTTAAATAATCTTTGATGACTGAACATACTGTGGGAATGTAAACCTATTTACCTTTGCCTTTAATCAGTCCCAAAAGAAATATCTCACCATACAACATCAAACAATTTGGTCTTTTTAATTGGGGTTGATCCAAGTGAGTGCTAAGGATCTTTACCCATCAAAGTCTGTATTTCTTTTATAATGAGCAACTGCACAAACAGATGGTAGAACTTTTCACATTTTTGTTGTGCTTTCCAGCATTAAAAAAATATAAGGCTACTTACATAAATATGTACTTTATAGTAACAATTTTAAAGGATAACCTGTTCTTTAGTTAAAAAAAAACTATCTTACAATAGGCAGCTTGTAAGATGGAAGTTTACTGTATATGAGCAAGGAAGTAACTTTTGCAAGCAGAATCGTGAACCCATTTAGCTGCCCTTTATATTTAGAACTGTTTTAGAACTGGTAATTTCTGTGCATCCACCTGCATGCCTTCATTTCTTAGAAATGATGTGTCTGTACACTAGGAAAGAAAAGGTGGGATGGGGGGGAATCTGTATTAGGCTGACCAGTATTCAATATACATTTACAACATATTGGTTGCCTATTTCAGTTAATACAATGTTATTATAGTTGTCCTTTATTAAGACCTCAGGTAGCACCTTTCATTGCCTTTGATTGCCATTGTCTTCTTGACTTCATCCATCTTTCATTAAAGTGGACATAGTATCTGATTTTTATTTTTTATTTTTTAATGTTAAGGGTATGCATGGCAGGTAATGGGCATTATTACCTCATAATGAGTCCACAGTACCCCCCCCCCCCCCCCCCCCCCCCCCCTCGATGATCAGGAATTATTGGTATTTATATTTGGTTAATAAAACAGCTGCTGTGGCCAATTTACTCCAGTTATGTGTGGTGTGGTCATTAAAATTAATTGGGGGTGGGGTTATTGGTATAGCAGGTAGGGATGGGCCCGGTGTTCGATTCTAACCCATGTTCGAATCGAACATCGGCCGTTTGTCCGCTCGTCATGTCCAGAACTATGTGGGCCGTTCGCATCAAATTCGTGTGATGCAAACGGTCCACAATGCACTGCGCCAGTTGCAGTGAATTGCTGGCTAATGATTGGCCAAGCATGCACTGTGACCCCGCATGCGTGGCCAATCATAGGGCCAGCGGTGATGAGAGCAATAATTGGCCACAGGCAGGATGCCTGTGGGCAATTATAGCTCAGGGGGTTTAGTACACGCCCCACACTATATAAGGCCGCCGCGCCGGCGGCCTAGTGTAGTGTGTTCCGGCATTAGGAACAGTGATAGTGTACTGTACATGTACACAGTGTATTTGAATCATTACTTTGTGGGGAAATTCTAGGGAAAGAGGAAAAATAGGCAGGGATAGTGTATTCTTCTCAGCCTTTGCTTGTGGGGAAAGTGTAGGGATAGAGGAAAAATAGGCAGGGATAGTGTGTTCCTCTCAGTGCTGTTCTCTACCAATCCAGCCATCTGCAGGAGTTAGTGTGTGTGTGTGCTGTGTTAGTATAGCACATCAGTAGCACACTAAACCACCTTACCCTGTATCTGCCCTGTTCTCTACCAATCCAGCCATCTGCAGGAGTTAGTGTGTGTGTGCTGTGTGACTATAGCACAGCACACTAAACCACCTTACCCTGTATCTGCCCTTCTGCCCACACAGTGCACAGACAGCAAAACAAATGTTACAGGGGTGATAACCCTTCCCTATGTTCTCCAAAAAGCTTAAAAATTGATTTTTTTGGATGGAGCTACACTTAAAAATTTACCTGTTCAAAATTACAAACAGATTCTACTTAAGAACAAACCTACAGTCCCTGTCTTGTTTGCACCGCCTGTATACTGCTGTTCAGAGTAAATAGGGTTGTAGGTATAGGGTTTTATTTTGGGTGCGGGGTTCCCCTTAATATCCATACAAGACCCAAAGGTCTGGGCTGGGGTGGGGGAGGGGGGGGGGGTGATGGGGTAGCCATGCCATTTTTCTCAAATATTTTCATCCATATTGCCAGGACAAGACATGACATTAAAGCCGCAAGCAGTTTTATATGGCTTCTTTTTTTCCTTTACAAATGTCATTTTGGAACACGGGAAACACAGGCCACTTCACAGGCATACTTTAGACACCCCCCAGGTACCATATTTAAAGGAATATTTCACTTTTTTTTTCACTTTATGCATCATTAAAATGACTGCTCCCGAACAAACGTCCGTTTTTAAAACTTCTTTTTGCACTGATACATGTCCCCTGGGGCAGGACCCGGGTCCCCAAACCTGTTTTATGACAATAATATGCATATTGGCCGTTATAATTAGCACTTTAGATTTCAAACGTTTGTGTCCATTGTAACTAATAGGGTTCTAACGTTCGCGCAAACTTTAGGTCCGTTCGCAGGTTCTGGTGCGAACCGAACCCGGGGGTGTTCGGCTCATCCCTAATAGCAGGTAACAAGCCATGGTTAATACCATAGTCAAGGATTTGAGAATGTACACACAGTAAAATGTGTCAAGAATAACTTCAATTATTGAATCATGTTAAGAAGAAAAAAGGTAACAGGGATTTTCTAATTTTAATAACATTTTATTGCAGTTTTAGCAGTATGCAAACATATAAAACAATAGTAGAACCAATTATTCCACTTGCACAGTAAGGAATCGTAGGCATACACATTCAATGTAAGCAAACGTAATGAATAGCAAGTTACAGTAAATTGCATGGCACATAAATCTATATTTATATTCAAAACAATATATTTTTTTATTTACCAAAGGTAGACATTTTTTTACGAAATAATCAAAATAATAGCATAGAAAAAATATTGTATAATCAAACAGTGGAGGGTTTTCTTATTATAATTTCTTCTAAAATAGTTAGTTCAAAAAACGAAGAATAGAGGATTCATAAATCCCATTTATATGGAATTTTATATAAGGCAATAATTCTCTCATATAAACACTGTGCATGAGTTTCTATAGCTTCTCAGATTCATGTCCAGAAGGTGTGCAGTAGGGTGCCTACCTGGCTGCATACTCTAAAACATAAATTACTATTGGACTTGGTCTATATGGGGTAAGACATCAGTAAAACTAGATTTATGCACCATCACTAAATGATTAGTGGACCGAAAATATTTGATTTCATCTTATGGCCCATGACCTTTGAATTTGGTGAAACTTTTTTTATCAAGGTCAGCCTCCCACTGAATTATAGATGGTGACTTAACAGAAATCTCCTTATATTATACGAGATTGAAGCAGTATTAAATTTAAAAGCAAACATGTATTATACTAAAGCTTACCAATTTTTGGATGTGATGTCTGCATTTGTTTTCTTTTTTAAGCCTTTTTTTCTTTTATTTTCACCCGGTAATGTGGCCAGTAAGTCTGTTTCTTTTCAACAGAACAAGCTGTCCTGCAGATGTAGCAGTTGGAGGTTTGGGGAAAACCATTCAGCTCTGACCTGGGAGCTAACAATGATTCAAATTTATGTATTTGTGTAAAACCTTTATCTAAAAAACAAAACGAAAAAAAACTGTTTCTGTAACTTCTTAAAAAGTGGGTAAGGTTTGGCTTCAATTTGGTAGTGCATCCAAATCAGCTAGTACATATAACACTCCCCGCCCCCCAGACTGACAATACTGCTGTCCAAAGGTGTCTCTGTGCTCCTTTATCCAGAGTGGAGGCACTCTAATACAGGAGGTGTGTTACTACCAGGATCACCAGGTGAAAACAGAAGGAAAACACCTAAAAAAAAGAAAACTCGCACAGCCATCACATCAAATGATTAATAATGATTAGCTGCAATATATAAAAATGTTGGATTTGGGTCTATTATCGCTTTAACCCATTGCCGACCGTGCCATAGTCGAATGATGGCTACCTCGCGGTTGGCTAGTTCCAGAGGACCCGGCGCACCTCGGATGCGGGTAAAGGGACAATGACAGTGGCCCTTTACCATGCAATCGCTCCGTCCAATGATCACTTGTCAACAAACAGGCGCATATCCTGTTCAGCTCTCTTCTCACAAGCAATCGGTACAGTGTGTGAGGAGAGTAGGGAGCCGGTGCAGCAGTGCTTGTGGGCTGGATATGTAGTGCCCACAGCACTGATCTGTGCCCATTCAAGCTCATCCATGCCTCATTTATGCCCATCCATGCCTCATTCATGCTCATCCATGCCCAGCCATGCCTCAACCTTGCCCATCCATGCTCATCCATGCCCATCTATGTCTCATTCATGCCTCATTAATGCCCATCCTTGCCCACCCATGCCCATCCTTGCCCACCCATGCCTCATTCGTGCCCATCCATGTCTCATTCATGGCTCATTCATGCCTTATTCATGCTCACCCATGTCTCATCCATGCCACATCAGTACTCATCCATGCCACATTAGTGCTCATCTGTGCCACATCCGTGCTCATCCGTGTCATATTAGTTCTCATCCGTGCCCCATCCGTGCCACATCAGTGCTCATCCGTGCCTCATCCATGCCACATCAGTGCTCATCTATACCTCATCCAGGCCACATCTGTGCCACATCCATGCCACATCAGTACTCATCCGTGCCAGATCCATGCCACATCATTACTCATTCATGGCACATCCATGCCACATCAGTACTCATCCATGCCACATACATGCCTCATCCATGCCACATACATGCTCATCTGTGCCACACAAGTGCTCATCCGTGCTTCATCCGTGCCACATCAGTTCTCATGCATGCCTAATCCATGCCACATCAGTGCTTATTCATGCCACATCCATGCCACTACAGTGCCCATCAATGCCACTACAGTGCACATCAGTGCCCTACAGTTCCAAAAAATTGTAATAGGTAGTCAGGAAATTAATTTTGAAATTGATGTCCCTAGAACCTCTGACGGTGCTCCCTGCATGTTGGGCCTATGTATGTGGCTAGGCTGTGTAAAAGTCTCGCACATGTGGTATTGCTATTCTCAGGAGGAGTAGCAGAATGTATTTTGGGGTGTCATTTTTGCTATGTAAATGCTATTTTTGGAAAAATCTTAAAAAAAAAAAAAATAAGTTTTAATTTTCTTTCCACATTTTCCAAAAACTTGTGGAAAAAAATGACATGTTCAAAAGACTCATTATGTTTCATAGTTTCATAGTTTCATAGTTAGTAAGGTTGAATAAAGACATCGGTCCATCCAGTTCAACCTGAGTGAGTGTTTACAATTGTCCCCATCCCTGTACATTGTACACTCACATCGGTCCCTACCCTCAAGGATCCCACAATCCAAGGTCCCCATTCATATACTAGGGCCAATTTTTGGACAGAAGCCAATTAACCTACCTGCATGTCTTTGAATTGTGGGAGAAAACCGGAGTACCCGGAGGAAACCCACGCAGGCACAGGGAGAACATGCAAACTCCAGGCAGGAAGTGTCGTGGTTGGGATTCGAACCAGCAACCCTTCTTACTGCTAGGTGAGAGTGCTAACCACTACACCACTGTGCCGCCCGATTATGTGTTGGAGTGCTTGCTTTCCAAAATTGGGTCATTTTTTGGGTGTTTCCATTGTCCTGGTGATCCAGGGCCTTCAAAAATGTAAAGAAATTAAATGTGTAATTTATGTCCCTAGAACACCTGACGGTGCTTCCTGCATGTTGGGCCTCTGTACTGTATGTGGCCAGGCTGTGAAACAGTCTGACACATGTGGTATTGCCATAGGAGGAGTAGCAGAATGTGTTGTGGGGTGCATTTGCAAGTATGCACATGCAATGTGAGAGAAATAACCTGTTAATTTGACAATTTTGTGAAAAAACGAATCGTAATTTTGCGAAGAATTGTTAGAAAAAAATACAACTTAAAAAAACTCACCATGCCTCTTACTAAATACCTTTGAATGTCTGCTTTACAAAAAGGGGTAATTTGGGGGTATCTGTACTGTCCTGTCTTGTTAGTGACTCAAGAAATGAGATAGGCCATCAGTACATCAGGTGTGATCAATTTTCAGTGATGGCACCATAGCTTTTAGACTCTAGAACTTTCAAAAAGACCAAATAATATACACTGATTTTGGTTATTGTTACCAAAGATATATAACAGTATACATTTTGGCCAAAATATATGAGGAAAAATTACTAATTTGCTAAATTTTATAACAGAAACGAAGAAAAGTGCATTATACAAAATGTTCAATCTTTTTTCATTTATAGCGCAAAAATAAAAAACCCAGTGGTGATCGAATACCACCAAAAGAAAGCTCTATTTGGGTGGAAAAATAGGACAAAAATATCATATGGGTACAGTGTTGCATGACTAAGTAATTAATTGTCATTCAAAACGTGAGTAGAAGGGCTTATATGTATAGGTTTATGTGCATTGTTTACATAGGAGAAAAACAATACATGCCTATTTCCTTGGTGTTGCTTTCTTCTCTATAAAACACCAGCACTTATCTGTGGATTCATGGAATCATTATCTCATTTGATTGATTATTGTTGCCAGATAATAGTTCTTCATACCCCCAATTTGTTTGTGCTTAAGTACAATTTATAGGAGCTCCTATCCTGTTTATCTTGCCACACATACTATATACTGTAGATGTATTATATGATTAAGGGATATACAAAAGGTAACTGGAATGGGAATTGTTAACATTTTAAAGTAGAACACAATCTTAGGCAAGACAAGTATATTAAATTAAGCCAATTTTCCCAACAAATACATTTGAAATTTGCTAAATTTCTTAAAATCAGTTGAATATTTTTTAACAATAGTATGAAGCTTATTGCATAATAGAGAGAGGAGTGGTAAGGGTAATTCCCAGAAATTATAGCAAATTAGAATTCAATAAAAATAGTAGTATGGCTTTCAGATGGAGTTTCTAACCTGGTAAACATCCAAATCCAAAACTCAAGAATTTGATTAATTGACCTTGTATATGACATTGACAGAAGTTAGTATTTGATATACTGTGGTAAGGGAAGAAGCTGGGTCCATTAAAGATAACATGGAATCATCTGCAAATAATACAATCTTATTTGGATGTTTATCATCTATTACTCCATGGATATCTGTATGAAGTCTGGATGAAGAGGTGAAAACTAAAGTGGAAATATAGAATGTTTTAGAAATTATATAATGAGTATAGCCCTGGGCTGAAGGGAAGGTATAAACATTAAGATGGCTGATAAGCTATTGCTCCCAAAGCTGAAGTTAACAAGGACGTTTCGTAAAAAGCCTCCGTGTACCCTGTCAAATACTTTTCCGTATCCAACAGCGATTTTCATATCATGTTTGGATAACTGACGTGAATATTCACACATTTTATTATGTAAATATTCCCAATTCTTTTATTAAATCAGCATCAATGCCTTCATGTTCTCTTACCATCAGAAAAAACGATTCATCCTTGTTCAACCATTTTCCAGGGTCAACATTTACTTTCTGGGCTAAAATGCTGTCTTACTTACTACAAAACTACACTGTTGCAATGATTGACCACTGATGTAAAGAAAAAATACTTCCTTCTGGCATAAGGCTGATGACATCCCTCAGGTCTTAGAAAAGTTTTCCTGGAACTGAAGGATGCTTTTTATGATTAAAAGGTAGAGTTTTTTTTTATTACATTTGCTGTGTAATTGGAACAAATGTAACAAGTGTTAGCCCTGGTTCACATTGATGTGATTTGGAATACGATTTGACATGTCAAATTGCATGCCAAATCGGTGGCAATTGCACACAGCACCGATGCATGACACAGCACCGATTCACAAAAGTAGTTTTTGTACTACTTTTGGCGATTTGGGTGTGTGATTTCCATTGATATCTGTGCAGAAACCTGCACAGATGTCTCTGAAATTGCCCCCTGAAGTCGGGACTGAGATGCGGGAATTAAATTGTGCGAGTTCAGCTGAACTCGCACAATTTAATTTCAATATTTCTTTTTAGGTTTTAAACAAATTGTTAATACAGAAGAAAAGCAAAAAGGATATTTGAGACATTCAGATTTGGTTAGATTCACAGGTAATGATATAAGTACAGAGTTAAGCCCCATACACACGCGCGGATTATCCGAGGACCATGTCGGTCGGATCCTGTCCGTCGTACTTTGTCCGATGTTGTTGTTGCGTACACACGGTCGGACAACGTTGTCGGAATTTCCGGTCTGTAAGAACGTCGTGACGTAAGTCGTCTTCCACGAGACTAGAAAAGGGAAGTTCAGCACCACGTCAGGCACCCGTTGGGCTCCTTCTGCTGATCCCGTGTTTATCGCGAGTTAGTCGAAGTTTGGGGACTTAAGATTTGCGCTTCTCAGTTTTCTGACTCAGATCGTTACTGCTCTTCAGTTTGTGCTTGTCGTGCGTATCTGTTTATTAGTGCGTGTAGTCAGTTCGCATTTGTTGGTCATTGTGGCCTATATCTTGATATAGGATGCTTTGATTTGCACTGCTTATTGTCTGCTCGTTTCTGGTATTCATTTCGTTCTTTCAGGCCTTGCTGTTTATCGGTGCTTTCTGTTTGTCCGTTCTGACCAGCCGACCTTTTGTGAGCTTGTGAGCGATGTTTCCCGTGCGTACTCGTCGCCGAGTTCGTGCTGTACGCGGAATTGGTGTCGGGCTTTTAGCTTTGAGCCAAGACCCGTCCATGAACAGAGTGACAAGGAGTATGTGGACCAAGAATTGGTTGCTTCAGCGTGATCAGTTCTCGCACATGCCTTTGCTTCGTGAGATCGGGAGAATAATCCTGATGATTTCAGAAACTTTCTCCGGATGACAGACCCTGTTTTTCACCGTCTTTTGGCTTTGCTGACCCCTTTTATCAGCCGGCAGGATACCTGCATGAGACAAGCCATCACTCCGGAGCAGAGGCTTGTTGCTACGTTGAGGTACTTGGCGACAGGGAGAAGTCTTCAGGATTTGAAGTTCTCTTCAGGTATCTCTCCCCAGGCCCTGGGAATCATTATTCCAGAGACCTGTTCTGCCATCATCGAGGTCCTGCAGGAGGACTATATTAAGGTAACATTTCTCCTTTACTATTCCATTCTATGTATGCTCTGTTTGCTAATGACTTTTATTTTGGTCCTCCTTCCAGAATTACCATGATTGCAATATGTTCTAATATGCTGTTTTTCCCTTCACTTACCTCCCCAGCATGCTCTTCTGGCCCAACAGACACATATGGCCTAGTCACTTAAGCAATGTATTTTGTCTGCTGCTTAGTATTGTTTGCCCCCAAACACCCCATAAAATAATACACACATGTTTGCTGTGTGGTTTACTTCATGTAGAGCCCCCTTTTTTTTTTTTTTTTTTGGGGGGGGGGGGGGGGCAAACTCATTAGGAACCCCCTCCCCCAACTGCTCTGTCAGATGGTACCAATCCGCTGGCTTTCCCAAGGTCAATACACACTATATACTTACCTCTTTATAGTGGGCATCTTTAGGGATGAATTCAGCAAAGCATGTAGTGCAAGGGGCTGTCTCCATACTTTACATTTCCTCTTTTTTGGTGTTCTTTCCCTCCTATTAGCTTGCTTGGTAATTTCAGAATGTCCAAATGTGCGTTCCTTTTTTTTGGGGGGGGGGGGGGTTGAAATGTTATTTTATCTTTCCTGGGGGCTGCCAATAGTGTTAAGTAAGGAGGGTCTGGCCAAACTAGCACACATTATTGAGCCATTTGCCAATCAATGAAGTGCAGAGGGTTACCTGTCCAACACCCCCCCAAAACCCTAGTTATTGCTAATGGCCCATCAGAAGTGGGGGGATTGATGGGGGGATTACCCCACTCACACATGTTTGCCATAGTGACCTTGCTCCGCCTCCTCCTCCACCTTCTGCCACCCCACCAGCACCAGCACCATGGCGTGGAAGGAAGCGTACAAGGAAGACCTGAGAGTGACGACCTGGATTCAGTCTGGTCTGAGAGAAGATGGAGCCTCTCGTAGGACCAAAGCCTGGGGACCTAGATGGCATCTGCTGCAGTTCCGGATGTTTTGGACTTCAGGACAAGATTGCACTCCCTTATTATTTAGATAGGTACTCCTCAGGCCCCCAATTTTCGACGCTTCAAAAATGATGGTTGCCGTGGGGGGCCAAGGCTTTGCAAATTCCCCAAGTTTCTTCATCGCTGCGTTCCTCTTTGGTTTGTTGCTGACACCTAAATAAAGGTCTTTTTGATTTGAAATAATCATTGCCTATGTGTTTTACTTTTCTACAATGACAGTTTATTTGTGAGTAGGCAGGTACATTTCACTAATCATAAAGTATAATTAACAAGGGGCACCAACAACCAACAAACTCCTAGTAAATTTAAGCAACAAATACAAATGTTAATAAAGTTGTTTTGCTAAGTTGAGACACAACCCCCCTCCAAAAAAAATAAAAGCTCCTTAAAATATGTCTTCCAAAAAAAAAAAAAAAATGACAAAGCATCCAAAAAAAATAACAAAGATTCTTTTATGATCTGAGTACAAATAAACATGTAGTGTAGAAATCCTGAAAACTAATAAAGAACTAAGTTTGTGAGAAGTGCGGGTGAATAGGAGCAGCTAAAACATGTCATTCTTCTTGCATTGTAAAGAAAAAGAGAATGCGCTGCATTAAAGACATTTTAACATTGCAGCGTGACGAATGTGCTGTGTCGATTAGGAAAGGTAGTTTTACCTGACCGAGCGCTTGCGTCACAGAATTTCTTCTGAGCATGCGTAGCACTTTGTCCGTCGGACTACCATACACACGATCGGATTTGGTGTGATCGGACCTTGTTGTCCAAAAATCTATCCAGCAGGAGATAGGACTTTGTCTGTCGGACAATCCGACGTACACTGTCCGATGGTGCATACACACGGTCGGATTTTTCGGCAACATTGTCCGATCGGACAGAATCCATGCGAAAATCCGACCGTGTGTATGGGGCTTTAGATGTTCAGTATTGATGTCACAAGAGACCGCTACTGGTCTATTTATGTTGTCTACATGCCCATGATCAGTCCTAGTACTAACTGCCAGGACTGAGCTATGTTTAGGTAAGAGATGAGAAATAATGAAGATAAAGAAAAAAACTTAACTGAGTAACCAGTTTAAACAAGTATAGTACAGTCAAGGTCTTTGAATTTATTGTAAGTCTTGGTAAAAATCATACTTAGTTCCTAGATATTTTTTTTTTTTTTTTTTAAGTTTTTTAAATCAATCTTTTTTATTGAATTTTCAAAGCGTACAATACATGAAAAAGGGGAAGCAAAGGGAAAAAGGGGAGGGAAAAAATAAAAGGGAGGGTTGTACAGTGAGCGGAAATGTCGACTGTAGAAACTGTAGTTACAGTGAATACATTCCATATGATAACAGTAGTGATGTATCATGTGTATAACATACAAAAGGTTATAATATTATCATTAACATTAACAAATCATAGTTCCTAGATATTTTTTTGTACCATTCTAACCACATATTCCACAGATAGTTAGCTTTTTGGTGTCTATTTTGTGCTGAGGTGAACATCATCTCATACGCAGTGTGAGAGTTAGTTGTCATTATAACTTCTTGGATTGAAGGGGCCAGCTGGTCTCTCCAATGATGCACCTTAGTCTTGCATTTAAAAGAATGTGGATGGCTATGTTTCTTGTGTCTAATGCTAATGATTCTATGTCTAATGACAAAAGTGCGAAGCTTGGCAACAGAGGGTTCTTTATCTTCAAAACTTGTGTGAGTAATCAAAATACCCCCATCCAAAAGGTGGCGATAGCAGGACAGGATCAAAGTATGTGGTATAGTTTACCCACTGGTCCACAGTTCCTCTAGCATGTATGAGGGGTATGTGGAGAACATTTTGCAATCCTGTAGGGCGTTAGATACCACCGAAGCAAAATTATTTGTGTCAGTTCCCATAGATTCACACTTTTCGTCACTGTGTATGTGATGTGGAGCACCCTTTGCCACTGTTCAGAGGAATAATTAGTGCCTAAGTCTTGTTCCCACGCTTGAATGTGGGACGTTTTTATAAATATATCTTTATTATTAAGCAGATTGTAAAATAATGATATTGCTTTTGTCTTGGTGTTAGGCTTAGTACAATATTGAGTTACTCTCCATGGTAATGTTATGGTGGTATTTGAGTTGGAACGGATAAAGTGTTTTATCTGTAGATAAGTATAATATTCTATCTGTAGGGATCTAATGATGTTGGGAGCTGGGTCTATCATTAGGTCCTCTAATCCCTTTATTCCTTTTTCTACCCATCTAGTTACATTTGAGTCAGTTATGATGGTGGGTAAGCTTAGGAGCGGCAGAGGGAGTGAAGTAGGTGTGGAATTCTGAAAGAAAGTATTCAGGAGTGCTTTCTAAGCCAGATGAAAGGCCCTTATGGTAGTGGACAGTGATGTAGATTGTATGGAGCTGTGTTGGCTAGCAAGAAGGAAGTGGTATAGCTTGTTTCCCTGCGTTTGGGTTTTTTCAAGTTATTCCCCATCTAGTACTGTTGCTTTGAGGAAACCATGTTTTTAGTTGCGTTAGGATTAATGCAATGTAGTAATCCTTAAATATTGCTAGTCCCACTCCACCTGCTTTCCTAGTTGTAGTTAGTCTAGAGAATGCGCACCTCACATTCCTGCCTTGCCTTAGATAGGGGTTAATTATCGATTGGGCATTAGCAAAAAAGGAGTTAGGTACAATAATAGGGAGCATTCTGAATAGGTTCAGGGATTGGAGAAGTAGGATTATTTTAAAGGCTGCCAGCCGACCTGACCAGGAGAGTTCAGTTTTTGCTAGATATTGAAGTTTGGGACGTAATTTGTCTAGGAATGGTTGAATAATTTGCTTTGAACAGCTCTTCTACTTTTGGTGTTAGTGAGATGCCTAAATAGGTTATCCCTGTGGCACTCAATGTATACGGATACAATTCTGCGAGTTTAGGTTACATAGAAGGAGGGACATTAAGTCCTAGAATGTACGATTTGGTTTCATTTACTTTGTGGTAAGAAAGGCAGTTAAACATTTTTAATACCTGGTGTACCGAAGCCAAGGAAGTCTCCACATCTGTGAGCATGAGAATGATGTCATCAGCAAACGAGCTGATGGTATGTGTTGCATTGTGGAACTTAAAACCTGTAATGTAGGGATGGTTGTGAATGTAACTCTCCAGAGGTTCCATAAGTAAATTAAAGATTAGTGGCAAAAGTGGGCATCCCTGGCGAGTTCCATTCGTGATGTTAAATGGGGTGGACAGGACGCCAGAAGTGTAAACCTGGGCAGAAGGTTTAGTATATAAGGCCATAATTGCTGAGAGTATTGGACCTGTAAAGCCAAAAGCTTCTAATACCCTGGCCAAGTATCCTCAATGAATCCAGTTGAAGGCCTTCTCCACATCTAGAGCCAGAAGCAGAGAAGGCATTCTGTTTATTTTTGCATGATGAATGATGTTTATTAGACATCTAATTGCATCAGTGGTCTGGCGTCCCTTGGTAAACCCCGATTGGTCCAGGTGTATAAAATTGAGGGAGAATATCAATTAGTCGTTAAGCAATTAGTTTGGCATATAGTTTTAGGTTGTTATTAAGGAGTGATATAGGTCCACATTTCTGAGGAGTAGATGGCTCTTTCCCTGGCTGGGTAAGGTTATTAATGCTTTCAACATTTCTGGGGGGAAAAAGGAAGAGGCAGTTGCAGCGTTATAAATGTTGACTAAGTAGGGTGATATTACATTTTTGAAAGTCTTGTAGTACTCCCCAATGTATCCATCTGGGCCTGGGGATTTGTTTAATGGCAACGTATCAATTGCTTTAAGCACTTTTTGACCTGTGAAAGATGAATTTAGTTGGAGTAGCTGAGCTGGAGTTAGCTGGGGGAGGGACATTTTTTTTAGGAAGTTACTAATTGCTTCAGGAGTGGATTGGTATGTATGTGGATCATTTTCTAGGTTGTACAATGATCCATAATAGTGGCCGAAGTCATCCGCTATGTCTTTAGGATGGTAGCATTTGTCCTTGGTAAGTGGGTGTATAAGGAATGGGATTTTAGATTTGTATCTACAGCCATAAAGGAGTTGTGCCAGAACTGTCCCTGCTCTATTGCCATTGGCATAATAATAAATTTTTAATCTTCTAGAAGATTTTTCAAAGTCCCCCAACAGAAGTAGTCGGAGGTCATAGCAGAGCTGGGTTAGTTGGGTTTTGTGGGGTTTTGTTAATTTTGAATTTCTAACTGCTTTTGATGCTGCCTCTAAATCCTTGCCCCCCAATTTAATAAAGATACCTCTCATGTTGTTGAGAAAGAAAATTTGATTGGAATTTGGAGTGTATAGGTTGGCAATGGTAAAGGTTGTGGAGTTAATATCACAAATTAGTATCATATATCGTCCTTGTGGGTCTTTAATTTCTTAATTTCTTCATGGAGCTTAAAGGAGACAGTGTCTCTAATTGCAGTGAGAACACCCCGTTGGCAGAGAAAATATATGGGAAGTTTCTATTAGAGCATTTGGCAGGTGCTAAGTTGCTAAAGTGTGTCTCCTGTGCACACAGGACATCACATTTAAACTGCAAGGTTTCTTTCTTCTCCGGATTGTGAAGTTGGTTGCTTGCCGGTTTGTTCTGGAAAAGTCCCCAGGATGGATTTTGGCTGAAAGGTGGTACCTGTAGAAAATAGCTAGGAGGTTTGGGTAGAACAGTAAATTCTGACTGTAGTGAAAAGGTAAAAAAAAGACAAAAAGAGACAAAAAAGATAAAAATTGCAGTGTTAACAAGAGTTCTCCAGTTACCCAGAAAGTCATAAACATTGTGAACTAACGGTCAAAACCAGATAAGGGTAATTTGTACCTGAATTCAGCACACTGCTGCTCAGTTAAACTCTGAGGGGTAAGTTTGTGCGAGAGAGAGGCCCCTCTCCCCTGGGATTTGAAGTTTTGATTTCTGCTCTCCACACCTCATTAGTGTTTTTTGGCATTTTTTGCTGTGACCTTTTTTCATTCCGGTTCCTTATATGAAACATTCCTGGGAAAGTTGGAGTTGCCATCAGGTTCAGGGATGATCTGCCACTCCTTGAGTAGAGTTAGGCCTTTTTCTAGTGAGTCTATGATAAAGGTGTTCTCTTCTTTAGTAATAGTGATTTTTGTGGGATAACCCAACCTGTAGTTAATCCTGTGATTCCTGAGGGCTTTAGTAATAGTGGTAAGGCTTTTCCTCTTTTGGAGAGTGTGTTCATAGAATTGCAGGTTTTGGTACTGTGGAGGAATGTGCTCCTTGCCACGCATTGCTGTCATTAGTTTCTCTTTGGTGTAGTAAAAGTGTAAACGCAATATAACATCTCTTGTAGGGAGATATGCTGGTTTAGGCAGGCGATGGATCCTATCTATATTGACGTCCAGCTCTGTGAGCTCAGGGAGGATTTCTTTGAATAGAGTGACAGTGTAGGCACGCAGATCCCCTTGCTGGATATATTCAGGAATTCCTCTTTTTTTTCATATGATTTCTTATGGCTCTATCTTCCATGTCTGCCATTTTAGTTTTAAGCCATTCAATTTCATCCTCCCTCACACCAGGTCATTAACAGTGGCTGAAAACTCCCCCATCTTAATTTAAATATGATCCACTCTGGATTCAACTGCCTGAATCTCCTTATTGCATTTCTGCATACAGGACATCATGTCAGTCTGGAGTGAGCTCCGCAATGATAAGAGCATATCTTTTAAGACAGTGTCCATTACAGGCTGATTTATGCTGGGGAATACTCCTATGCTATCAGGCAATTCTCTGGTGTCCTTCCCAGAATCAGTGCTAGGGCTGGTAGCTGGGATGTATCCAGAGCCATCCATATGGAACTTAGCTTTGGCAGGGCTAGCTGACTGAGGTGTGTTAGAATAGGACTGTGGGCTAGTGGGAGATCCACTATTTCTGCTGGTGGATGTGGATTTGGCTGGTAAGGAGTGTGAGCTATGGGCCAGGGTGGTTGTTGAACCGGCACTATCTTGCCTACCTACATACGGCCGCTGTGTAAAGAATTCTGTAAAATTCTGAGGCTTCCTGTGTTCTTTCATTTTCCTTGTCATGGTCCACAGGTTGGTGGGGTGTAGATCATTCTGTTGGTGGGTTAAAAAGCCCCCCGGAAAGCCGTTTTGTGCCAATGTCTGTCCCTGGGTAGCAGAGCTCAGCTCTCACGCTACCATCTCCGTCTGTGGCTGGCCACACCCCCCAACTCGCACAATTTCATTCCCACAGTCAGTGTGATGCTAGGCCTAATTTTTGGCTTATAGAGTTGGTAAAAAGATCCACTTAAAGGTGTGACATTTTATGTGATATACATAAGGGCACACACATATTATATTCTGATCAGATTTTCAGCTCTGTTATCTAAAACTGTCCATGCTTTTTAATTTAGACTTCACACTTTAAAATATGAATTTACACAGAGAAGTTTCCTTTTTTCTATAGTTTACTAAAAAGTTTCCCTCTTTACAAAATGCATAGGGGACCACAAGAACAACTCCTGATGTGTCCGGAGTTCTGCACAATACCAAACAGTAACAAAGTGACAAAAAAAAAATAATTTTGGAGGCATTTTTCCTTGCAGCATTGCATTAAACCACACCCAGGAAATAATAATATTCTTTCAAAAATTGTAGATGTTATATAAGAACATTTGTCATGACAGAGAAGAAGATTCATGTTCACCTTTTTTTTAATAACTGTTTAGTAACACAAGAACACTTCAGGATAATTATTATGCACAGTCTGATGCCAAATATCATTACACTACATATTTCACTCTATAAATAAAATAAATGCCTCATCCAACTTCCTCCCTAGCCCAGACACTGGGGAAGATTTACTAAATCTGGAGCACTCAGAATCTGGTGCAGATGTGCATGTAAGCCAATCAGTTTCTAACTTTAGCTTGTTCAATTAAGCTTTGACATTACAACCTGGAATATGATTGATGTATATGGAGAGATGCATCAGATTTTGCACTCTCCATTTTTAGTAAATGACCCCCAATTCTTAGACAGTAGAGTACACACCACATTCAACCTACAGTATGTAACACACTGAGGTAGATTTACTACAACTGGAGAATGCAAAATCTGGTGCAGCTCTGCATGGTAGCCAATCAGCATTAAACTTTAGTTTGTTCAATTAAGCTTTGATGGAAAAAAAAAAAAAAATGGAAGCTGACTGGTTTCTTTGCAGAGCTGCACCAGATTTTGCACTCTCTGTTTTTTTTTGTTTTTTGTATATAGATTTCCTTATGTAATAAAATTCCTGCAAAGTTTGTCCTGTGTAGAGAACTGTGTCTGGTTCATGTCCACCGCCTGTATTCCTGCACACATCGCCTGCGTGTGTTCCACCAACCTTGCCAAATGAAACAGAAACAAAGCGCTCCTACTTGTATAGTAAAATCATCATGTTTTATCATTTAAAAAATACAAATACTCACAAGTGCAGTGGTGTCAGGGAATCAACAGAAGGAGAAGGGCTTTAAGACCCAGAATCTCTGTCAGGAGAAGGAGTTTAGGACCCAGTATCCCTACCAGCAGGTCACATGGGCCTATATAAGGAAGTCTGCTAGTGTCTGCAGTTGCTGGTTTGTCTTCAGCTCTCCCTGTGTTCCTGTGTCCTGTATTATCTGCTGATCTGATCTCCTGTGTACCGACCCGGCTTGTTTTGACCTGCTCTTCCTGATCCTCTGGCTTGACCCTTTGGCTTGCACCTGACTTCTTCCTGCCTGCTCCCAGCATCTGACCCCGGCCTGGCTATTTGACTCTGCTTATCCTGCTCCCTGTACTAAGACGCAGCTTATCTTAGGTCATTCTGATCCTGGACTGTCTCTCTGTGAATGACCCCTGGCCTGGCACCCGGCTCCGCTATTCAGTTCTTCCACTGGACTCCTGGACCTTCCAAGCACGCCTGTCTCCGGCACCCGTGCTTCTGTGGGCACCACACCTGCTGTTCCACCTTCAGTGGTGTGCTGCGCTCGGCCGCAGGGGGAGCCCTCCCAGCATCTCGGCCTCCTACCAAGTTACTGACAGTACAAACCAGCCATGTCAGAGGCCGACGGAGGTGTCTCCCCGCTGGAAGCCGCAAGTCTACAGATCACGGCCCTCACTCAGGTCATCCAAAAACTCCAGGAAGGGTACTTTCAGTTAGAGGACCGCCTGCAGCACCTGCATGCAACACCTACCACCACAGATCAAGGGTCGTCTTCAGCCAACCCTCTGGTAGTTACCCCTACTGTGGTGATGCCCCCTCCGGAACCACGAGTACCAACACCAGAACGCTTCTCCGGTGATCAGAGGAAATTCAGAGCTTTTAAGAATGCCTGTTACCTATACTTGGCCCTGCAACCACGGACTTTTTCCACTGAAACAGTGAAGGTGGGATTCATTATTTCTTTGTTGACCGATGAACCCCAAGTATGGGCTCATGGCTTATTGGAGCGGGAGAGTCCTCTCATCAACTCTGTGGACCAGTTCTTTGAAACCATGGCCCAATTATATGATGACCCCCTGCGGGTGGCCACTGCTGAAGCTGCTCTGCATACCTTACGGCAGGGTCAGCGCCCTGCGGAAGATTACACCGTGGAATTCCGTACCTGGTCCTCAGACTCAGGTTGGAACGAGGCAGCGTTACGTTATCAGTATCGGCTGGGGCTGTCCGAATCCCTCAAGGATGAACTGTCCAGAATTGAGACCCCCTCAACACTAGAAGGTCTCATCCTACTGACCATTCAACTCGATAGGCGCTTACGGGAACGCCGGTCTGAGCGTATCCAAACCTTTCGGCAGCCCGAAATCCCGCCTACATCCAACCCCATGCAGCTTGGCCTGGCCCATCCAACATTAACTTCAGAGGAGAGACTTCATCGCCGACAGGCGAACCTTTGCTTCTATTGTGGGGGAACAGGACATTACATAACCTTTTGCCCTGTAAGACCCAGGAAATCAGTTCCCCACACTCCGGTCAATTTCCAGGTATCCCGGTCTTCTCCAACCCATATCAGTCTTCCTGTCACGTTACTGGTGGCAGGAGAGGAAGTTCATCTCCAAGCAATACTGGATTCCGGGGCATGCAGCTGTTTCTTGGATCTGACCTTGGCAAAGAGACTCGCTATCCCTCTTCATCACAAAAGGCAAAGACTGACCGTCCATCTGGCCGATGGCTCAATGCCTAGTTCCGGGCATGTCACCCAAGAAACGGCACCTATCTTCACCTCCATCAATTCTAATCATCAGGAATTTCTACGTTTTGACGTCCTGAGCTCCCCTATATTCCCTGTGATCCTGGGAATTCCATGGCTACAGGCGCACAATCCTCAGATTGATTGGTCCAAGAGGGAAGTTCTCTTCACTTCTTCCTACTGCCGGCAGCATTGTCTTTCTCCTGAATCCAAGGACTTTTCTAGTTGTCTGTCTGTCCTACCAACACCCAGTGTGGGTTCCAATATACCAGCGGCCTATCATGAATTCCAAGATGTTTTTGACAAGAAGGCGGCAGATACCCTACCCCCGCATCGTCCCTACGATTGCCCCATTGACTTGCTACCGGGGGCTGAGATTCCTTTTGGCCGTATTTTTCCTCTTTCCGAGACGGAACTTGAAACTTTGAGGCATTATGTTGATGAAAACCTTGAAAAGGGATTTATCCGCCCTTCCTCTTCTCCCGCCGGTGCCGGCATTTTCTTTGTTGAAAAAAAAGATAAGACCTTGAGGCCATGTGTGGACTACAGGGACTTAAACAAAATTACTCTCAAAAATCGCTATCCGCTCCCCCTCATCCCCGAACTCTTCCAGAGGTTTCGTACAGCCCACATTTTCACCAAACTAGACCTACGTGGAGCTTACAATCTTGTCCGTATCCGAGAGGGGGATGAGTGGAAAACAGCATTCAGAACAAGATTCGGGCACTTTGAATACTTAGTAATGCCATTTGGACTATGCAACGCCCCGGCCACATTCCAACATTTTATAAATGATATTTTTCGGCAGTACTTGGACCACTTCGTTATCGTCTACCTCGACGATATTCTCATATTCTCAGCTACTCTGGAGCTTCACAGAACGCATGTAAAAAAAGTACTGGGCATCCTCAGAACACATGGATTGTATGTAAAAGCCGAGAAATGCGACTTTGAGAAGACGACAATCCAATTCCTTGGACTCATCATCACCACTAATGGGGTAGCTATGGATCCTCAAAAGGTGAAGGCTATCCTTGAGTGGCCGGCTCCATCTGATAAGAAGGGTGTTCAGAGGTTCATCGGCTTCGCAAATTTCTACAGGAGATTTATAAAAAACTTCTCTAGCATTGTAGTGCCTATCACCCAGTTAACCCGCCAACATACCAGATTCCAGTGGTCCGTAGAAGCACAAACTGCCTTTGATCAACTGAAGCTCCTCTTTACCTCTGCACCTATCTTACAGCATCCGGATCCTACCTTACCCTATGTCCTGGAAGTTGATGCCTCCGAAGTAGCCACGGGGGCAGTTCTTTCCCAACGTCAGGGGCCCAAAGCCCTACTTCATCCCGTGGCCTTCTCTTCGCGGAAGATGAGTCAGCCGGAGAAGAACTACGATGTGGGGGATCGGGAGCTCTTGGCGATTAAGACTGCACTGGAGGAATGGAGATATCTCCTGGAGGGTGCCGTCCACCCTATATTAATCTTTACAGACCATAAAAACCTAGAATATCTCCGCACGGCCAAGCGACTGAGACCCCGGCAGGCTCGATGGGCTCTATTCTTTTCTAGGTTTAACTTCCATATCACCTTCCGCCCAGGGTCTAAGAATGGAAAAGCCGACGCCTTGTCCCGAATGTTCCCTGATACCCCGGAAGAGGTCTCACCCAGTCCAATTCTGGCCCCTCAAAATTTCCTCTTGATCCAGCCTGATTTAAGGATTTCAATTGAGCAGGCATCCACCCAGTGCACAGAGGCAGAAATCTCCTCTCTAAGAAGCCAGGAGGGGCTCCTTTGGCATCAAAACAAAATTTTTGTCCCACAGCAAGCCAGGCTTCAGGTTTTAAGAACTTTTCATGACCACCAATTGGCTGGCCACTTTGGGGTCCGGAAAACGACCGAACTGGTCCAACGGTCTTTATGGTGGCCCACTCTGAGATCCGATTGTAAGGAGTATGTCAATTCTTGCACAACATGCCAGCGGAATAAGGGGTCCAACGCTAAATCCTGGGGCCTGTTAAGGCCTCTGCCAGTCCCGGAACAGCCTTGGAAGAACATTTCATTAGACTTTATCGTGGATTTACCCCCCTCAGAAGAATTCACAACCATCTTGGTAGTAGTAGACCGACTATCCAAGATGGCACACTTCTTGCCAATGATGGGCACACCTTCCGCCATGGACACAGCAAAAACTTTCATCAAAGAAATAGTCAGATTGCATGGTGTACCAGACAGCATTGTGTCAGATAGAGGTGTTCAATTCACCTCTAGGTTCTGGAGGAACCTTTGCAAATTGCTGTCAATTGAAACATGTTTTTCCACAGCCTACCATCCCCAGAGCAATGGTCAAACGGAAAGGACTAACCAAACGCTAGAACAGTATCTAAGATGTTTTTGTTCCTTTTCTCAGGACGATTGGATTTCATTATTGCCCTGTGCAGAATTTGCATACAATAACTCTGTGCACGCTGCTACCAACCAGTCGCCCTTCTGGGCGAATTATGGCTACCATCCCTCATTTCTACCCAATATCATTCCCGAATCTTCAGTTCCGGCAGTTCAGGACAGAATAAATTTCATTCAAACCAATTATCAAATTCTCCAGGATACAATGCGGAAAGCCCAAGAAGGGTATAAGAAACAATATGACAAGAAAAGAAGAGGAAACCCTGCCTTTGAAGTGGGGGACAAAGTGTGGCTCTCATCTGCAAACCTCAAACTGCCATGTCCATCCCGAAAGTTGGGGCCAAAGTTTGTTGGGCCTTTTGAAATTAAACGCAAAATAAATCCAGTAGCCTTCGAACTTGCCTTACCTGAATCTTATAAGATCCACCCTGTATTTCATGTTGCACTACTTAAACATGCCATTTCTAGTTCTTTTCCAGGGAGAGAAGAAGTACCCCCGCCTCCAGTTCTGGTAGGAGACGAGACTGAATTTGAAGTGGAATCCATCCTTGACTGTCGACGGAGAGGTAGGACAATTCAGTTCTTAATTAAATGGAAAGGATATCCACCCGAGGAGAGCTCCTGGGAACCCGAGGCCAATGTACATGCCCCTAGATTCCTCCGAGAGTTTTGGGCTAAATACCCTGAGAAAATGGCCCAAATGGGCATCCGGAGGCTGCCCGTCAGGGGGGGGCACTGTCAGGGAATCAACAGAAGGAGAAGGGCTTTAAGACCCAGAATCTCTGTCAGGAGAAGGAGTTTAGGACCCAGTATCCCTGCCAGCAGGTCACATGGGCCTATATAAGGAAGTCTGCTAGTGTCTGCAGTTGCTGGTTTGTCTTCAGCTCTCCCTGTGTTCCTGTGTCCTGTATTATCTGCTGATCTGATCTCCTGTGTACCGACCCGGCTTGTTTTGACCTGCTCTTCCTGATCCTCTGGCTTGACCCTTTGGCTTGCACCTGACTTCTTCCTGCCTGCTCCCAGCATCTGACCCCGGCCTGGCTATTTGACTCTGCTTATCCTGCTCCCTGTACTAAGACGCAGCTTATCTTAGGTCATTCTGATCCTGGACTGTCTCTCTGTGAATGACCCCTGGCCTGGCACCCGGCTCCGCTATTCAGTTCTTCCACTGGACTCCTGGACCTTCCAAGCACGCCTGTCTCCGGCACCCGTGCTTCTGTGGGCACCACACCTGCTGTTCCACCTTCAGTGGTGTGCTGCGCTCGGCCGCAAGGGGAGCCCTCCCAGCATCTCGGCCTCCTACCAAGTTACTGACAGTATGCAAGACAAGTTTCAGCCATCTGGGCAGCATATAGAGGTACCCTAAAGTTGTTGATCTTGGTGCTAGCACATACCATTTTTAAATGTGAGTGGGCATTGTTTTTTAACCTGCACAAGCTCCTGCTATTAAACTATGCTACGCAATGATTGTCCCTTTGTTGTGTCTCCTATGTCTTTCTTTGAGCATGATTGCCTGAAGTTCAAAAAAGAATAAGGAATTATCATTACCTGTGGTGAGATATCCACCAACCTTGAGTTTTTTTACAAAAAGTGTTGGTGAGTGTGAACACCCCACGTATATTTCAGGGTGATTTGACACTCTTATCACCTTTAGAACTGCATCCCTCACAATATTTTTGAATTCTTTCACGTTTTATCACAGTGTTTTGATTTATATTTTTTATTGGATTTTTTTCTTGATTGTATATTCTTTTGAAGGTTGATTGTTAATCATGTTTCATGTAGCGTCACACCCTTTTTCTACAATTAATAACATCTATAATGTAGGCTCACTGTATAGAATGATAATCCACAAATCTGTAGATATACAGTATGGTTTGACATAGAAATCAATGAACTATTTTTTTTTTTAATTAGTTATATTAATTAGAATATTTATTAAAGCAGTTAATTATTAACAATGTCTAATATTGAATAGTCCTTTACATATATCCATTTCTTTTGACATTGTGTTTTAACTGTGTGTCTAAGAAGAAATGTAAATGAGATTATTTTTCATCTGACCTTATTTTCTCTAAATTAAATATTTTGATCGTTTCCAAAACAAAGCTGTCTGAGAGTATGCATTTATTTAAATAATGAGACATTTTCCTAGAAAAATGAAAGGAAAAAGAAAACAAATACCTTGACACTTTTTTCATTAAAACGCATATACTGTATAACTTTTTTATTTGCAAAGAATTCATAGCGCCTCATATTCTAAATCCTTTTCACTTAAAAAATAATCATACTATGAAACTCCAGCAACTTTGTTTTAAACAAAATCCAGTCTCCAGTTAAACATTATGAAGTGTAATACAAAATTAAACTTCACATGTGTTAAGAAATACTAAGGAAGACTGTACCAATTTCCTTTAAGTAGGGAAAGCTTGTTATTATAATATTTTTATTTTCAGCTTATTTTTGTAGTAATTATTTTGGGTGAGAAAAGCCTTTGTTTTTCAATTATACTTTGGTTTTCAGCTCTTTTGTGAAGATCCTGTGATGGTAAACACTACTTTAATTTTCTTCTTTCTTGACCTGATAAGGAAAGTGGATCTCTTGAAAATGTCTTGAAATGCCAATAAAAGAAAGCATCATGTGCAGTACTCAACTGTCTTGTGTATTCAATGCAATATTAAAGTCATTGAGAAACCATTCATTTATTTTGAGCAGTAACTTTAACAGCATCATGGAGAAAATAATCCTAATATCAAGAAAGACATAAGAATAATTTTACATACAGACTGAACCAAACCATTAAAATCGGAAATAAAATATTAACATTGGACGAGGAGCCTTCTTTAAAGTTTAACTTATCATTATAAAAATAAAACTATTTACCTTTCCACTCCACCAGTCTTTAGCTGATCTAATTTTTATTTAAAAAAATATATAAACAAAAGCCAGAAGTGTCCATCAACTGATTCTCATTGGGTATGCTAAAGGTTTTCTATTTTTAAAGCAGTGGTATCATGACGCCATAATGCAGGCAGGGCCTGAACTAATGAACTAATGCATTGAGAGCAGATAGCTATTCATGGTGATTCCATGACACTGTGATTCTATGATCTTGCATATGAAGTTAGCACAACCTGCCATTATTAGTAATTTAAATGTATGACGTACTGTCATAAAACATGTAAACTGTGTGAATGTACTAACAATTCTCACTTCATTAGCTACATCAAACGTGGGGCACATGTATATGAGATTATACAACTTGTAAGTAACTTGAAAGGATGGATCTTTTAAAATAAACAGATGCACACAAGATATGCATGACGAAAATATGGGTTTCCTTTTGGATTTATTTAAACAAGCGGAGTTCTACTCGTTTTTCAGTTTATTAAAAGTCAGCAGCTACAAAAAGTGTAGCTGCTGACTTTTAATAAACAAACACTCACCTGTCCTACAGTCCAGTGATGTGGCTGCCCAAAGCCTGGTTCCTCTCACCTTCCTCTCCTCTGCGGTGGCTTCACTACTGTGGGTACCCAGCTGTGACAGCTTGTGGCTTCACAGCCAGGTGCGCACTGCACAGCTGTTCTGAATGGCCGAGCAATCTTCTGGGACTTGTGACGTGTCCCAGAAGATTGCAGGGAGGGAGGGGAGAGGAGGAGTTGCCTAGGGGGAGAGAAGGAGTCCCCTAGGCGGCGCCGGCGGAAGTGGGAGCTAGGTACCTGTCAAAACTAGGTACCCACTCCCCCTCCCAAAAAATGACATGCCAATTGTTGCATGTCAGGGGGTCAGGAGTCCTTCAAGCTCCCAAAAAATGACATGCCAATTGTTGCATGTCAGGGGGTCAGGAGTCCTTCAAGCTGGAGTTCTACTTTTGGGTGGAACGCCGCTTTAAGTTAATCATTTTGTTTCATCATATTTATTACGTTAGAATGATTCGGTTTCAGAATTTGTTTTGTATATTATGATTTGTTTTATATATTCGTTTTTCCAAACCAATTAATTTTTTCAGAAGTTATTTTGGAAGATTCAAACTAAATCATTATGGTATGATTTGCAGATTCAGATGGATCCACCTCCATCCACAATAATAATATAAATCATCGTATTTCACTTTTTTACCTTATTGTAACTATTTATTACAGTGTGTTTCCATTTCGTATGTAAAGTGTAGTGCTTTTTTTCATAATCATGCTACGCTCACAGGAAAAAAAACAAATGGATCCAAATCAACGATTTATAACAAAACTAATCACACATGTTGAATACACACCAAGATGAATAAAAAAACACATTCCCCTTAAGAAAGCTGAGTTGTATTCTCAATACATATAGCTGTGTGCGCAATAAGTGCACACACAGCTATAGCATGGAGACATTATGTATCTCAGATGCATTTATTTATAAGAGAAATTATATTATGTACTGAATTCTGTTTAAAGTCTGTCACATTTACCCCTAATGCAGGTGGTCAGGTACGATAGCTAGCTCGATTGCCCCCAGGACTTATATGCAATGCTATAGTGCCTGGCTACCATTCCGAGGAAGGTGTGAACAGAGCGCAGCAAACAAGGACTTAAGGTTGGCAGATAGGCAGAGCGACAGTCCAAATACAGGAAGATAAGGTCCAGAATAGCCAGGGCCCAATCTGTAGTTAAAAGGCAGGCAAAGTTCAGAGAATAGTCAGTATACAATCAGTGGTTGGCAATGAGGGGATCCAGACAGCAGAGCTACACAATTCTAACATTGCCCCGCCCCCCAAGAAGGGGTCCCCAGACCCCTTGAAGTAGGCTGGGCATTCAGTACAGGATCATCGGGCTGGTCGATGGTCGGGGGATCAGCAAGGTCAGTTTGTTTAGCAGACAGAGAGTCTATGTAGGCAAACTGGACAGTAGACAGAGAACCAGCAACATCAGGTTGGATAGCAGGAGACATGTCACTGGATTTAAGATGGATAGTAAGAACACAGGCTGGCTATAGAGTGGCTTGAAGAAAAGGTTGAGGCCCTACCTTGCCTAATTAAGCATTTTATCCAAAGGATGGATGGAACTTCTTAGACAGGTTTGAGCAGATGTAGTTGGAGTAAAGTGAGCCTAGGTTAAAGAAAATCCAGAATATGAAATAGCAGGAGGCTCAATTGGCATGAGCTGGACTGGAATAACTGGTGAATAGACAAACTGGACTACATCGGCAGGTGTAGAGACAGCAGAACATAAGGACAAGTTGGCCTAGATATGCGTCCAAGGGCCTTAAGGGACAGGCAAAGCTAGGAGTAATCCAAAGGGCTAGACTTTTAGGCACGTAGAGCAAGCACAGGATTTGCAAGCTTTTACATAGGAACAGTCCTTATGGAGAGAGGGCCACCAAAGCCCATAAGAAACCAAAGCAAAAGTTTTAGTAATCCCTGAGTCCCGTTATAGCCTCATGTGCTTCTGAAAGTGCTTTAAGCCTAAGGTGGAGGGGAACAAACAGCTTTCCGGGGGGGGGGGTAGACTAGACACTAGACTGAGTCTTTAAAATAGAGTCCAAAATCAGGGGAAAGGGCCCTCATTACTTGTGCTGGAGGTAAGATATTGTGAAACTTAGAGGAAGTTTCCAAACAGGGCTCAAAGCTGTGAGACAGTAGGCTTCTAGGAGGAAAAGATCCATACTGTAACAATTGGCAGGGGAGGTGACATGTAGAGGATTCAATAAACTTGTCAGTGTTTTTTGCTACAACAGAGTCATATAAAGGCAAATGGTTAGCAGTTTTAAAGTATTTCTGGAGGCAGATTGGGACAAGGACCTAATCTCCCCTGTAGCTCAATCTATGTATGGGATATGAAGTTTAAGCTAAGGATATATTTATAATAAAGAGCTGCGCCAATTATGCTAAAACACTAAAAAAAGCTAAATACACTTCCAGTAAGTACAGATAAAAATACCTACAATAATTTTAGATGTGAACCCAGATATGACACGAGATTATGAACATAAAACTAAAACCAAAGCAAATGGTCATGTATTAAAGTTCATGTAACAATAACATTTGCTCAATGGGTATAGATAAAAGTCCTCTGGCAGCAAAAAGGATGATAATGACACTGCACCCATCCAAACGTGACTCAGATTGTACACCTCGGTGACTTGCATTTACAGTTGGTGAAAAAGTGCCCGACACCCTAGATGACAATGTGCTTACCAGACGGTAAAGCAGATAAAGCTTTTAGTGGGAGCCAATCAGCAGACTGATGTGAGTGTGCCTGGCTTCTTTCTCTCCCGATCCACAGCCTCCACCAATTAAAGTTATGTGGTGTTACACTTCCATATGCTCATTTGGGATCCTTCATACGTAAGCTACCCAGCTTTCCTCATTCTTTAACATCCAGAAATGCACTAGACTAGTGTTTCATCTCCCCATGTGTTTGTGATAAGGATAACCTAAGATAAGGGGATAAGCAGGAAATGTTAAAAAGTAGAAGCTGATTTCCCTACGGAATTCCTCAATGGTCAGGGCAATTGGTACAGTGCACAAGGTGACCAGGCCCATGGACAAGGGAGAGTTATCAATAGCTAAGACTGAAAAAGGTTTGTGTACCTTTGCCAAGAGAATCTGTAGACAGTGTGCTAGGTCAGTATCAATGAAATTGCTAGTGGCACCAGAATCAATGAAAGCTGAGAGGTGATGAGAAAACGTGTCAGAACTAAGTTGTGCAGAAATGAATAGTTTGTCTTGGGGGGATGGCGGGGCATCTGGCACAATACAGTATAGAGAAGAAGACCCCACCCACATCAGACTCTTGGGGGTTGATTTACTAAAACTGGAGAGTTCAAAATATGGTGCATTTTTTTTTTTGTCAAAGTTGAACAAGCTGAAGTTAGAAGCTGATTGGCTACCATGCACAGCTGCATCAGATTGTGCACTCTGCAGTTTTAGTAAAGCAACCCCTTGGTGTTTCCCAGCTTATTGGGGCAGCTGGCTACAAAGTGGCCATGGTCGCCACAGTATAAGCAGAGTCCCTGGGATCTTCTTCCAGCCTTTTTCCCAGAGGATAAATGATTAGCGCCAATTTGCATGGGCTCCTCCTGAAGAGGTTGGGAAGGTCTGATGAAGAAGAAGTGGGCAGCATATTAGGGGGCAAAGAAACAAAGTTCTGTTTTTGCCTTTCTCAACGTATCTCAAAGTGTCTCAAAGTGACGTAGCGACCACCAACAGTGCAGTCCAAACTGGTGAGGTGGCTAGCACTAGTAGTGTCTCACAGCCACCAATAATTCAAGCACAAGCCCATAGAGCCCATAGTAGCCTTCCAGAGGTGCTTGAAAATACAGATTGGTATCCCCCAGGTTCAGCAACAACCGTTATCACCCAATTCACATCCCAGCCCAGAGTTCAGGTGGAAACAGCAAATTTCTCCCCTAGATTTTGTTAGATGTTTTTACAGAAGAACTGTAAAATTTGATTGTGGACCAAACCAATCTTTATGCCAAACAGTACATCCCTTCCAACCCAAATTTGTTCCTTGCAAGACTATTTGAGTGGAAACCTTTTAAAGTTTCCTGAGTTTAACATTTTTTTGGGCCTAATCCCTAACATGGGCATTAGAAAATAATTAATTGTGGTCATATTGGTGCACAGTAGGGATGGGCCCGGTGTTCGATTCGAACCCATGTTCGAATCGAACATCGGGCGTTCGCCCGCTCGGCGAGCCCAGAACTATTTGGGCCGCTCGCATCAAATTCGTGTTATGCGAGCGGCCCGCAATGCACTGCGCCAGTCGCAGTGCATTGCTGGCTGATGATTGGCCAAGCATGCACTGTGACCCGCATGCTTGGCCAATCATAGAGCCAGCGGCGAGGAGAGCAATAATTGGTTACAGGCAGGATGCCTGTGGCCAATTATAGCTCAGGGGGTTTAGTACACGCCCCACATTATAAAAGGCCGCCGCTCCGGCAGCCTCGTATATTGTGTTCCAGTGTCAGTGTTATTATGTGCTGCTGACTGCTGACATTATCTGCTGTGATTCTGGGGATTAGTGTGTGCGTGCTGTTAGTACAGCATTGCAGTATCACATCTGGGGGGTGTCTATAGTATGCCTGTGAAGGGGCGCATGTTCCCTGTGCTTAGAACTGTCCCTGCACAAAGTGTCATTTTTGCAGGAAAAAAAGCTATTTAAAATCCCTCGCAGCTAATGAATTGACGGCTCCCGTAACACAGAGAACAGTCATTCATTGAAAGTCATTCATTGAAAAAAAAAAAAAAAAAGCGTGGGGGTCCCCCCAAATTCAATTACCAGGCCCTTCAGGTCTGCTATGGATATTAAGGGGAACCCCGGCCAAAAAAAAAATGGCGTGGGGTCCCCCTCAAAATCCATACCAGACCATTATCCGAGCACGCAACCTGGCAGGCCGCAGGAAAAGAGGGGGACAAGAGCACCCCCCCTCCTTCCTGAACCGTACCAGGCCACATGCCCTCAACATTGGGAGGGTGCTTTGGGGTCCCCCCCAAAGCACCTTGTCCCCATGTTCATGAGGACAAGGGCCTCTTCCCCACAACCCTGGCCATTGGTTGTGGGGGTCTGCGGGCGGGGGGCTTATCGGAATCTGGAAGCCCCCTTTAACAGGGGGACCCCAAGATCCCGCCCCCCCTGTGTGAAATGGTAAGGGGGTACAAAAGTAAATTGGAAATCAGGAAGAACTTTGGACAGCCGCACACCGGGAAAATGAAAATTCAAAAAGGTTTATTTAAAAGCAAGAATCACTTCAATCCAAAATACGACAAAAGGGAGGTACAGATCTGACGCGTTTCGCACATGTCTAGTGCTTACTAATAGCTGTGAGCCCGGAGTTCTTCCTGATTTCCAATTTGCTGTGCTATTAGCCAGCACCTGGGGCTCCCACACAGGAGCAGGAGCATTCGCTCAGAAGGAGAGTCCTGGAGCGGTGGTTATCTGTTTCTATCAACAAAAAAATCTCGAGGTACAAAAGTACCCCTACCATTTCACCAAAAAAGTGTCAAAAATGGTAAAAATGACAGGAGACGGTCTTTGACAATTCCTTTATTAAAATCTTCTTTCTTCTGGTCTTCCTTCTTCCTTTCTTCATCCTTCGGTTTCTTCATCTTCTCCTTCCGGCATCTTCTTCTATCTTCTTCTTCCTCCGATCCGCTTCTTCTTGCTCTGGTCTTCTCGTCCGGCATCTTCTTCCACGGCGTCTGTGTCTCTTCTGGGCTGATCCGCGCAATGGGAGGCTCCCGCTGTGTGAGGCTTCGCTGCATCTGACAGGTCTTTTATAACGGAGGGCAGGGCCACCTGGTAACTCCGCCCCCTCTGAAGCACAGGGACGTCATGGGGATTTCCCTATGGCTTTCCCCATGACGTCAGAGGGGGGGCGGGGTCACCAGGTGGCCCCGCCCTCCGTTATAAAAGACCTGTCAGATGCAGCGAAGCCTCACACAGCGGGAGCCTCCCATTGCGCGGAGCGGCCCAGAAGAGACACTGACGCCATGGCAGAAGATGCCGAACGAGAAGACCAGAGCAAGAAGAAGCGGATCAGAGGAAGAAGAAGATGGAAGAAGAAGATGGAAGAAGATGCCAGAAGGAGAAGACAAAGGATGAAGAAAGGAAGAAGGAAGACCAGAAGAAAGAAGATTTTAATAAAGGAATTGTCAAAGACCGTCTCCTGTAATTTTTACATTTTTTGTCACTTTTTTGGTGAAATGGTAGGGGTACTTTTGTACCCCCTTACCATTTCACACAGGGGGGGGCGGGATCTGAGGGTCCCCTTGTTAAAGGGGGCTTCCAGATTCCGATAAGCCCCCCGCCCGCAGACCCCCACAACCAATGGCCAGGGTTGTGGGGACGAGGCCCTTGTCCTCATCAACATGGGGACAAGGTGCTTTGGGGGGGACCCCAAAGCACCCTCCCAATGTTGAGGGCATGTGGCCTGGTAAGGTTCAGGAGGGAGGGGGGGGCGCTCTCGTCCCCCCCTCTTTTCCTGCGGCCTGCCAGGTTGCGTGCTCGGATAAGGGTCTGGTATGGATGTTGAGGGGGACCCCACGCCATTTATTTATTTTTTTTGGCCTGGGTTCCCCTTAATATCCATAGCAGACCTGAAGGGCCTAGTAATTGAATTTGGGGGGACCCCCACGCTTTTTTTTTTTATCAATGACTTTTTTTTTTTTATCAATGACCTTCAATGAATGACTGCTCTCTGTGTTACGGGAGCCGACAGTTCATTAGCCACGAGTGATTTTAAATAGCTTTTTTTCCTGCAAAAATTACACTTTGTGCAGGGACAGTTCTAAGCACGGGAAACATGCGCCCCTTCACAGGCATACTATAGACACCCCCCAGGTATGAAATTTAAAGGAATATTACACTTTTATTGTTTCACTTTAAGCATTATTAAAATCACTGCTCCTGAAAAAACGTCAGTTTAAAAAAAAAAAAAATTGCATTGATGCATGTCCCCTGGGTCAGGACCCAAGTCCCCAAACACTTTTTATGACAATCACATGCATATTAGCCTTTAAAATTAGCCCTTTTGATTTTGAACGTTCGCATCCATTGTAATTAATAGGGTTCTAATGTTCGCACAGACTTTAGGTCTGTTCGCGGGTTCTGGTGCGAACCGAACCCGGGGGTGTTCGGCTCATCCCTAGTGCACAGACCCAATTTATCATATGCCCATGTTCTCTGATGCAATGGCTAGGCGTAGATATGAAAATATAATGTGTTTCATGCATTCAACGACAATATCCTATGTCGTCCTTGGTGTGACCCTGACTATGATTGACTCCACAAAATCTGGCCCTTCCTTTAAATTGTGGGGCAGCGGAGTCAGAAGGGATCAGAGGGGTTAGAAAGTGTTTGATTTGAATATAGCAAAAGAGTTCCGATGAGGGAATGCCATGGGTCTCACAATGAGATGGGAACGGAATTATTTTCCCAGCTAATATAAATTTGTGGGCTTGGATCAAGCCTGCGAGTGGACCATGCTGAGAAAGAGGAAGAAGACATCCAAGTCTGGTAAAATGCCGGGTTTTGGAGGAGGGAGACTATGCCCAGAAAGAGGAAGAAGATGTCCAAGTCTGGTAAAATGCCGGGTTTTGAAAGAGGGAGAGCATGGGGTTATTGCTAGATTGTAGGCCATAGCGTGTTTTGACTCTGTCCCATATGAGGAGAGAGTGGTACATTATTGGGTGAGAGGGGACTAGCCACAGGAGGTTGACCACTGATGGAGGGTCAATGGATTCTAAAGCCACCCAGAGAGGGACTTCTTTGGTGGCATGGTACTTCGGGAGACGGGCCAGCTGTGCGGCATGATAGTATGCCCGTAGGTTGGGTATCTCTAGCAGATTCGGCAGTGTAAAATGCGGAGAAAATGTGCTGGAACCAGAGTAGGGAGAGTGCAAAACAGGTAGAGTATTTTTGGATAGAACAGTTATTTTTGTAACTGTTATTCATCCTAACCAGCCAAGGGGTATGGAGGACCATGTGGACATGAGTGCAGTGAGATGAGAAAGCATGGGGGCGTAGTTTACCGAGTAGAGTTCAAAGGGGTTAGCTGTGTGTTTAATTCCTAGAAAGGGGATATGGTTTGAGGACCAAGAAAATGGAAGTACCTCATGTAATTGATGTTGAAGGGGTTGGCAGTGATACATTGAGCACTGTAGACTTGTGGGGATTGACCTGCAGGCTCGAGATACTGCCAAATAGGTCCAGGACACGGAGGAAATTAGGAACAGATATGAGCAAGGACATCATGAATAGCAAGACGTCGCACGCAAAGAGGCAGAGCTTGTGATGTGCTCCCTAGTTCAACACCTTTAATGTTGTGGTCAGACTCGCCAGCTTGGCAAGATGGAATAAAGCCAACCTGGTCCCTATGGATCAGAGAGCCAATGGTTAAGTTCAGGCAGCTAGAGAGAATTTTTGCAAAAATGTTATTGTCCAAATTAAAGAGGAAGTAAACTCTGATGGGTTTTATTTCCTCTTTTACTCCCTGTATAGCCTGCAAATGAAAAGCATAATGAGCTAGTATGCATCGCATACTAGCCCATTATGTACCACTTACCTGCAAAATAATCCAGCGACGTTCCCTGTGTGGGCAGCGTCCATCTTCTTGCCCTCTTCCTTCAGGGCCGCGGACTCCGGCTCTGTGATTTGCCGGAGCCACGTGACGTCACTCCCACGCATGCGCACGGGATCCGCGACCTGTGGCATATGCTAGGGAAGAAACGCCCTTTAGTTTTGTTTCTTCCCTGCGCATGTGCCGTAGCAATTTCCGGCGGACTACAAGTGAAATATCTCCTAAACGGCGCACGTTTAGGAGATATTTACACTACCTGTAGGTAAGCCTTATTCTAGGCTTGCCTATAGGTAAAAGTCCAAAAAGTGGGTTTACAACTACTTTAAGGACAGAGGTGGGCCTATAATTAGACCATATGGTGTCCTCGGAGCGTGGTTTGAGGATCATGGAAATACTTGCCGTCAAAGTCTCGGCCCAGAACAAATGACCGTCTAAGATCGAGTTAAGCGCTGACTTTAATATGGATGTGAGGAGATCTGCAAAATTTTTTATAGTATGTGGTTGATAGGCCATTGGGGCCAGGGTGTTTGTTTGGCTTGAGAGCTTTTATAGCCATAAGGACTTTCAAGGTTGTGATGGGTTTATCAATATTCTCAGTGTTAAGGGCTAAAAGTGTGGGGAGTTTGATACGAGAGAAATAATTTGCGGCTCATGCCTGGTCAAATGTGCCCGAAGCAGTATATAAGCCGGTTAGTCTATGGCTGAATTTGCATTGTTTTTTTAGGGGGTTCCTGGAGTAAGCATTGCGTGAGAGTTTTGGGCCTTAGTGTAGAATCTGTGTTGAGATAGGGTTTTCTCTGCCAATTATGTAAGGAATAGGTCAAGTTCCAGATGGGTTTTGTCAAAGTCCTGTCTAGAGGCCGGAGAGGGGTGATCCTGAAATGCAGCCAATTTTGTAAGGTGGTTTTGAAGCAAACGTTTCTCCTTATCGAGGTGGGAAGCCTGACTGATGCAAGCCCCTCTAATGACTGGCTTATGGGCCTCCCACAGGGTCAGTGGGGAGGTCTCATCTGTAAAATTATGGGAGAGGAAAGTGTGGAAAGGATTGTGTTATGGTCTGACCACGGAATTGGCAGTATGGTCGAAGAAAGAAGTAGGGGAGAAGAGCCTTTCGTGAGAAATATGTGACCAATTTATGAAAAAAGTTTGTAAGGTTGGGAGTGGTGTGTATATTTAAGACATATTGGCCCTACAGTCTTCCGTCCACAACATTCCACTGAAACTGCCCTACTAAAACTCACCAATGATCTACTAACTGCTAAAAACAATGGCCATTACCCCATACTCATACTCTTATGCCCCGTACACACGGTCGGAAAATCCGACCACAAAATCCATCGGATTTTTTCCAACGGATTTTGTCCGACACTGGTGTTGCATACACACGGTCGGACAAAGTTGTCGGAAAATCCAATCATTCTGAACGTGGTGACGTTTGTTGCCTACGACGGGACTACATAGAGGCTAGTAGCCAATAGCTTTGGTCTTGTAATGTGATCTGAGCATGCGTGGCACTTTGTCCATCAGAATTCGCTACACACGATCGGAAAAAGTCAGATAGGACTTTGTTGGCGGAAAATTTGAGAGCAGGAGATAAAACTTTGTCCGTCGGAAAATCCAATGGAAAAAGTCCGATGGAGCCTACACACGGTCGGAATTTCCGACAACATTCCGATAGGACATTTTCCGTCGGAAAATCTGACCGTGTGTATGGGGCTTTAGACCTTTTTGCTGCCTTCGAAACAGTTGACCGCCTGCTCCTCCTCAGCAAAATACACTCCCATGGCCTCTTGATTCTGCTTTATCCTGGTTCTCCTCCTTCCTATCTCAGCGCACTTTCAGTGTCACTTACAACTCCATCTCCTCCGCTCTTCTTCCTCTCTCTGTTGGGGTACCCCAAGGCTCCATCCTTGGGTCCCTCCTATTCTCACTCTATACCTCTCACGGATCTCAAACTTACTGAATGACATATCGGTATGGATGTCACATGTCTCTCAAACTCAATCTTTCTAAAACTGAGCTTGTAGTATTTCCTCCTTCCCGCCCCCCCCCCCCATCACTTTACCATTAAGATCAACAGCACAACCATTGGTCCCTCCACACATGCCAGGGTGCTGGGTGTAATCCTTGACTCTGACCTCTCCTTCACCCCCCCACATCCAATAACTGGCTAAATCCTGCCGCCTCAACCTCCGCAACATCTCCAGGATTCAACTTTTCCTGACTAATGACACCACAAAGCAACTTATTCACTCCTTGATTATTTCCTACCTTGACTACTACTACTGCAACTCTCTCCTTAAGGGCCTACCCTTACGCAGGCTATCCCCCCTTCAGTCTATTATGAATGCTGCTGCTAGACTAATGCACCTCACTAATCGATCCGTGACTACTGCCCCTCTCTGCCAATCCCTTAACTGGCTTCCCCTACCCCACCGTATAAAATTCAAAATGCTAACCACAACATACAAGGCCATCCACCTCCTGCTTTTTTTTTTTTTTTTAAATAACATTTTATATTTTGATATATTTAAATATATATGTGGGCATGTGCTAGGAGTATGTATGTGGTTTTGTTGAGAAGTGTTTTTATTGCTGCTGTAAAGAGTACTTGGAAAAATGTTGCATGTATACAATGACAATAACGTATATCTATCTATCTATCTCTCTAGCTCCCGTGTTACCTCCTCTCATGCTCGCCTTCAGGACCAGAGCCTCTCCCATCCTCTGGAAATCCCTGCCACGGTATATCCGATCAGTCTATAACCTGTCCACCTTTAGGAGATCCCTGAAAACTCACTTATTCAGGGAAGCCTATCCCACACCCACCTAACAACTGTCCCTGAGCCACCCCCATCAAATCATTCCCTGCATCTATTACCTTTTGTTCCACCACCCCCTCCCTTTAGAATGTAAGCTCTACGAGCAGGGTCCTCCTGTCCCTTCTGTATTAAACTGTACTGTAATACTGTAATTGTGCTGTCCCCCCTCTACATTGTAAAGTGCTGCGTAAACTGTTGGCGCTATATAAATCGTGTATAATAATAATAATAATATGGGTCACATGTCTCCATCCCTAAATCTGTGAAAAGAAAGGGGGGGGGGGGGGGGGTTGGGACTTAAAGTGAGGTGAGTAAACATGGCTAGAAGATGAGTAGAAAAGAATACAAATAAATAAAAACATGTTTTTATTGGTGAAACAAGGAACATGGCAAAATTACATGATACATGCAGCAATAAATAAAATTGTCAATCACATATGTAGCACTAAACCCCAAAGGAGCTGCTTGATTGATTTGGCCCTGCACTCTGCCAATGAACCCCCACTGACTCAGTCCCTTTGACACAGCTGTGGTGCGATATGGAGTGTGTAATGAAATGGTGCAAGATAACCCCACAATACTCAATACAATATAATATACCTGTATTATCACCAGGGTATCCACTTGATCATACTCATTTATGTTAGAGGGATGTGCTCCCCAAGCAAAATGAACAAGCTATGGGCGGAACTTAAAAATGTATATATGGAGGTTACAAAGATCCAGGAGGCACACATTTTTTGCCCTCATTGATCCCTACATTTCCTTTACCTATTTATAACTAGAGTTGAGTGAACCATTTGGGCAGAGCAAAAGTTCGGCCTGAACATCGCCTATTCGTTCATTTGGGGAACACCCAAATTTGCGGGGTACTCGGTAGAATGTTTGTCCGCCGAGTGGCCCACAATGCACTGCGTGCCACAGAGTGCATTCTAGGGCCCTAATTGGCTGAAGCCTTGCACCTAACCAGTGATTGCCAATTAGGGCACAGAACACCGTCAGAGCCCTGACTGGACAAAGTGATGATGACTATGTCCAATCACGGCTCAATGCTCATTATAAAAGGTTCCTTCCCACAGGAAGTTTTGCAATGTGTTGTTGGAGTGGAAATGGATAAAGCAGGGCTCAGTTTAAATAGAGATGGGCCAAACACTTTACGGTTCAGATTGCGCCAGAACACTTGAACAACACAAAAGTTTGAACCCGAACCGCAAACCCTTTTAAAGTCTTTGGGACCCAAACTTGAAAAACCAAAAGTCCCCATTTTTTAAGGCTTATATGCAAGTTATTGGTCATAAATGTACCAATGCAAAAAAAAATAAACTTTGGCCCATCTCTATTTATAACCAGTGGTTTTTGGGCACTTCTCCAAGTCAGAGGATAGGTTATAGCTTTACAGAAAAACTATCCTTTGTCTCTCCTTGAGTCTCAATCAGACTAGATAGATACAGTATGTGTTTGTTTAAAGCCATAATTAAGGCCAGAAAGTCCACATTCACTACTATTTATATCTACTATTTACTAATATATATATATATATAATATATATATATATATATATATATATATATATATATATAATGTTCTGGAAAGGAGGCGGGGCAGGGTCTGAGGGACAGGCAGTGTATATGGCCCTGGTCCAATCATTAATTTGTTTGGGCAGGGGTGGGTTTATACATATACACTGAGGTCACATGCTTCCTGGAGGGAGATGGGACAAGAAAGAATCCAGAAAGGCTGCAAGATGTAACCTTCAGGAGCAGGGCTGGAAGGCCTGGGGGTTAAGAGACCCCAGTGCTGGAAAGCCAAGGAACTTAACCGGAAGGCCTGGGGGTTCAGAGACCCCAGAGCTGGAAGGTTCACTACAGCAAGTTGCACCAAAATCCTGGGAAACAGAACCAGGCATCCCGGCTGGGATGGTTCACTATTCAACAAGCAGGAAGTAGCTACTAAAAGGACTGAGTAGACCGAGGTCGCCTGGACTTTCCTGAACTGGCCTGAGAAGAAATCGCAGGAAGTGAGAAGGCAGGTGAGGCCTGGGACTTCCAGCATTTCAACAGTACCACATGTCTTTCAGAGGGGCATTGGCCAGTTCGTTAAGGGAAAAGGTTCTATCTACTAATGCAGCTCAACAAGAGAGGCAACTTATACTGTCCTGCATCACCTACATATCACACACTGCAGCATCAAGAATAAATGTTCTCATTAGACTGTTGAACTGTGTTTGTGATTATTACAGCGGGGTGGAAGAAGCGGGGGTTAAACCAGCAGTACTGTAATGAAACCAGCAGTACTGTAATGAACTACCCAGCAGCTCCCAAGGGAGTAGTGCGCTTCAATGATATAAGATCTTATTAGTAGGTCTAAATTCATTTTTTGTTTTAGCGAGCTGATATAGGATATTATTAGTAGGTCTAAATTAATTTAATTATTTTTTAGCGGCCTAAATTCAGTCAGTGAATATATAATGGAACTACCAGCAACCCGATTTTTCACCAAAGCATGTTCTTTGGCCTGATTCAACAAGAAACTAAACAAATGAAAAATAAAAGTAACAAAAAAAAAAGATATTTTTTGCCAGAATAAACATACCTCGTGTTTAGCACTGCTTATGCAATATTTATTTATGACAGCTAACCTGCACTCTCTTTACACGAAAGTGTTAAAGTGTTAATCAGAATTAGTATAATTTACTGTCGGAATCACATTTTAATATGGAAAGTATTGGAGTTGGAAACAATCACAGTACATTGGGAAATATCTTTTACTTCTTATGATCAACATATGGCTGCTGCATGCCCTTCAAATAAATCTGATCAACATTTTTTTGGAGTGTGAGCATTTTCCCATCTGCTACACTGCTCATCATATGCACTGTTTTGGAATTTCTTACAAAAAAAAACGTAGGTTTAGTATTCGATTTTGCTTCGTGCACTAATCCTATATTCCTCAGATGCTGTGTAATATTTTCTTTTTTTAATTGCGAACTAGAAAACAATAACAGAAGGTATGTTTTGTATACATATACTAGATTAAGACTATAGGATGGTTTATTTTTCTGTATTTGCACTAACAAACTATGAGTTTTTGTTAATATCTTTAGACAACAGAATCTTGTGGTACAGTTACTATTTTTCCATCAACAATTTTTAAACAAAATATCGTTTTACTATTTACTAAGAAACACTCCATTACGCACTAGTTATAATTGGAGTCCTTGCACAGGACCTAATCATACAGCATGTTATTGTATGGATCTGAATGCAGTATACTGTTTTCTATGAGTCATGCAGTGCATAAAGATCAGTAAAACCTCACTGTGTTCAAATCTGAAAACCAAAAATAGAAAAATGTGTTTCTGTGGTTCACATGGATACATGCATATATGCATTCATGCATAAATGTAATACTTGGCAATAAAAAATGAAGAAGAATTGTGTTTATATTCATGCATATATACATAGAAATAGCTTAGTTTTGTAGATAACTGGAGACTAACTGCCACATACCAAAAATAGAGTAAACCAAATGAGAAGGCACCAGGGTGGCTTCAAGGCTGGGTTCACACCATTGCAAATTGGATGCGGATTCTCCGCATCCAATTCGCAATAGCGGGAGATTTTGACCGGCTCTCTATGGTTCACATATCTCCGATGCGGCTCCGGTGTGAATTTGCACAGGAGCCCTGTGCAACTTTTGGTCCGTTTCAGGTCCAAATTCAGCCAAAAATGTGGTCGGAAATCAGACCTGAAATGGTGAACCAGGATGCACCAGACCCCTGCTGGGAGCCGCATGCGGCGATGGTGTGAACCCAGCCTAAAGGCAATACCCAACTAGGTAGTGAAAGTACAAAGAGGTAAAGAATATATCAAATCAAAGTTTTATTCAGACATAATAAAATAGTGATTACTATCACCAAAACATTGTGAACAAGAACATATTATGCAGACATAGATACCACAAAATAGAAATGCTCATAGTCTGGAACACACAGTCGGTATTCCAGACTATGTCGGAACACTATATGAGACACAGTCTTTCTCATATAGTGAGAGGCCAAGCTGAAGAAGCATTCACAGAGAATCCCAACATTTTTTAAAATGTAATATAATTTCTTCTGCCCTCAAAGATCGCACACAAGGAGTCGTCATGTGTGGATATCCCTATTGTGAAGTGTCGTCTTGCTGAGTAAAAAACAAATGAGCTACCTGCTGCAATCCTTGAGGGCAGTATTTGGCACCAGAGTGGCTACGTCTGACATCCACTGTTCTGGGGCCCATTGTCCCTTCATCTGGGATATCTTCTATACATCTTAATTTCGGGCCTAATGTGATGGGGCAGATCTGGGAGACTAATACCCCATACACACGGTCGGATTTTTTCCAACGGATTTTGACCGAAACTTGTCTTGCATACACATGGTCGTACAAAGTTGTTGGAAAATCCGATTGTTCAGAACGTGGTGACGTAAAACATGTACGACGGGACTACGAAGAGGCCAGTAGCCAATAGCTTTCATCCCCAAATGTATTCAGAGCATGCGCGGCACTTTGTGCGTTGGAATTCTATACACATGATCGTAAAAAGTCTGATCGGATTTTGTTTTTTGGAAAATTTTAGGTCCTGCTCTCAAACTTTTTCCATCTGAAATTCAGATGGAAAAAGTCCGCTAGAGCCCACACACGATTGGATTTTCCGACAACATAATCCGATCTGACTTTTTTCGTTGGAATTTCCGACCGTGTGTACGGGGCAAAACGCTACCACATATGTTTGTGTTGATAGTTGTGTTCTTGTTCTTAACAATTAGGGATGAGCTTCGAGTTCGAGTCGAACTCATGTTCGACTCGAACATTGCCTGTTCGCCTGTTCACCGAACAGCTAACAATTTGGGGTGTTCGCAGCTAATTCCAAAGTCTATGGGAGAAATCTAAAGTGCTAATTTTAAAGGCTTATATACAAGTTATTGTCATAAAAAGTGTTTGGGGACCTGGTTCCTGCCCCAAGTGACATGTATCAATGCAAAAAAAAGTTTTAAAAACTGCTGTTTTTTCGGGAGCAGTTATTTTAATAATGCTTGAAGTGAAACAATAAAAGTGTAATATTCCTTTAAATGTCATACATGGAGGGTGTCTATAGTATGCCTGTAAAGGGGTGCATGTTTCCCATGCTTAGAACTGTCCCTGCACAAAGTGTCATTTTTGCAGGAAAAAAAGCATTTAAAAGCACTCGCAGCTATAATGAATTGTCAGCTCCCGTAATACAGAGAACAGTCATTGAAAGTCATTGATAAAAAAAAAAAAATGCTGGGGTTCCCCCCAAATTCAATTACCAGGCCCTTCAGGTCTGGTATGAATATTAAGGGGAACCCCGGGTCAAATAAAAAAGAAAAATGACGTGGGGTTCCCCCTAAATATCCATACCAGACCATTCAGGTCTGGTATGGATTTTAAGGGGAACTCCACGCCAAATTTTAAAAAAAAAATGGCGTGGAGTTCCACCCAAAAATCCATACCAGACCCTTTATGCGAGCATGCAGGCTGCAGGAAAAGAGGGGGGAAGAGAGAGCGCCCCCCCTCCTGAACCGTACCAGGCCACATGCCCTCAACATTGGGAGGATGCTTTGGGGGTCTGTGACCCCTCAAAGCACCATGTCCCCATGTTGATGCGGGAATCCCAGGTCTTAGATGAGGAGGACCAGGCCACCTGTCACCTGACCCAGCCCCCCTCTGACGCAAGGGAAAAGCCGGGCTTCCCCAGTGATGTACGGTTGACCCCCCCCCCCCCTCTGATGTAATGCAGGTTTCCGTTACATCAGAGGGGGCCAGGGTCACCCGTTCATCACTGGGGAAGCCTGGGTTTCCCCTTGCGTCAGAGGGGGGCGGGGTCAGGTGACGGGTGGCCCATCCTCCTCAGCTAAGATGGGATTCCCGCAGTGTCTCCGCGGAGACAGGATGTGCTGCGCTGGATGTCATTGGAAGAGATCAGTCATCGCTGCACCCTGGAGAAGAGATCACCCATCACTGGATAGCAAGAGTGGATTACCACCGCTGGAATCTTTATTTTTATTTTTCGTCCCCCTCTCTTTTTCTGCGGCCTGCCAGGTTGCGTGCTCGGATAAAGGGTCTGGTATGGATTTTTGGGTGGAACTCCACACCATTTTTTTTTTTAATTTGGCATGGAGTTCCCCTTAAAATCCATACCAAACCTGAAGGGATCTTCCCTGAATATTTAGGGGAACCCCACATCATTTTTTTTTTTATTTGACCTGGGGTTCCCATTAATATCCATACCAGACCTGAAGGGCCTGGTAATTGAATTTGGGGGAAGCCCCACGCATATATATATATTTTTTTTTTATCAATGACTTTTAATGACTGTTTTCTGTATTATGGGAGCCGACAATTCATTTTTAAATGACTTTTTTTCCTGCAGAAATTACACTTTGTGCAGAGACAGTTCTAAGCATGGGAAACATGTGCCCCATTTACAGGCATACTATAGACACCCCCAGGTACGAAATTTAAAGGAATATTACACTTTTATTGTTTCACTTAAAATCACTGCTCCCGAAAAAATTGACTTTTTTAAAAGGTTTTTTTTTTGCATTGATACATATCCCCTGGGGCGGGACCCAGGTCCCCAAACACTTTTTTTGACAATAACTTGCATATAAACCTTTAAAATTAGCATTTTAATTTTGAACGTTTGAGTCCCATAGACTTTAATAGAGTTCTAAAGTACACACGAACTTCTGTTTCCAGGTTCTGGTGCGAACCGAACAGGGGGGTGTTCGGCTCATCCCTATTAACAATGTTTTGGTCATAGTAATCACTATTTCATAGTGTCTGAATATTACATTTTGATTTTATATATTCTTTACCTCTTTTTACTTTCACTAGCTGGTTGGCTATTGTCTTTAAAGTCCCCCTGGGGCCCTCTCCTTTGATTTACTATATTCATGCATATGGATGTTTACAGGTCAATACCTGTAAACACAAGCACTTTACAAACTGTGATTGAAATTAAATACAACTGCTGCACAGTACTGTACATATACAAGTGCTGCACAGTATCAATGAAATCAAATGTATGATATGTGCTATTTAAACATGCAATAAACAAACTTTAAGACAAAAAATTATTTCATATGAATCATGACAAAGCCCATTTTCCATATGTGTAACTAAAACATAACTTCTTAACTCCTGTGACCATTATTCATAATGTTCAATGTTCATATAATTTTTATCCACTCAGTGTTCAGTAGTTTCCAATATCAGTGGTAAAAGGTATAGGGGAGAGCTGATGACATGACACAGCATAACTGGAAGCAAGCTGTAAATGTTGTCCTTATGTAGCAGTACTGACTTAATTAATTAAAAACTATTTAATTTCCGTACCTGTAAATTTGGAACACATAAAGTGCAAGCAGCAGTATTATACCACACTGAATAGTATAGTTAGATGTTTTTTTATTTTTTTAATTTTTAGCACAGGAGTTTTTTTTTTTTTTTTTTCTATTTTACAGACCTTACTCACACTTATAATGCAGACTCTTTCTGCCAGCCTCTGCCAGAAAAATCCTCAAAAATACATTACATCCATATACAAAACCCTTAAAGCTGTCACAAAGAAAAGAAAAAAATGCAGACTTTTCTGTGAACACAATATTTTATCCCTAAGTTTCTACCTGTCATATACAGTATATGTGATAAAACGTTAACTTTAGCCATTGTATGTTGTTGCTTCAATTACTAATGTCCCAAGTCATTTGCCCACAAAAATATTGGCCAGGTCTTATGGTACAAATGCAGCTGTCTCTGCTTTGCTCTGTCTAAGCTGTGCTGTTAATGCCATGATGAGTTTTTTTTTAGTTAAAGCACTATTGAAATGCTGCCAGTTAAAGAGAGAAAAAGAAAAAAGTGTATCCTAGAAAACTTCATCCATTGTGACTGAAAGTGGCTTTGAGAAAAAGTAATGTAAAGTGAAAGTCGAAAAAGTTAACTGAGTGTAAAGTAAACCCTTTTGTTTGCAGAAAAAAGTATAATTGTTCTGAACTTAGCCTTTAATATGGATAAATAGAATGATTTTGAAGAATTTAATTTTGGTAATTACACTGCTTTAGCAAAATGTGCTACTTCTATTTTATTTTTCTTTATTTAGGGCCCATTCACAATTATGGCAATGTGCATTAAAACGCACATGTTCATTTACAATAGAAAGCAATGCAAATCACAGCAGATAACACCACACTACAACACATCAACTGTGGCATGCTGCATTATGAAAAAAATGTCCTGTGTTAGCACATTCATACACAATGCATGTTAATACATGTCATAATGAGCATTAAAATGGAGCTCCACCCAAAAGGGGAAGTTCCGCTTTAACCACTCCCCCCCTCCTATGCCACATTTGGCATGTCATTTCTTTGTGGGGAGTAGGTACCTAGTTTTGACAGGTACCCACTCCCACTTCCATTTAGGCCACCTAGGCGATCTGAGCGAAAGTTCTCCTGTCCCCCTTCCTGTAATCTTCTGGGACACGTCACAAATCCCAGAAGATTTCCCAATCATTAAAGATGCACAGCGTGATTTGCGCTTGCGCAGTAGTCACCCGGCTGTGAAGCTGCAATCTGTCACAGCCGGGTGCCCATACTTGTAATGCCGATGCCAGAGAGAGGACATACACAAAAAAAAATATATATATATATTTTTTACACCTATGGACATTTTCAACATATATAGATGGACACATATATGTATTTTCCTTTTTTTTGCTTGCATACATCATATGGACATGGTAGTAATATTAGGCTGAGAGTTTTTTCAGTGACACAGGTTGAAGGTTCTTTACTGAATGTTTGATGGGGACAGGTCTGGTTCTTGATCAGAGTCAGCTGGCCAGTTCATCCATCAATTGAATTATTCATTAACCCATTAACCAATCAACTCTAAGTGTGTAACATCATGAAATGTATTTATTTGCCATATTTCTCCATGTGCATTAGCTATGAGTAAGCACTCTTGGTAGTGTGAAATGCATTAGCTATTTTCTTGCTTTGCTGTGACCTATTTTTGTGTGATTCCATATTTTACCAATAAAGGCTTTTGAATTTTTCTTGGAGTGCGGCCGTTCAGAGTCCTTAATTTGCATCTTCGCCAGAGAGAGGACAGGGAGAGAACAGAGGGTCTGAGTGGCCACAAAGCTGGACCGTGGGAAAGGTGAGTGTGTGTTTATTAAAAGTCAGCAGATACACTTTTTGTAGCTGCTGACTTGTAACCACTTCAATACAGGGCATTTTCACCCCCTTCCTGCCGAGACCAATTTTAAGCTTTCGGCGCTGTAACAATCTGAATGACAATTGCACAGCTATGCGACGTTGTACCCAAATTAAATTTTGATAATTTTTTCCCCATGAATAGAGCTTTATTTTGGTGGTATTTGATCACCTCCGCGGTTTTTATTTTTTTGTGATATAAACAAAAAAGGCTGACAATTTTGAAAAAAAACACAATATTTTTTACTTTTTGCTGTAATAAATATCCCAATTATTTTAAAAAACAAAACCAATTTTTTACTCAGCTTAAGCCGATACGTATTCTTCTATATATTTTTGGTAAAAAAATTACAATAAGCGTATATTGATTGGATTGCGCAAAAGTTATAGCGCCTACAAAATAGGTTAATGAATTATGACATTTTTATTATTAGTTTTTTTTTACTAGTAATGACGGCGATCTGTGCTTTTTATCAGGGGTGTGACATTGCAGCAGACACATTGGACACTTTTGACACTATTTTGGGACCATTGACAATTATACAGCGATCAGTGCTATAAATATGCACTGGTTACTGTGTAAATGTCACTGGCAGGGAAGGGGTTAACACTAGGGGGCGATCAAGGGGTTGAATGTGTTACCTAGGGAGTGATTCTAACTGTGAGGGGATGGGACTGACTAGGGAAAGAGACTGATCAGTGTTTCTATATACTAGATCAGTCTCCTCTCCTCTGGCAGGACATGGATCTGTGTGTTTACACACAGATCCTTCCTTCTCTGTGACGAGCAATCGTGGGTGTGCAGTGGACACCGTGGCTGCTGGGCACGCGCATCGGCTCCCTACAACGCTGGGAAGCCAAGGACGTCATATGACACCCGCTAAGAGGTACAGAGTGTTCCTGCAGCCGTCATATTTCAATAGCTGGGATGGGAAGTGGTTAATAAACACAAAAACAACTGGAACTCCAGTTTAAGGTATGTGCCCTAATGCACTACAATGAACACTTTATAGTGAATGGAGTGTTTTCTTTTTTGAGCTGTTGATTTAGAGTATTAAGTTTATTCCATTAAGAAGTCTTTACATGCACTTTTGTTCCAGTTTTGTGTATTAAAATGATATATAACCACGTGATTATATAAAAAAAAGTATCTGTTCTCTTTGTATTGCTTCCTTTGTGTGAAATCCCTGGTGTTCCCCCCAGTCCATATGCGGTCTCATTAAAAACTGACAACACTAGGCATGAGAAAACAGTGTGGTCAATTCTCTAGATCAGGGATCCTCAAACTATGGCCCTCCAGCTGTTGCAGAACTACACATCCCATGAGGCATTGTAAAACTCTGACTTTCACAGACATGACTAGGCATGATGGGAATTGTAGTTCCTGAACAACTGGAGGGCCATAGTTTGAAGACCCCTGCTCTAGATGATCAGCACAGCACAGCCATTCATTGGGAAGACCAATGTGCTGCTGTTTCTCTTCCCTGAACTTGTTATGCAGCTGAGAACAGAGATTATGTGATTGCTTAAAAAAAGGGGGAAAAAGGTATGTATAATGTTTTTTCTATATGTATACATATTATATGTTTTGCCTTTCATTTCTATTTTAACCACCTAAGGTTCACCCTATAGCAGTTTTACTGCTACAAGGCGGCACCTCTGCGCTGGATCTGGCTCTTCTGGGTAGGGGGCGTGCATGTAACTCACTCTCACTGTGATCACACACAGCGGGAGCCAAGCAGCATGTACTGTGGACTCGATGTCCCCTGGCACCTGCCGATCATTGAGCAGAGAGGCAGAGCAGCGGTCTGATGGGGGGAAGAGATGCAATTTGTGTCCCTGCAAAGCAGGGAATACATTTAATCTCTTACCCTAGCAAAAACACCTCCTACAGCATTGTAAAACACTGCTGAGGCACACAGTTAACACTTTAAATGCCACTTGTGTTAACCCCTACCCAGCCAGTGTCATTAGTACAGTGACAGTGCATATTTTTTTAGCAATGATCACTGTTTTAGTGTCACTGGTCCCCAAAAAGTGTCAAAAGTGTCAGTTAGTGTCAGAATGTTTGCCACAATAACGCAGTCCTGCTATAAGTCACAGATCAATGGTATATTTCTAAGGTGATGACGGAGGCATACACATGCAGGTGACAACGTGAAAGAAAACCTCCACCACAGATGAAATGGCCACTCACCTCACCAAGTGGACCCTTAGATCATAAAGGGTCACTAAAGCCTTCCCACCAGGGGTTAAATGATAGCGATCCACTGGAGAAATACGTCACACAAATAAAGAATCATGTTATGCTATCAAACATACTAAATATATAACAATTCATATAAAGTGCGTGTCAAGAAGTAAATAAATAATAATAAAAAAATATATATATACAGTATATATATATATATATATATATATATATATATATATATATGAATTCCTCTTCCAAATCACCTTTGTGCACCAAGTCTCCAGTGGCACTAAAAGCTGCTTATCAGAAAGTTAAACCTTAAAGTATAAGAGGTCTAACAATGCTTTTAAGGAAAGATCTCAAGAATAGATGGATGGTAGCTGAACCACCATTGTCAACTATGTAGAAAGTATAAGTGCAATATCCAGCTTCTCGACGACTTGGGAGCCTTGGCTCACTTTTAAGTACTCACAGCCATATCAAACACTGATACAGAGTAATGATTGACACCTGGTATTGAAGTATCCCTGTAGTGAGTAACACTCGGATGACAGGTGTTCCGCAGACACATCCAGTCACCTGATTATATTAACCAGACTTGAATCATAGAGTCACTGTTGACTACAGGTGGAGGAGGTAGATGATGGAGGACCCCACCCCCCCTCCGCTCGGCAGCTCCTCAATCCCTGAACCAAACACCCCCCCCCCCCCCCCCCATCCTTCTCTTGTTCTCTTTTTTTTTCTTTTCTTCTTTACCCCTCCGCTATCTTGCGATTTCTATCTTACACCCCTGGTGGCCACTTTGTCGACTCCTCAGGGGAGCTAGAAGGTGCTATAACAAATAAATGGAGAGAGGAAAGGGAATGCTAACAATCATAGTTACCATGATTGCGAGTCTCAGAGTGATCACGCTCAGAGCAGTTGTGACACTCCAATATAAAGGCGAGTCAATTTAGACCCTACAACTGACACGGGGTTATTAGGGGGGATGCTTTGAATAATATCCTCCCAGCAACAAGATCGAAGTGGTAGCTCAGCGAAATTTATGAGTCGTGTTCTAGGCTCTAGTTAGTGTTAAGTTGGCCTACCTATGTAACCTCCCCAGTACATATAGTTTGTTCGCCATAATAAACGTGTCATTTGTTTATGTCCATTCATCTGTATACCTTGTTCATACTCATACAATGTGAATGCATTTTGCTTGTTCAAGGTGAATGTATATGTTGAAAAAGACTTAATAAAAAAATGTTTGGATCAAAAAAAAGAAAGTATAAGTGCTGCTCAGACTCCTTAAAGGGTCCCCATCCATTGCCTCCTGCTAGGAGCTAATTTCAGCTTCAGACATCACCATGTACCAGAAAAAGTATCCCATAAGTAGCACATTGCTGCAAGTCTTCTGTAAAAAAGTATGTGGCAATCTCGGCCAGGGCTCCAACCAGGTCACTCCCCCAACATGTTTGCATCACCTGGTTCTTAATCATGGGTATTCGCACAGCCAGCCACTTTAACCACTACGCCACAGCAGATCATATCAGGGCAATCCATCAATCAAGCATAGGGAAAATATTACATGAACGAGGAAGGGAAATCACTCATGGTGTACAGCTGTGGCCAAAAGTTTTGAGAATGACACAAATATACATTTTCACAAAGTCTTCAGCTTCAGTGTTTTTAAATCTTTTTGTCAGATGTTACTATGGTATACTGAAGTATAATTAGCAGAATTTCATACGTGTCAAAGGCTTTAATTGACAATTACATTAAGTTTATGAAAATAGTCAATATTTGCAATGTTGACCCTTCTTTTTCAAGACCTCTGCAATTTGCCCTGGCATGCTGTCAATCAACTTCTGGTCATATCCTGACAGATGGCAGTCTATTCTTGCATAATCAATGCTTGAAGTTTGTCAGAATTTGTGGGGGATTCCACGGCTCTTTAACCATATGATCGACTGTGTCCAATCACAGCCAGTCACATGTAAACAAGGAAGTGACAGTAATCGGCGCTCCTTGCCTCACACTGACAGAATGTGTGGCGAGGAGAGCTGATCAGCGGCATCTCCACGCAGGCGGACATGTAGGAATGCAATCAGGGCACTGATCATCAGTGCCCTGATTACAGTATAGGAAAACGGTGTCACCATACAGTGCCCACCAATGCCAGCAATCAGTGCCCACCAGTGGCAGCAATCAGTGCCCATTAACAATGCCAGTCAGTGCTGGCAATCAGTGCCGCCTATCAGTGCTGCCCATCAATGCCCATCACTGCTGTCGATCAATGCCAATCAGTGTTGCTCATCAGTACCGCCTATCCATGCAGCCCATCAGTGCCCACCAGTGCCACCTATCAGTGCCCACCAGTGCCACCTATTAGTGCCCATCAGTGCCATCTAACAGTGCCCATCAGTACCGCCTATCAGTACTCATCAGTGCCACATATCAGTGCCACCTATCAGTGCCCAAAAGTGCGGCATATTAGTGCCTTCTCATCAGTGCCCATAAGTGCCGCCTCATCAGTGCCCATAAGTGCCACCTCATCAGCACACATCAGTGAAGGAGAAAAAATACTTAGTTACAAAATTTACTGACAGAAAAAAAAGCAAAAAACATTAAAAAAAAAAACAGTAGTGATTAAATACCACCACAAATTCTCAATGGGATTAAGGTCTGGGGAGTCTCCTGCCCATGGACCCTTGGATGCCTTATAGCAAGGTGCTCCATCATGCTAGAAAAGGCATTGTTCGTTACCAAACTGTTCTTGGGTATTTGGGAGAAGTTGCACTCGGAGGATGTTTTTATACCAATCTTTATTCATGGCTGTGTTCTTATGCAAAATTGTGAATGAGCCCACTCCCTTGGCTGAGAAGCAACCCCACACATGAGTAGTCTCAGGATGCTATACTGTTTGCATGACACAGGACTCATGGTAGAGCTCACCTTTTCTTCTCCGAACTAGGTTTTTTTCTGGATGCCCCAAACAATCAGAAAGGGGATTCATTAGACAACATTACTTTACCCCAGTCCTCAGCAGTCCAATTCCTGTAACTTTTTCAGAATATCAGTCTGTCCCTGTTTTTTTTCCTGGAGAGAAATGGCTTCTTTGCTGCCCTCCCTCCAAAATTCTTAACCTCACTGTGTGTGCAGATGCACTCACACCTGCCTACTGCCATTCCTGAGCAAGCTCTGCACTGGTGGTGCCGAACCTGCAGCTGAATCATCTGTAGGAGATGGTCCTGGGACATGCTGGACTTTTTTGGGCACCCTGGGCCTTCTTCAGAAATGCAGTGGAAATGTTTTTTATGGGATTAAGTTAATTTTCATGGCAAAGAGAGACTTTGCACTTAATTGCAATTCATCTGATCACTCTTCATATAATTCTGGAGTATATGCAAATTGCCATCATAAAAACTGAAGCAGCAGACTTTGTGAAAGTTTATATTTGTGTCATTCTCAAAACTTTTGGCCACGGCTTTAGTATTAAAAGCACATATTTATTGCAAACTATGGTATCTACTCACATATCATTAAAACAAGTCAGTATATCATAAACGCAACATCAAGCACCCTGGTGGGCTTGATAATGTAATTGCTGTAGCTTTGTCCTATGAGTTTCATCTGAAAGGGAGATGGGTGAGGAATTTCTTATATATGATCCTTACATAGTTACATAGTTAGTCAGGTTGAAAAAAGACACAAGCCCATCTAGTTCAACCATAAAAAATAAATAAATAAATAAAATAAAAAATATCATACAATCTCATATACCCAATCCTATACCCACAGTTGATCCAGAGGAAGGTGAAAAAACACCCAGAAAAACAGGGTCCAATTTGCTACAGCAGGGGAAAAAATTCCTTCCTGATCCCAGAGAGGCAATCGGATTTTCCCTGGACCAACTTTACCTATAATTGTTAGTACCCAGTTATATTATGTACATTTAGGAAATAATCCAGGCCTTTCTTAAAGCAATCTACTGAGCTGGCCAGAGGGAGTCTATTCCACATTTTCACAGCTCTTACTGTGAAGAACCCTTTCCATATTTGGAGATGAAATCTCTTTTCCTCTAGACGTAAAGAGTGCCCCCTTGCCCTCAGTGTTGACCGTAAAGTGAATAACTCAAATTGAGGTTGGCTTGTAAATTGGAGACATCCTATAAGGATGTTATTCCACTGCATAGCTTAGTGTCATCTGCAAAGACAAAAATGTTACTTTTAATCCCAGACCCAATATCATTTATAAAGATATTAAAAAGTAAGGGTCCCAGCACTGAACCTTGGGGTACACCACTGATAACCCTAGACAATTCAGAGTAAGAATCGTTAACAACTACTCTCTGAATTATGTCTTTTAGACAGTTGTCTATCCATTTGTTAATTGATATTTCCAAGCCTGTAGACTTTACCTCACACATGAGCCATGTGTGGGGAACTGTGTCAAACGCTTTTGCAAAATCCAAGTATACCACGTCCACCATCACCCCTCTGTCCAAGGTTTTACTTACCTCTTCATAAAAAGAAATCAGGTTTGTTTGACAACTTCAGTATTTCATGAATCCATGCTGTCTGTTGCTTAAAATATTTTTTTCCAGCAAGAACTCATCTATGTGGTATTTTATTAAACTCTCCAGTATATTCCTGACTATAGAAGTTAAACTAACAGGTCTATAGTTACTTGGTAAAGACTTTTTTTCCCTTTTTAAATATAGGCACCACATTGGCCCTACACCAATCCAGTGGTACTATTCCTGTCATCAATGAGTCCCTAAAAATTAGATACAATGGCTTTGAAATTACAGAGCTCAATTCTTTTAGGATCCATGGGTGGATGCCATCTGGTCCAGGTGCTTTATCCATCTTTATTCTGTCAAAATATTTCTGGACCATATCCCATTTGAGCCATTGTGGATCATTTGGGGCTGTGTCACTACCACCGCCATTATGGACATGAGCTCCCCCATGCTCCTTTGTGTACACAGAGCTGAAGAAAGTATTTAATAAATTTGCCTTCTCTTTGTCCACAGTCACCCACTTTAGATTATGTTGTAAAGGGCTTACATGCTCAGACCTGACATTTTTACTATTAATATATTTGAAGAATTTTTGGGGGTTTGTCCTATCTTTTTCAATCTGTCGTTTGTTTTGAGTTTTTGCGTCCTTGATTTCCTTTTTACATATTCTGTTATATTCTTTGTAACATTTAAACAACACTAGTGTTCCTTCATTTTTATATTTTTTAAAAGCTCTTTTGTTACTGTTTATAGCTTTTTCAACTTTGGCCGTGAGCCACATAGGTTTTATTTTTTGCCTTTTAAACTTATTGCCCATGGGTTTATACTTTGCAGTGAGTTCACAGTCACTTTGAAGAATTCCCATTTCTGTTCTGTGCCCTTTGATGTCAATATTCCCTCCCAGTCCAAGTCCTGGAGAGCAGCCCTCATCCTTGGAAAATATGCTCTCTTGAAGTTAAGCGTTTTTATCTTTCACGTATGTGTTTTTTGCTTACAGCTAACATCAAATGAAATCCTGTCATGGTCGCTGCTACCAAGATGTTCCTTTATATGAACATTAGTAATAAGATCTGCATGGTTTGAGATTACCAGGTTCAACAGAGCATCATTCCTAGTTGGGGCCTCAATAAACTGGACCATAAAATTGTCCTGTAGTAGGTTTATACATTTCCCTTTAACTGTTGCAGCAGTGCCATTACTCCAGTCAATTTCTGGATAGTTAAAATCCCCCATTATCACCGTTCCAGCCCTTGTAGCCCTTTCCATCTGAGCAAGGAGCTGAGTCTCCACCTCCTCATTAACATTGGGTGGTCTATAACAAACTCCAATGATTAACTTTGAACTATGCACATCTATATGCAGTTCCACCCATAATTCTTCAGACTCATCACACTCTCCATCAACCAGGTCCTCTTTCATACTCGCTTTGAGATCACTTCTCACATAGAGACAGACCCTGCCACCTTTCCTTTTTACCCTGTCTCTCCGAAAGAGTGCATAGCTAGGAATATGATTAGCCCAATCATGTTAGGAATGAAGCCACGTTTCAGCAGTATCGATTACATCATAGCTCTGATGATCCTTAGTTGTGTCTCACTAATACAGGAGGTGTGTTACTGGCCAGATTACCAGGTGAAAACAGATAAAAAAAAGCCAAAGAAAAGAAAACTGATGCAACCACAACATCTAATGATTGGTAAGCTGCAATTTAATACATTTTTGGTTTTGTGTTTAATACCACATTAAAGTGAGTTTAAAAGGAAGAATGTTTTTTTTTATCTTAATGCATTCTATATATATACTGTATATACATATACAGATATATACACACAGAGTATAGAGTATATCCACATACATATATTCTTGGACAGGCCAGTGACAAGTCCATTTTAAACATAAAAAGGACTCTTTGATATGTTAATTTTATGCAAGGTCACCACAGTATATGGGGAATAACCTGCTTATCTAATTAGGCATTTCAAAAGGTACATTGTTTACATATTTAGTGATGATAAAGAATGTGATTTGACCATACAAGAAGTATTTAATAATGGTAATTAGCCTCAAGGGGGTATTCAGCAGAACTGGTGAAAGGGTGACTTGTTTACCTGGGAAACACTATGGTGACTTTAATTGCTATTTACAGTAATTACAAGTCTTTTCATGTTGAGATCAAAGGTGTTTTGTTGGCCAATCAGAATCCCTCCAGCTTTTCTTACTGGTAGTAAACTGTATATAATAATAAAAGGAGGAAAGACTCCTCAAGAGACTCATCAATGAGGAGTAAGTTTAAGAAAAAGTTAAAATTGCTTTATTACATAAATACATAAAACCACAATTACCTTCACCATTTCATAGTAAAAATTGACAACGTTGTCAGTAACAGACTTGTATCTGCCCTGCTCAAGCCTTCATGGTCACACACACACAAACACTATGACACATCAGGTATCCAATGAAGAAAATATCTCTGATAGATTAAAAATTAACAGCCGAAGGCGGAGTCACCGGCGACAGACATGTCCAGCTGAAGCTCCACATCTCTCAGGACTCCTCGGCTGATAAAGACATGGCATGGTAAAGTGAAAATAATCTTACCATAAGCCTCCTCAGTGACCCTGGGATAAATCAAATGGTCTTTGGTAGCGATGGACGAACTTCTGATGGGACGGTTCGCAAACGCAATCGCGCAAACCTACCCAAATGTTCGCGAACCGCAGGTTCGCGGCGGGCCCCATTCATTTTTTTTTTTTTTTAAATCAATAGTTTTTTATTATTTTGAAAGCATAAAGAAAAAAAAAGCATGAACAGAACGTAGTACAACTTGTCGTATTATACAAAGACATTTAGTACAGTAAGATGAACATTTCAGTTACCTTATTTGCCTCGTGGGCAATTGAATATATACTGCAAGGGTATCTTGTAAGCCTGCTAGTGTTTCCAATGTAGGGTGCAGGTATCAAAAGTAAGGATGAGCCCGGTGTTCGATTCGAACCCATGTTCGAATCGAGCACCGGGTGTTCGCTCGCTCGGCGAGCCCAGAACTATTGGGGCCGCTCGCATCAAATTCGTGTGATGCGAGCGGCCCCGCAATGCATTGCGGCCCGCGCAGTGCAATGCTGGCTGATGATTGGCCAAGCATGCACTGTGACCCCGCATGCTTGGCCAATCACAGCGCCGGCAGCGAGGAGAGCCATAATTGGCTACAGGCAGGATGCCTGTAGCCAATTATAGCTCAGGGGCTTTAATACACGCCCCACGGTATAAGAGGCCGCCGCGGCGGCGGCCTCGCATATTATGTTTCACTCACAGTGTCAGCGTGTCAGTGTGCTGCTGACTGCTGACAACAATATGTGCTTTATTTCTGGGGATATGTGTGTGCATGCTGTTAGAACAGCATTGCAGTATCACATCTGGGGGGTGTCTATAGGTAGCCTGTGAAGGAGGCAGGTTTCCTGTGCTTAGAACTTTCCCTGCAAAAAAGTGTCATTTTTGCAGGAAGAAAGCTATTTAAATCACTCGCGGCTAATGAATTGATGGCTCCTGTAACACAGAGAGCTGTCATTCATTAATAAAAAAAAAAAAAAAAAGCGTAGGGGTCCCCCCAAATTCAATAACCAGGCCCTTCAGGTCTGGGATGGATATTAAGGGGGATCCCAGCCAAAAAAAAAAAAAAAAAATGGCGTAGGGTCCCCCTCAAAATCCATACCAGACCCTTGAGGTCTGGTATGGATTTTAAGGGGAACCCTAGCCAAAAAAAATGGCGTGGGGTCCCCCTCAAAATCCATACCAGACCCTTATCCGAGCACGCAACCTGGCAGGCCGCAGGAAAAGAGGGGGGGACGAGAGCGCCCCCCCCTCTCGCCTGAACCGTACCAGGCCACATGCCCTCAACATTGGGAGGATGCTTTGGGGGTCTAAGACCCCTAAAGCACCTTGTCCCCATGTTGATTAGGACAAGGGCCTCTTCCCCACAACCCTGGCCGGTGGTTGTGGGGGTCTGCGGGCGGGGGGCTTATCGGAATCTGGAAGCCCCCTTTAACAAGGGGACCCCCAGATCCCGGCCCCCCCCCTGTGTGAAATGGTAAGGGGGTACAAAAGTACCCCTACCATTTCACCAAAAAAGTGGCAAAAATGGTAAAAATGACAGGAGACAGTCTTTGACAATTCCTTTATTAAAATCTTCTTTCTTCTTTCTTCATCCTTCGGATTCTTCATCTTCTCCTTCCTTCATCTTCTTCCATCTTCTTCTTCTATTTTCTTCTTCCTCCGATCCGCTTCTTCTTGCGCTGGTCTTCTCGTCCTTCTCGTCCGGCATCTTCTTCCGTCGGCGTCGGCGTCGGTGTCTCTGTCTCTTCTTGGGCCGCTCCGCGCAATGGGAGGCTCCCGCTGTGTGAGGCTCCGCTCCGTCTGACAGGTCTTTTATAATGGAGGGCACCTGGTGACCCCGCCCCCTCTGACGCACAGGGACGTCATGGGGAATTCCATGATGGCTTTCCCCATGACGTCAGAGGGGGGCGGGGTCACCAGGTGCCCTCCGTTTTAAAAGACCTGTCAGATGGAGCGGAGCCTCACACAGCGGGAGCCTCCCATTGCGCGGAGCGGCCCAAGAAGACACCGACACCGACGCCGACGCCGACGGAAGAAGATGCCGGACGAGAAGGACGAGAAGACCAGCGCAAGAAGAAGCGGATCGGAGGAAGAAGAAAATGGAAGAAGAAGATGGAAGAAGATGAAGGAAGGAGAAGATGAAGAATCCGAAGGATGAAGAAAGAAGAAAGAAGATTTTAATAAAGGAATTGTCAAAGACTGTCTCCTGTCATTTTTACCATTTTTGCCACTTTTTTGGTGAAATGGTAGGGGTACTTTTGTACCCCCTTACCATTTCACACAGGGGGGGGGCCGGGATCTGGGGGTCCCCTTGTTAAAGGGGGCTTCCAGATTCCGATAAGCCCCCCGCCCGCAGACCCCCACAACCACCGGCCAGGGTTGTGGGGAAGAGGCCCTTGTCCTAATCAACATGGGGACAAGGTGCTTTAGGGGTCTTAGACCCCCAAAGCATCCTCCCAATGTTGAGGGCATGTGGCCTGGTACGGTTCAGGCGAGAGGGGGGGCCGCTCTCGTCCCCCCCTCTTTTCCTGCGGCCTGCCAGGTTGCGTGCTCGGATAAGGGTCTGGTATGGATTTTGAGGGGGACCCTACGCCATTTTTTTTGGCTAGGGTTCCCCTTAAAATCCATACCAGACCTCAAGGGTCTGGTATGGATTTTGAGGGGTACCCTACGCCATTTTTTTTTTTTTTTTTTTGGCTGGGATCCCCCTTAATATCCATCCCAGACCTGAAGGGCCTGGTTTTTGTATTTGGGGGGACCCCTACGCTTTTTTTTTTTAATTTTTTTTTTTTTTTTTATCATTGACTTTTTTTTATGAATGAGTTTCAATGAATCACTGTTCTCTGTGTTACGGGAGCCGTGAATTAACATTAGCCGCGAGTGATTTTAAATAGCTTTTTTACTTTCAAAAATGACACTTTGCGCAGAGACAGTTCTAAACACGGGAAACATGCGCCCCTTTACAGGCATACTATAGACACCCCCCAGGTACGAAATTTAAAGGAATATTACACTTTTATTGTTTCAATTTAAGCATTATTAAAATCACTGCTCCTGAAAAAAACGGCCGTTTTTAAAAAAATTTTTTGCATTGATACATGTCCCCTGGGGCAGGACCCAGGTCCCCAAACACTTTTTATGACATTAACATGCATATTAGCCTTTAAAATGAGCACTTTTAATTTCGAACGTTCGCATCCATTATAACTAATAGGGTTCTAAAGCTCGCACGGACTTTAGGTCCGTTCGCGGGTTCTGGTGCGAGCCGAACGGGGGGGTGTTCGGCTCATCCCTAATCAAAAGTGTGAGAGAGGGCCCCCCCCGAGCACCCCTACCGGGAACACACTGTACCCAGGAGGGGTAGAGCCCCCCCCCCCCCACCAAGGACTCCATGTGTTACACCTGGGTGGTAGCAGTTGTTATTTTTCCTTATAATAATATATTACAGAGAATGTGCATTCTTACTGTGAATCATTCAGAGTGTTGTCTGTGAAGGGTATGAATAAAACATATAGAAAAAGGAAATAAATAAAATAACATAACGGACATTAAGGAGAATAGCGATTCAACTGTGAATCTAACCAAAACAGAGTGCGCTTTGGGGCGCCATAGAACCTTGGCAGTCAACCATTTCTTTACTTTAAGATATGCCCTGGTTTCCTATTCAGAGTATAAATTGTATTAGAAGTTTATGTTAGGTGTTTGTGTATTCCATACCACTTAAGCCATATTTTCCAGGATTCGTGTACACTATGTAGTTTACCCATTGTGTATGCCAATTGCTTTTCATATGCGCCATGCGTGTCTATTATGTGTAGTGTTTCAGCAATGTGTAGTGGTGATTTATCTTTCCAGTGTCTGGTTAACGTAAGGCGTGCTGCTAGCAGAATGTGAGATATTAAAGCTTTCCTCTCGCTCGGGACTTCCTCTATTCCCAGGGAAAGGAGTGCCATTCCTGGGGAAGGGTCTACAGTAATCTTAGTTATTTGTGCAATTAGCACAAATATTCTGTGCCAGTAATCTTTAATAATTGGACATGACCACAGTACATGGATTAGAGTTCCCACTCCTCCGCACGCTCTTCAGCATCCCGAGGAAAGGGAAGGTACAATTTTTGATAGGCGGTATGGGGTAAGGTACCAGCGGAGTAGAATCTTTTGGTACAGTTCCCATAGATTGACCCCTTTTGTGGAGGAGAAGGTAGTGGAGATAGCTTTCTCCCATTGCTGTGTGCTGTAAGCTTTACCTAAATCAGCTTCCCAAGCTAAGATATTAGCAGATTTAGTAAAGGTACGCTTGTCCTGCAGACTGTTATAAAATAATGATACCCCTTTAGTTTTAGAAGAGTTGTTTGTGTAGTACGATGTTATCTTCCAGGGTAATGTCATAGGAGCTATGGCTGTTTGCCTTAGGAGATGGCATATTTGAATGTGTGTGTAAGCCTCTGAAGATGGAATAGCGTATTCTATTTGAAGGGATCGGAATGATTTAAGTGCAGGCCCGACATATAGGTCTTCTAGATTCATATTTTTGCGAATATTCCATTTACTTAAGGATAGTCCCGGGATCAGAAGTGACATTGCTGATATGGGAAAATTTAGAGCGGTGGTGGGCATCTCAGGGAGAGTTGCCTTCAGGAGTTGTTTCCATGAGTCGATTGATGCTTGGATGGTGGGTGATAGTTTGGCTACATTGGTTTATGTTCAGAGTGTGCGTTATAAGGAAATTATATAGGTCCCCCCCTGGAATTTGGTGTTGCTCTATTTCTGCCCAAGGGGTGATAGATTGTGAAGGGAACCACCCTTTTAGTTGAGACAGAATCGTGGCTGTGTAGTAGTCTTTTAGGTGGGTGTGCCCTATTCCTCCGGCCTGTTTTGTTTTAATTAGTTTGCCGAAGGCACATCTCGCCCTCTTACCTTTCCATAGATAATTGTTCAGGAGGGATTGTGCTGTCAGGAAGAAGGTTTTGGGTATTGGGATGGGTAACGTCCTATATAGGCATAGGAGCTGAGGTAATGTTTGCATCTTAAATGCTGCTAGTCTACCTGTCCATGATAGTTCATGTTTCCCTATTTTTTCTAGTTGTGTTTTTAAAATGGGCAAAAACTTCATATAGTTTTCTTTAGCTAAGTCTGAGGTGTGGGGGGTGAGTGTGATTCCCAAATATTTTATACCGTTGTCTTTCCAAGTGTAGGGAAATTCGGTGCTAATACCATTTCTAACGTCTGTTGGTAACCCTATACCTAAGAGATATGATTTGGAATAATTTACCTTATAGTACGATAGTGAGGAAAACTTTTGTAACGCGTTGTGTACCGAAGCCAGGGAAGATTGAGGGTTAGTAAGAATTAGGATCACATCATCCGCGAAAAGACTTATTCTATGCTCTGTGGATCTTGTGCTGAAAGCGGTGATGTCGGGGTGTTGTCTAATATAGGTGGCCAGAGGTTCCATAATTAGGTTAAATATTAATGGAGTCAATGTACACCTTTGGCGGGTGCCATTAGTTATTTAAAAAGGGGTTGAGAGTGACCCTGAAACATATACTTGGGCTGATGGATTTGTATAGAGGGCCATAATGGCTTGGTGTATTGGGCCATTGAAGCCAAATTTATTTAGGGTTTGGGCAAGATAGTTCCAATGGACTCTATCGAACGCCTTCTCTGCGTCTAGTGACAGCAGCAGAGAAGGCGTTCCTGATTTGTTGGCTAAGTGGATAATGTTTAATAGGCGTCTAGTGGCATCAGCTGTCTGACGTCCTTTAGTAAAGCCAGTTTGATCCGGGTGGATCAAGGAGGGTAGTAGGTCAACTAATCTATTTGCTAATAGTTTCGCATACATTTTTAAATCGTTATTTAATAATGAGATCGGACTGAAGTTTTGGGGTAGATTGGGTTCCTTCCCCGCCTTCGGTAGGGCAACAATCATAGCTTGGAGCATTTCGGAGCGGAAGGAAGACGAGGAGACGGCTTGGTTGTAGATTGCTGTCAAGTGGGGTGCTAATGTGTTTTTAAAGGTTTTAAAATACCCCCCAGTCAAACCGTCTGGTCCAGGCGATTTATTGTTGGGGAGAGACTCGATCGCTTGGTTGATTTCTGGTATCGTGAACGGAGCATTTAAGGCATCCAATTGTACTTCTGATACCTGCGGGAGTTTGAGTGAACTGAGAAAGTCTGAAATTGCAGAGGGGGATGGTTGAGTAGTGGAGGGGTCTAGTTTCAAATTGTATAGTGAGCTATAATAGGTGCTAAAAGCATCAGCGATTGCTTGTGGGTGGTATAGTTTGGATTTGGAAGTTGGGTGTATTATATAAGGGACTTTTGTTTTTTGTCTATATCCCTTAAGTCTAGAAGCGAGTAGTTTACCTGCTCTGTTACCATTTGCGTAGTAGGTAATTTTTAATCTTCTGGCGGACTTGTCAAAGTCCTCCAGAAGTAAAATTCTTTTTTTTTTTTCTCTTTCAATAGATTTTTATTGAGTATATCAAAAAAGTGAAGCAAGACATAACCATTGCATATCAGTACAGACAGATAAAACTTGTAACAAATTATCATTTAGTTGAGAAAAAGACCCAGAAACAGTTATAGTAATTGTCGATCTAGTATGTAGGGTCTAATAAGATGGCAGATACGCGAGTGCAACTGAAAGGAACAAAAACAGTTTCTCCTCCGCTATCAACTGAGTAGTTCTCGGGTGGGGGGAAGACTCCCTAGTCCCAGCACCCCTAAAGGGATCTAACTGTGTTGGGTACCAGAAAGAACTACCCCCTCCCCCGTTACCAAAAATATAGTGGATCTATAACAACTAAAAAACACCACAAAGGTTACCGCTCACGAGAGAGCCTGTGTTTGGTTTATAGCAACAAATAGAGGAGGAGATAAAACGATAGTAAATCGCTTGGCAGATAAGTTTGCCAATTTTGAACTCTATCGATTTGTCCAATACTAGGTTTAACCTGAAGAGCACAATTTTGAGGGAAATAAGGGAGAACAGAAATGGACAGAGAATAGAATAGAAGAAGAGGAAGTAAAAGAGAAAGAAGAAGAAGAGGAAGAGAGTCAAGAGATAGCTAAGGAAGAAGTGGTACCTACTCACCCGCAATTAGGCTGGTGGCACAGAGCCATGCAAGGACCCAGAGATGTACCTATTCCAAGGTTCCCACACTGCTGTGTGTCTATCCTCCGTATCCTGTAAGATACTAACCATTTTTTCCTGGGCCATAATCCAGGAAATTTTACTTTTGACTAGCCTCAGGGAGACTGTGGGCTGCTTCCAAGCTCGGGCAATCGTTAGTTTGGTTCCGATTAGTATGAACCTAATAAGATTTAGAGATAATTTAGGAATCCCTTGTTGGGGGAAATTAAGTAAAGCGTACTGGGGAGTTTTGGGGACGGGTATCGAAGTAATCTTCCTAATAATATGGAAAATATTATTCCACAAGTTCCTAATTTTCGGACACTCCCACCATATATGTAGCATAGAACCTACATGTCCACAGTTGCGAAAACATAAGGGGGATGCATTTGGGTAGATTTTGGCCAGTCGCAAAGGTACCATATACCATCGCATTAGGACTTTTAAGTTAGCTTCAACCAATGCAGTGTTAAGTAGACCTTTTGAGGCAGCGACTGATGCCCTATGCCATTCAGCCAGGGTCCATTGTTGTTGTAGATCAGTTTCCCATTCTCGCATGAATAGCGTTTTGGAGTCAGCCTGCGCAAGTGCACGGTAAATCACCGATATGCCCCCCCTCTGCTCCATGGCTTGGCCACACCAAAGCTCGTAATCAGTGATTGATGGGGGTTTAGAATTAGAGAGCCCCAAGGATCTGAGAAAGTGGAAAAGTTGTTGAAATCTAAATTTTTCTGCTGCTGGCATGTCAAGTTTACTGGTGCAGTGGGCTAAAGATATGGGTCCCGATGAGGATACAAAGTGAACAATCCTGTAAAGTCCCTTATCTAACCACCAGCGAAAGGCCTTAATGTCTTGCCCAGGAGGAAAGAGGGGATTCCTAAAAATGTGAGAGAGAGGCTGCCAGCAGGAGATCAAGTGTGGGTTAGTTTTAAGGGAGTCCCAAAGGGTTAGAGAGTGTGAAAGTGTGGGTGCTAGTATGGCCGGTCTGTCCCTGGTTGGGCACCATAAAATATAGTCTAGGGTGTAACTAGGAATGGCCTGCCTCTCCATGTGTATCCAATCTGGGTGAGCAGTTTTAGAATAGATTACGGACAATTGGGATAGTTGAGCAGCATGATAATACCCTAGTACTCCTAGTCCTCCCTGTTTTTTGTTGCGGTATAGAGTTCCTTTGGAAATTCTATGTCCCTTGGGTCCCCAGATAAACTTCATAATTTTGGACTGAAAGTTACGGAGGCGGTCCTTAGGGACGGGGATAGGTAGGGATCGAAAGAGATAAAGGATACGTGGGAGTAAGGTCATTTTCACAGAATTAACCCTGCCCAACCAGGAAAGGCGCATCTTGTCCCAAAATGCGAGGTCTTCTTCCAGTTTGCGGAAAGTGGCAGGAAAATTGGTTAAGTAAAGACTATCTATAGATGCCGTCAAATTGATTCCTAGATAAGGGAGCGCAGAGTCCGCCCAGCCGAACCTGAAATTGATTTTGAGTTGAGATACCAGCTGAGGTGGTAAGTTAATGTTGAGCGCTAAGGACTTGGAGTAATTGACCGTGAGTCCTGATACTTTGCTAAAATCATCCAGTAACTTGCAAATAATTGGAAGAGAGGTGTTCGGAGATGATACGAAAAGTAAAACGTCATCCGCGAACAAGGCGCACTTATGAGATTTTGTGCCACATTGGATCCTTTTTATATCAGGATGAGCTCTGATGGCAATGGCCAGAGTTTCGATGATCATAGCAAAGATCAGCGGTGATAAGGGGCATCCCTGTCTCGTGCCACCAAATATTGGGAAGGGGTTTGAATAATACCCCTGCATTTTTATTTGGGCTTCCGGGGTTGAGTATAAAGCATTAATAATGTTCAAAAAATATTGTCCAAATCCCCAGTTTTACAGGGTAGCAACCAGAAAAGACCAGGAGACCGAATCGAATGCCTTCATAAGGTCTAGGGAGAGCAGGAATCCCTGTTGTTGGGGGCCCCCGTCCCATCTCGATCCTAAGAGCGAAATTATGTCTACTGCCCTCCTGATCTGATCTGGCCCCTGTCGCCCGGTGATGAATCCGACCTGATCACCATGAATGTAAAGGCTAATGAAGGTGGAGATTCTATCGGCCAAAATTTTGGTCAAGATTTTCAGATCGTTATTGATCAAAGATATGGGCCTGTAATTGGAGGTACAACTGGGGTCCTTTCCTGGCTTAGGTATTACTGTTACGAATGCCGAATTCATGGTTTTATCTAGGGGTGAACCTGACCTTAGATGATTAAAGAAACGTGCCAGAAACGGGGCTAGTGTTTGCGAGAAGTGTTTGTAATACGGGGCAGAGAAGCCATCCGGGCCCGGAGCAGTATTAGTTTTAAGATGTTTAATGAAGAGAAGCCATCCGGGCCCGGAGCAGTATTAGTTTTAAGATGTTTAATGACTTGTTCCACTTCCTCTGCAGAGATTGGGGATCAAGTTCCTCTCTGTGTTGTTCCTTTAGCTTGGGGATTTGCATTGACGCCAAAAACGAGTTTATAGCATCAGGAGAAGGTCCTGTTCCCGCAGAAGTAAAATTCTTAGGTCGTGCCTTAGATTGGTTAGCTGTTGGGACAATTTGGTAGTGGGGTTGGATTTGTTTTGGGTTTCGAGTCTTTGGATCTGTGACGTGAGGTCAGTGATTTGCCGTCCCCTCATCTTCCTGGCCCTTGCTCCCATTTTTATTAGGATTCCACGTACGAATGCTTTATGTGCATTCCAGGTTATAAAAGGGTCTGTGACTGACCCTGCATTCAAGTCAAAAAATTCCGTTAGCATTGCATTGACTTCAGACCTGGTAGGATCCGCCTGGATCAGTTTAGGATTGGATCTCCATATAAACGTGGGGGAGGATTGCAAGTCATCCCTCACTTTTAATGTCACCGACGTGTGATCCGACCAGGTTATGTCATTAATAATAGACATTTGAATTTTCTGTAGAAGCCACTTATCCACCAGGAAGAGATCTAGTCTGGTGTAAACTTTGTGCCTGGTGGAAAAGAAGGAGTAGTCCCTTTCTGACGCGTGCAAACATCTCCAGGTGTCGTATAGGTTGTAGTTAGAGATCGTTGGGAGAAGTGCTTGTTGTGGTCTGGTGGAAGATGTTGTAGAGTCAGTTGCAGGGTCAGGAGGTAAGTTAAAGTCTCCACACATTAATAGGTGTCCTTGTTTAACACGGTTGATTTTCCTCATAATACTATGGAAGAATCTGATCTGATGTGCATTCGGAGCGTACATGTTCACTATCGTGTACCTGTTGTGATTTATGTCACAAATCAATATGTGGAATCTGCCTTGTGGGTCGGAGATCTCAGAGATAAATGCGAAGACCACTGTGTCTCTAACAGCCGTAAGTACCCCTCTCTTTTTTGCTGGTGCATTGGCGAAAAAGATGTGCGGGAATTTGGGGTGTGAGCACTTGAGTGGCAGTAGTTTGTGGAAGTGCGACTCCTGGATGCATAGAACGTTGCATTGTTGTTGTGCTGCTTCCTTCCACATAGACCTACGTTTGGCCGGATGGTTAAGGCCTTTAACATTGATAGATGTGAAAGTTATAGCCATTGTTGTAAACTATAGTATGAGGTCGTGTATAAGGTGCACAGATAACACTTACATTTAGTAGATGGAGCTTTGTTTGCGAGGCCACGGCTGATTTGGAAGTATTCAGATGTCCGGTGGTCGTCGGCTACTTGGGTTGTATGGAAACATCGAGTCCACTGCGGTTTGGGCTTTGGTATCTGCTGGTTGACTGCAAAATGTAAAATAAAACAAAACACATATAGAACAGAAAAACAAAGGGATCAAGGCGATCCGGGTGTGGGAAATACCGCTAATCATGTTTGGGGGTAAGCTGCAAATAGGCAGTCAATTGAGCTGTTTGTCCGCATGAAAGGGGTGGACAGCTCAAGGGAACAAATTCAGCTATCTGAGCTCAATGTCATGGAGCGACGCTCAGTTAACATTGCGGCTGGGGGTTAGGTGTGCTTGCAAGCATTCCTTCCAGTCTCCGGAGATTCGTTCCAGGCTTTTAGAGGGATGAGGGTTGCTGGTGTCCTCGGGAACTATGTGCCAGGTTTTGAGAAGTTGCAGGCCCTTGGCCAATGAATCTACCATGTGATCCTTGCCTTCCCCGGTTATAATCAATTTTGTGGGGAAGCCCCATTTGTAGGTGATGTGGTGATTCCTTAATGCTTTTCAGATAGTGTTGAGGTTCCTCCTTTTTTGGAGATTAAATTGTGATAAGTCTGCAAAAAACTGCAGGCCTTGGCATTGTGGAGGCAACTGGTCTTTGTCACGTGCTGCTGCCATTACGCGCTCTTTCACATGAAAAAAGTGTAATCGCAGGATGACATCTCTTGGGATGTTATCAGCTAGGTAGCTTGGCTTAGGGAGACGGTGGATTCTGTCAATCACTGTGTCAAGGTCCGTTAGGTCTGGTATAATGGCTTTAAACAGTTGTGCGGCATAGTCGCAAAGCTCTGGTTGCTTCACCGACTCCGGGACCCCTCTGATTTTCAAATTGTTCCTCCTGGAACGGTCCTCGATGTCGGCGAGTTTAGATTTAACTGCCTCCATTTCCCCCTCATTAGTGTCATCGATAGTGGATGCAAATTCCTCCATTTTGGTTTCCACGTGATCCACTCTGGATGCTGTGGCTTGTAGTTCTACTCCAAATCTGTGCATGCATGACATCATGTCTGTGTGGAGAGAACTTCTGAGTGAGACTAACATGTCCTTTAGAGTGGTATCTAAAACAGGCTTGTTATTAGTGGGGAATGAGTCAATTGAGTCAAGGAGTTTTCTTGTGTCCTTCCCTGTGTCTAGGCCTTTGCTCACCTCATGACTTGAATCCCTGGCATCCAGTCTCATCCTGGTCTTCTCCGGGCTGACTGAGCTTGGGGAGTGTAGGGGAGACTGTGGAGATGTGGCTGGGATGTGTCTTTTAGTTGGATTCAGGGTAGATGGATCGTGCTGAGGTGTACTTGCCAGCATCCGCGCCGCCGGACCTCCGCCATCTTGCCTGTGTTCCATGGGGTAATATGAAATGATTCTCTGTGGCCTCCGGTTGTCTTTTTTTTTCTTTGACATGCTCGGTGTATGCTGCAGTGATACGGGAGTGCTCCGGTGACAGAACGGGTCTGATCAGATCACCCTGCCGCTCGATATGTGCCGGTTTATAGGCGCCTTCTCCGGAGCTCCTCTCTCAGGCGTCCATCTCCTTCCGCGGTTAGCTCCGCCCCCCCCGGCCCCATTCATTTTAATGGCAGGCGAACATTAAAAACCTCCAGGTCATATTTTCAGCCACTAAATACTTACTAGCTGTGCACACATAGTCCCACAACATGGACACTGGCATACCAGAAGTATTAAGTGAATCTGGGATCGACAACGACAAGCATTCTTTTTTTTATCTGCGAAATTTTGTCAATTCAGGAGCGCATGAAGTCCTTGGAGGAGAGGCAAGGTCAGGCCAGGCTATAAAGGGGGTACAGGAGATGATCAGTGCCACAGTCAGGGCAGTGCAGTCCTGTGACAGCCAGTGTTCCAGTGTGCCAACCTGTGCTTGAGCCCCTGACCCCTCCCTCTGCCCGGCCCTTACCCCCACCTATGCAGGACTCCACTGCGGTGGTCCGGAGGTGCCAGTCCAGTGCTGATCCTCAGCCATGGTGCTGGCACTTCCTGCTGATTGGCTTCTCTGCTGCTATCTCCCTCACTGACACCAACACTGAGATAGAACACTGACACCAGCATTGAGATAGAACACTGACAGCAGCACCAAGATAGAACACTGACACCAGCACCGAGATAGAGAGCACTGACACCAGCACCGAGATAGAGAGCACTGACACCAGCACCGAGATAGAGAGCACTGACACCAGCAACTCACTGTGGGACCCAAAAATATGACACCGCTCAACCTCTTCAAACAGGAGGGTATGGGCATATAGTAGGGTGTGCTTTTTTTCTACAAGTGAGCCAAGGGTAGAAAAAAGGTCCGTGTGCTAGATTATATAAATTGTTTATACAGTTATGCATATACCTGGTCTACTGGTCACATGTGTTGAATTCCTCCGAGATCCATGCCTCATGCATTTTTATAAATGTGAGGTAGTCAACACTGTCGTGAGCTAGGCGTGTGCGCTTATCGGTCACGATCCCCCCTGCTGCGCTGAACGTCCTTTCGGATAGGACACTGAACGAGGGGCAAGCCAACAGTTCCATTGCAAATTGTGCAAGCTCTGGCCAGAGGTCAAGCCTGCCCACCCAGTAGTCCAGGGCTTCATCACTTCTCAGAGCATCCACATCGGCCGTTAACCCGATGTAGTCGGACACCTGTCGGTCTAGGCGTTCCCTGATGCTGGATCCGGATGACACCTGTCGATGGGTCAGCTGAAAGAATGAACTCATATCAGAAGTAACCAACACATCTTCAAACCGCCCTCTTCTTGCAGGCACTGTTGGATTTGTACCCGCAACTCTTTCTCTCGGAGTGAAAATTTCTCTGCCAGCGCACGCAAAAGCAGAATGCAGCATTTCTCTAAGCAAGGTCTGGAAGTGCTCCATTCTGACAGCCCTGTGTGATGGTGGTAACATTTCCGCCATTTTTTGTTTGTATCGGGGGTCTAAGTACGTTGCCATCCAGTACTGGTCCTTCACCTTTATGCTTTTTATACGGGGTTCCCTCTTAAAACACTGGAGCATGAAGGCCCCATTTGCACTGGAAGCGGTGTGGTGGTGTGGTGGCCTGGCTCATGCTCATCATCCAGGATAATGTCGTCCTCTTCGTTCTCCTCCCCCATCCACGGACAACAACAGGGATCCCAGAAAGGTTTAAAGCATGCTCTTATTGCTCCTCCTCATCTGCCTCGGCACCATCCTCCTCTGACTCCTCTTCAGACTCCTGTTGTTGACTTGTCTCAGATAGAGTAGCCCCCCCCCTGGGAATTCATCCAGCATTGTGACTTCCTCATCTTCCTGCTCCTCGACGGCTTGATCAATGACACAACGCAATGCACGCTCCATAAAGAAGGCGTAAGGTACGATGTCACTGATGGCGCCATGGCTGCGACTGACCAGTTTGGTGATCTCATCAAATGGCTACAGAAGTCTGCATGCGCTGCGCATAAGCAGCCACTGGCGCGGTGAAAAAAAACAAGCTCCCCAGAACCTGTTCTGCCGCAGAGTTCGTACAGGTAGTCGTTAACTGCACGTTTCTGCTGGAGCAGCCTATCAAGCATATACAAGGTTAAGTTCCATTGCGTCAGGCAATCACAAATAAGACGTCTGACCGGCAGATTGTGGCGCCGCTGAATGTCAGCAAGGCGAGCCATGGCCGTGTAAGATCTTCTGAAATGGGCTGAGATTTTCCTTGCCTGCCACAAGATGTCCTGGACCCCAGGGTATTTGACAACGAATCGCTGCACGACCAAGTTTAAGACATGTGCCATGCATGGCACATGTGTAATTTTGCCCTGATTCTACGTGCTCAGCAGATTGGCACCATTGTCGCACACCACTTTACCAACTGTCAAATTGAGCAGTGTTAGCCACTGATCTGCCTGTGAACGCAAAGCTGAAAGGAGTGCAGGGCCAGTGTGGCTCTTGGCTTCCAGGCACAACAGACGCAGCACAGCATGGTAACGTCTCACCTGGCATGTTGAATAGGTTCTGGGGATCTTGGGCGGTGCAGCGGAAGAGACGCTAGCAGCGGAAAAGGAGAAGTCAGCCGAGGAGGAGAGGGAGGATGGAGTAGGAGGAGGAGAAGAAGAGGCAGGCCTGCATGCAATCCGTGGCAGTAAAACCAAATCTACACGGGTGCCACGGGTTAGATGCTTGACGGCCGTCAGAAGGTTCACCTAGTGGGCAGTAAAAGTTATATACCTTCCCTGCCTGTGTTTGCTAGACCACGTGTCTGTGGTCAGATGTATCTTGGCACGACACTGTGTGCCAGAGATACATTCACTTGCCGCTAAACATGGCCATATAGCTCTGGGATGTCCTTCTGTGAGAATACTTACTTCCTGGGACCTTCCATTGTGGTGTTCCAATGGCCACAAATTTTCTAAAGGCCTCCGAGTCCACCAGTTTATATGGCAGTAGTTGGCGGGCTATCAGTTCTGACAAGCCAGCGGTCAACCGTCCGGCGTCATCATTTTTTTACGCTCGAACATTTGGCCCACGGAAGCCTGCCTTTTTTCCAGACAAACATGAGGATGGCATGATGGAAGGTGGAGTGGATTACAATTCTGAGGAGAGAGGAGAAGGAGAAGTAGAAGAGGCTGGATGGTGAGAGCCTGGAGTGTGGCTTTGTGGGTTCTGACTGCATTGCTCCCACTGGGCTTGGTGATGGCAGTTCATGGTCGTCCCTAGGTGAGTGTTGGGCTTACCGCGGCTTATGCGTTGACTGCAAAGGCTGCAGATGGCAACACTATTGTCAGCAGCGGACATGTTAAAAAAGCCCACACTGCAGAGCCATGTGCCGGCGTCCTGGGAGCGCCAGATGTGACCTACATGGTTGATGGCTCGCTCCTGATACATTAGCAGTCTGGTTTGTCCCTCCAGTGCAATGTAAGTTCCGCCTGCTACTCCTCCCTATCTGCTGGTCCATCTCTCCCTCTGAACTCCCCTCCTCTTCCTCTCTTGTGGGCACCCACGTGGCGTCCCTAGACACGTCATCATCGACGTCACCTTCCCCACCACTATAATTAGAGATCTCGGAGTAGGCAGCAACAGCGGGGACCAACCTCCTCGGGCTGATATGGGTACTGTCGTCAGACTGCTGAGTGGTGGTTGTTGCTACCTCCTCTTCCTGATCCAATGCCAAGAATGGCTGTGCATCGGAAATGTCTTGCAATGGATCAGAAAAGAATTCCTGTGACTCAAGCGGAGGGTATATGGTGGTGGTGGTGTTGGTGGTAGTGTCTTTGGGGGTACACACAGCAGAGAGTGAAGAGGGTGCAGATAGAGAGGATGAGGAGGGTGCAGAAGATAAAGGCTGAGTGAGCCACTCAACCAAGTCTGGTGAGTCCTTTGACGTAATTGAACGCACCTTCTGCAACTTCCCACTTTGGCTCAAGCCTGGTGCTCCTGCCCTACCCCTACCACCCCTGCAGAAGGGCCTGCCTCTTCCTCTGCCTGTCATTTTTTAAATGACCCTGTGACAATAGTCTCTAGAGAAGTGCAGTATATGTGGAATAAGGTATATAACACCCCTCTTCAATCTGTCGTTTTGGGGGGCCACTGGTCTATCACACCAGTTATAATACTTTTTTCTAATTGCGTTTGTCACTCTTTGTAGTATCGCTGCAGAACCGCTCAGCAGTCACAATGCTGCACAGTAGAAATGCACTATACTATGCTTTCTATATTTGATAGTATTTTATACGTGTTTTACACCCCTATATACTGCACACCAAATAGTACACCTATACCAGCCCTTAAAAGGACTTTTGTGGACCTATATTCGTTAGCGATTTGTGTCGCTACAATCTGTCCCTGCGACACACAGCAACCTCTCCCTACACTGACAAAAGAGCTGCAGAACCGCTCAGCAGCCACAATGCTGCACAGTAGAAATGCACTATAATATGCTTTCTATATTTGAAAGTATATTATAAGTGTATTACATCCCTATATGCTGTACACCTATACCAGTCCTTAAAAGGACTGTTGTGGCCCTAATAGCTAGTGATTACAGACTGTCCCTGCTCCAAACAGCAACCTCTCTCCCTACACTGACAAAAGACAGAATGTAAAATGGCAGCCAGATCAGGTCTATTTATAAGGTAGGGGGTATGTCCATGTGCTGAAATGTCTCAATTAGGTGTCCTGTACCCTATGATGGATGTGTCATGGGGCAAAGTTCTTCACAATGTAAAAGAATATGTCTGCTGTGAACAGCGCCATATGTCCGCCGGTTTGGCGAATCGCACACGAGCAAAGTTCGCCGCAAACCGACCGCCGGGCGAACCGCAAGGCCATCTTGAGGTAAGCCGCCCAAGGTAAAAATAAACTAAAGCGTGCCAAGGATACACAGTCAAGAGGCCCCTGTAAAATGGCACAGCCTCCTACCTCACATACAGGTACATCTTGTGCTGCTAAGCAACTGTAGTTACCTAAGGATGCCTATAATGACTCTGACTGTAAATTAAGAGCTGCCTCACAAGAAAAACAAACAGATTCCCTACACCCAAATATTTTGAGACAAATAGAAAAAATGTTACAGAAAGCCTTAAAGCAGACCTCAGACTATATAACTGAAAGAAATCCGTGTGTTAGGCCAGCACACTTCTGACCTAGAAATCAGAGTGGATGACATGGAAATTAATGTACTGTCCCATGATAACGAATTAGAGACTCTTAAGTAGAGTTGAGCGGACACCTGGATGTTCGGGTTCGGCAGGTTCGGCCGAACTTCAGAAAAAAGTTTGGGTTCGGGACCGAACTTGACCGGAACTTGACCCCGAACACCGAACCCCATTGAAGTCAATGGGGACCCGAATGGCTATAATAAAGTCTCGGCTCCCGTCCCCCTTAATACAGAGAACAGTCATTGAAGTCATTTATTTTTAAAAAGTTAGTCATAAAAAGTGTTTGGGGACCCGGGTCCTGCCCCAGGGGACATGTATCAATGCAAAAAAAACTTTTAAAAACGGCCGTTTTTTCGGGAGCAGTGATTTTAATAATGCTTAAAGTGAAACAATAAAAGTGTAATATTCCTTTAAATTTCGTACCTGGGGGGTGTCTATAGTATGCATGTTTCCAGTGCTTAGAACTGTCTCTGCAAAAAGTGTCATTTTTGCAGGAAAGAAAGCTATTTAAAATCACTCGCGGCTAATGTGTATTGTCGGCTCCCGTAACACAGAGAACAGTCATTCATTGAAAGTCATTCATAACAAAAAAAGTCATTGATAAAAAATAAAACAAACAACAAAAAAAAAAAAAGCGTGGGGGTCCCCCAAATTCAATAACCAGGCCCTTCAGGTCTGGGATGGATATTAAGGGGGACCGCAGCCAAAAAAAAAAAATGGTGTGGGGTCCCCCTCAAAATCCATACCAGACCCTTATCCGAGCACGCAACCTGGCAGGCCGCAGGAAAAGAGGGGAGGACGAGAGCGGCCCCCCCCTCCCGCCTGAACCGTACCAGGCCACATTCCCTCAACATTGGGAGGATGCTTTGGGGGTCTAAGACCCCCAAAGCACCTTGTCCCCATGTTGATGAGGACAAGGGCCTCGTCCCCACAACCGTGCCCGGTGGTTGTGGGGGTCTGCGGGCGGGGGGCTTATCGGAATCTGGAAGCCCCCTTTAACAGGGGGACCCCCAGATCCCGCCCCCCCCTGTGTGAAATGGTAAGGGGGTACAAAAGTACCCCTACCATTTCACCAAAAAAGTGTCAAAAATGGTAAAAATGACAGGAGACGGTCTTTGACAATTCCTTTATTAAAATCTTCTTTCTTCTGGTCTTCCTTTCTTCATCTTCTTCTTCCTCCGATCCGCTTCTTCTTGGACTTCTCGTTCAGCATCGGTGTCTCTTCTGGGCCGCTCTGCGCAATGGGAGGCTCCCGCTGTGTGCGGCTTCTCTTCGGTATCTTCTTCCACGGCGTCGGTCTCTGAGGCTTCTCTCCGGTATCTTCTTCCAGGGCGTCGGTCTCTTCTTGGGCCACTCCTCGCAATGGGAGGCTCCCGGTGTGTGAGGCTTCGCTTGGGCTGACAGGTCTTTTATAACGGAGGGCGGGGTCACCTGGTAACCCCCGCCCCCTCTGACGCATGGGGACGTCATGGGGACTTCCCTATGGCTTTCCCCGCTCTATTCAATCATAGGTATCCACAACAAAATGGTCGTCAGTGAATATAGTATTTAAAGACATGTTCTGTGTGTATACTCTATTCCCTGATGAAGTCATGTGATGTGACGACACTAGTAGGTAAATAGAATATACTTGGACACCGGAAGTGACGTCCGGAACACGAGCATGGCGCTCGTTTTTACACTGAATTCTGTCTGTCTGAAATTGTGAGTACCCCTGTGTTTTATTTGTGGTTTTATTAAATAAACTGTACATACTTCACTATCTGGGGCTCCTTCCTCTTCCCTCCGAGATTTACATGTTTGCTACCTAGGAGGACTACAAGGGAAAAAATACCCCTGATGTGCAGTGAGTGAAATAATACCTCTGATGTGGTGAGAGTGACAAACCAAGCCCCAATACACACCCAGGATACATAGCTCAGGAGAGCAATATTTATCTATGCTGTTTATCTTACAGCAGTGAGGTAAGGAGCCATCTGTTATTTGCGGGCACCCAGAGGAGTACGGTTTGGATCACCTCGCACACATCGAGTCATAGAGTCCTATGTCCCCTGCATCTTTGGACTGACTTTATCCATCACACTCCATTTAAACGGAGATTCACCATTTCTGTGGACGTTACTTGTCACCTAGTTTGACACAGCCACATTACATCCCCGTGGATGATTTTTTTCTTGTCGCACTTTACATTTACCCATTTTTCTGGACAATCGCTGTTTGCACTGCATATATATTTTTTATATATTTTGATTTTTTATATATATATATATATATATATATATATATATATATATATATATATATATATATATATATATTGTATTGCATTTTTGCATAGATATATAATTTTATTTAGAGGATTTTATTGTTTATATCTATCCACAGATATATACAGTGGTGTGAAAAAGTGTTTGCCCCCTTCCTCATTTCCTGTTCCTTTGCATGTTTGTCACACTTAAGTGTTTCGGAACATCAAACCAATTTAAACAATAGTCAAGGACAACACAAGTAAACACAAAATGCAATTTGTAAATGAAGGTTTTTATTATTAAAGGTGAAAAAAAATCCAAACCATCATGGCCCTGTGTGAAAAAGTGATTGCCCCCCTTGTTAAAACATACTATAACTGTGGTTGTCCACACCTGAGTTCAATTTCTCTAGCCACACCCAGGCCTGATTATTGCCACACCTGTTCACAATCAAGGCATCACTTAAATAGGAGCTGCTTGACACAGTAAGGTCCACCAGAAGATCCTTAAAAGCTACACATCATGCCGAGACCCAAAGAAATTCAGGAACAATTGAGAAAGAAAGTAATTGAGATCTATCAGTCTGGAAAGGGTTATAAAGCCATTTCCAAAGCTTTGGGAATCCAGCGAACCACAGTGAGAGCCATTATCCACAAATGGCGAAGACATGGAACAGTGGTGAACCTTCCCAGGAGTGGCCGGCCGCCCAAAATTACCCCAAGAGCGCAGCGACGACTCATCCAAGAGGTCACAAAAGACCCCACAACAACGTCCAAGGAACTGCAGGCCTCACTTGCCTCAGTTAAGGTCAGCGTCCATGCCTCCACCATCAGGAAAAGACTGGGCAAAAATGGCCTGCATGGCAAAGTTCCAAGGAGAAAACCACTGCTGAGCAAAAAGAACATCAAAGCTCGTCTCAATTTCTCCACAACACATCTTGATGATCCCCAAGACTTTTGGGACAACATTCTGTGGACCGATGAGACAAAAGTGGAACTCTTTGGAAGGTGTGTGTCCAAGTATATCTGGCGTAGAAGGAACACTGCATTTCAGAAAAAGAACATTATACCAACAGTAAAATATGGTGGTGGTAGTGTGATGGTCTGGGGCTGTTTTGCTGCTTCAGGACCTGGAAGACTTGCCGTGATAAAAGGAACTATGAATTCTGCTGTCTACCAAGAGATCCTGAAGGAGAATGTCCGACCATCTGTTTGTGTACTCAAGCTGAAACGAACTTGGGTTCTGCAGCAGGACAATGATCCTAAAACACACCAGCAAGTCCACCACCGAATGGCTGAAGAAAAACAAAATGAAGACTTTGGAGTGGCCTTGCCAAAGTCCTGACCTGAATCCTATTGAGATGTTGTGGTATGACCTTAAAAAGCCGTTCATGCTCGAAAACCCTCTAATGTAACTGAATTAGGACAATTCTGCAAAGATGAGTGGGCCAAAATTCCTCCAGGACGCTGTAAAAGCCTCATTGCACGTTATCGCAAACGTTTGGTTGCAGTTGTTGCTGCTAAGGGTGGCCCAACCAGTTATTAGGTTTAGGGGGCAATCACTTTTTCACACAGGGCCATGATGGTTTGGATTTTTTTTCACCTTTAATAATAAACACCTTCATTTACAAATTGCATTTTGTGTTTACTTGTGTTGTCCTTGACTATTGTTTAAATTGGTTTGATGTTCCGAAACACTTAAGTGTGACAAACATGCAAAGGAACAGGAAATGAGGAAGGGGGCAAACACTTTTTCACACCACTGTATCTTACTTTTAGAGAATATATTGCTTATATTTATCAGGAGCGCACCACCATATATTGATTTTTTTTACTTTATTTACTTAATTTCTTTATTTATAATTTTAATATTTACATATCCACTATTTTATCGATTCCTGGGTACACCACTATAGTAGCGTGGGAATACCTACTTACCTTTAACATTGCAGAACAATTTTGGATTCCCCTGGTGCCAGACAAGACGGAAGGGCCGACTACGTGATTCGTTTTCTGGGCATCATAGTGGACTCGGAGGCCATGGAATGTCGACTGCCTGAAGATAAGCTGAGAGCACTTCAGGCGGAGATTCTGGGGATAGTGGGATTGCGCAAGGTCCAATTTAGGACTCTACAGTCAGTGTTGGGTAAGTTGAATTTTGCGTGTCGCATAATCCCCATGGGATGGGTCTTCTGCAGGCGGCTGTCGGCAAGTACGGTGGGGGTGGAGTCCCCCAAGCATTTTGTGTGATTGATAAAGGAACACAGGGAGGATTTGCGGATATGGCGCTCGTTCTAGGAAAAATTTAATGGGAGGGCCTTGTGGATGTCGGGTCCTGTGAGTAACTTTGATTTAGAGTTGTACACGTATGCGGCTGGATCCACGGGTTTTGGGGCCTTTTTCCAGGGGAAGTGGAGTGCTGGGCCGTGGACAGGATTCATGGAAGACGGCGGGGCTATTGAAGAATATGGTGCTGCTGGAGTTATTTCCAGTAGTGCTGGCAGTGGAACTATGGTGAGAATCCTTCAGGTTCTGAAGGTGCGTTTCCATGGGGACAATCTGGGGGTAGTGCAGGTCATTACCAAGGTGTCAGCGGCATCCCTGCCGGTGGTTGTTGAGACATTTGGTGCTAAGGTGCATGCAGTTGAATGTCTTTGTATATGCTGTGCACTAGACATGTGCGATTAGTTTCGTACGAATTCGTACGAATTTTTCGAAATTCGTACGAATTTACGAATCCGTAGTACGATTTTTTTCTAATATGAATTCCGTACGGAATACGAAATTCTGTTTATGAATTTCGTCGCCGAATTTATTTATTTGAATCCGACTACCAAATATCGAATTTCAACTAATATGAAAGAAATTATTATAGCGGATATAACGAATGAATTTGAATGAATTCAAATGACTTCGAATGAATTCGAATGATTTGAATGACAAAGTGTCATTTTTGCAGGAAAAAAAGATATTTAAAATCACTCGCGGCTATTGCCGGCAAATGAATTGTCGGCTCCGTAACACAGAGAACAGTCATTCATTGATATAAAAAAAAAAAAAGCGTAGGGGTCCCCCCAAATTCAATAACCAGGCCCTTCAGGTCTGGTATGGATATTAAGGGGGACCCCAGCCAAAAAAAAAAATGGCGTGGGGTCCCCCCTAAATATCCATACCAGACCCTTTAGGTCTGGGATGGATTTTAAGGGGAACCCCGGCCAAAAAAAAAATGGCGTGGGGTCCCCCTCAAAATCCATACCAGACCCTTATCCGAGCACGCAACCTGGCAGGCCGCAGGAAAAGAGGGGAGGACGAGAGCGCCCCCCCCCTCCCTCCTGAACCGTACCAGGCCACATGCCCTCAACATTGGGAGGGTGCTTTGGGGGTCTGAGACCCCCAAAGCACCTTGTCCCCATGTTGATGAGGACAAGGGCCTCATCCCCTCAACCCTGACCGGTGGTTGTGGGGGTCTGCGGGCGGGGGGCTTATCGGAATCTGGAAGCCCCCTTTAACAAGGGGACCCCCAGATCCCACCCCCCCCTGTGTGAAATGGTAAGGGGGTACAAAAGTACCCCTACCATTTCACCAAAAAAGTGACAAAAATGGTAAAAATGACAGGAGACGGTCTTTGACAATTCCTTTATTAAAATCTTCTTTCTTCTGGTCTTCTTCTTCCTTTCTTCATCCTTCGGTTTCTTCATCTTCTCCTTCCATCTTCTTCCATCTTCTTCTTCCATCTTTTTCTTCCTCCGATCTGCTTCTTCTTGCGCCGGTCTTCTCGTCCTTCTCGTCCGGCATCTTCTTCCATGGCGTCGGCGTCTCTTCTGGGCCGCTCCTCGCAATGGGAGGCTCCCGCTGTGTGAGGCTTCGCTCCGGCTGACAGGTCTTTTATAACGGAGGGCACCTGGTAACCCCGCCCCCTCTGACGCACGGGGACGTCATGGGGAATTCCCTATGGCTTTCCCCATTACGTCAGAGGGGGGCGGGGTCACCAGGTGCCCTCCGTTATAAAAGACCTGTCAGACGGAGCAAAGCCTCACACAGCGGGAGCCTCCCATTGCGAGGAGTGGCCCGAGAACAGACGCCAATGCCATGGAAGAAGATGCCAAACGAGAAGGACGAGAAGACCGGAGGAAGAAGAAGCGGATCGGAGGAAGAAGAAGATGGAAGACGAAGATGGAAGAAGATGGAAGAAGATGAAGAAACCGAAGGATGAAGAAAGGAAGAAGGAAGACCAGAAGAAAGAAGATTTTAATAAAGGAATTGTCAAAGACCGTCTCCTGTCTTTTTTACAATTTTTGTCACTTTTTTTGGTGAAATGGTAGGGGTACTTTTACCCCCTTACCATTTCACACGGGGGGGCGGGATCTGGGGGTCCCCTTGTTAAAGGGGTCTTCCAGATTCCAATAAGCCCCCCGCCCGCAGACCCCCACAACCAATGGCCAGGGTTGTGGGGATGAGGCCCTTGTCCTCATCAACATGGGGACAAGGTGCTTTGGGGGGACCCAAAAGCACCCTCCCAATGTTGAGGGCATGTGGCCTGGTACGGTTCAGGAGGGGGGGGTGCTCTCGTCCCCCCCTCTTTTCCTGTGGCCTGCAAGGTTGCGTGCTCGGATAAGGGTCTGGTATGGATTTTGAGGGGGACCCCACGCCATTTTTTTTGGCCGGGGTTCCCCTTAAAATCCATCCCAGACCTCAAGGGTCTGGTATGGATATTTAGGGGGACCTCACGCCATTTTTTTTTTTTTTTTTGGCTGGGGTTTCCCTTAATATCCATAGCAGACCTGAAGGGCCTGGTTATTGAATTTGGGGGGACCCCCAGGCTTTTTTTATCAATGACTTCAATGAATGACTGTTCTCTGTGTTACGGATCCGACAATTCATTTGCCGGCAATAGCCGCAAGTGATTTTAAATAGCTTTTTTTCCTGCAAAAATTACATTGTGCAGGAACAGTTCTCTATATTAGATATACTGAATCTCGAATTCATTCGAATCATTCAAAGCATTCGTTATATCCGCTATTATAATTTCTTTCATATTAGTTGAAATTAGATATTTGGTAGTTGTTGGATTCGAATTGTTCTCTGTGTTACGGGAACCGGCAATTAGCCGCGAGTGATTTTAAATAGCTTTTTTTCCTGCAAAAATGACACCTTGTACAGAGACAGTTCTAAGCACGGGAAACATGCCCCCCTTCACAGACATACTATAGAGTATATAGTATTTATATATATATATATAGTATATCTATGAAGGGGGGGCATGTTTCCCGTGCTTAGAACTTTACCACTGGCCAGGGTTGTGGGGATGAGGCCCTTGTCCTCATCAACATGGAGACAAGGTGCTTTGGGGGTCTCAGACCCCCAAAGCACCCTCCCAATGTTGAGGGCATGTGGCCTGGTACGGTTTAGGAGGGAGGGGGGGCCGCTCTCGTCCCCCCCTCTTTTCCTGCGACCTGCCAGGTTGCGTGCTCGGATAAGGGTCTGGTATGGATTTTGAGGGGGTTCCCACGCCATTTTTTTTTTGGCCAGGGTTCCCCTTAAAATCCATCCCAGACCTGAAGGGTCTGGTATGGATATTTAGGGGGGACCCCAGGCCATTTTTTTTTTTTTTTTGGCTGGGGTTCCCCTTAATATCCATACCAGACCTGAAGGGCCAGGTTATTGAATTTGGGGGGACCCCTACGCTTTTTTTTTTTTTTTAATCAATGAATGACTGTTCTCTGTGTTACGGAGTCGACATTTCATTAGCCGCAAGTGATTTTAAATAGCTTTTTTTCCTGCAAAAATGACACTTTGTGCAGGAACAGTTCTCTATATTAGATATACTGAATCTCAAATTCATTCGAATCATTTGAAGCATTCGTTATATCCGCTATTATAATTTCTTTCATATTAGTTGAAATTCGATATTTGTAGTTGGATTTATTAACGATTCGTAACGATTCGTAACGATTCGTAACGATTCGTAACTTGAAATTGAAATTTGATATTTGTAGTTGGATTCGAATTGTTCTCTGTGTTACGAGAACCGACAATTCATTAGCCGCGTTAACGATTCGTAACGTATTTCGTACGAATTCGAACGGAATTTCGTACACGAATTACGAATTTTTTTATATATGGAACAAAACGAAACAAAACTAATTTTTTGACAGTTCCCATGTCTACTGTGCACCTACCGGGAGTGGAGAACGTCATAGCTGACGCGTTGTCTCGCTTTCAGTGGGACAAGTTCCGGGAGTTGGCACCTGCGGGGGACACGCACGGGTCCTTTGTCCCCCGGGACTGTGGAAGATTGGCTTGGCTAGACTAGAATGCAGTGGATATATATGTGAAACTAAAGAGAGGGTGCTAGGTTGGTCTAGAGAGTAGGGTTAACCCACATCCCAAAAAATCTGTATATAGGAAATTGGTTCCTCTTAGGTGACTTTAAAGGGAAAATTACTACTCTTATAGTAAACGTGAGTATACAATATTTATTTTTGCCGCTGTACAAGATCTACAGTGCATAAGGAAAAAGAGAGAGAAAAGTACATATAAAATATACAGGATGCATCAACAAGGGACATGCAATACAATACAAGTGACATGCAATATAATACATATGTTCCGTGGCATGTGGAACATATGCAGGGAATACCCGACGCGTTTCGATTGTTACTCTTCTTCAGGGAGTATGATTGAGACTGGCACATTAGCACATATCTATAATTTGAAAAAACAATTATAAGAAAAACAGGATGTAAAAATAGAACAGTAATAGCATCCAAGTTCATAGTGTATTAAAGTATGTACTGACCGTATAGTATTGCCATCATGTATAATTGCATACACATAAACAAATTTAAAATGTTGTACGAAGGGAGAGGGGACAGAATGCCGCAAGCAAACGCAGCATGGGAGACTGTAGGAGACTGTATATATATATATATTTAATGCACTGCATATCACTAAATCACCTGCCTGCCTGAAAGTGTATTTGAAAACGTACACCAGGAATGGCCTGCAGTCAGATATAGGCTTGGCTAGACTCTAATGCAGTGGATATATATGAGTAGGAGACTGTATATATATATTAAATGCACTGCAGATCACTGAATCACCTGCCTGCCTGCCTGCCTGAAAGTGTATTGGAAAACATACACCAGGAATGGCCTGCAGTCAGATATAGGCTTGGCTAGACTAGAATGCAGTGGATATATATATATGTAGGAGAGTGTATATATATATTTAATGCACTGCAGATCACTGAATAACCTGCCTGCCTGCCTCCCTGCCTGCCTGAAAGTGTATTTAAAAAAAAGTACACCAGGAATGGCCTGCAGTCAGATATAGGCTTGGCTAGACTAGAATGCAATGGAAATATATATGTAGGAGACTGCAATGGAATGCAATGGATATATATATGTAGAAGACTGTGTATATATATATATATATATATTTAATACACTGCAGATCACTGAATCACCTGCCTGCCTGAAAGTGTATTTGAACACGTACACCAGGAATGGCCTGCAGTCAGATATAGTCTTGACTAGACTGGAATGCAGTGGCTATATATGTAGGAGACTGTATATATATTTTATGCACTGCATATCACTGAATCACCTGCCTGCCTGAAAGTATATTTGAAAACGTACACCAGGAATGGCCTGCAGTCAGATATAGGCTTGGCTAGACTAGAATGCAGCGGATATATATGTAGGAGACTGTATATATATTTTATGCACTGCAGATCACTGAATCACCTGCCTGCCTGAAAGTATATTTGAAAACGTACACCAGGAATGGCCTGCAGTCTGATATAGGCTTGGCTAGACTGGAATGCAGTGGATATATATATATATGTAGGAGACTGTATAAATATTTTATGCACTGCAGCTAACTGAATCACCTGCCTACCTGAATTATATTAGAAACAGTACACCAGGAACGGACTGCAGTCAGATATAGCTTAACTGGATACAATGGATATATATATATGAGACTGACTGTGTGTGTGTGTGTGTGTGTATATATATATATATATATATATATATATATATATATTAAATAAACACACTGCAGCTAACTGAATCACCTGCCTGCTCAATCTAAATGAAATGACACTCTCTTGGTCAACGCCAGCAACACACTACACAGGGTCGTCGTGCAGGCGGTCTTATATAGTGTGGGGCGTGGACTTAACCCCCTGAGCCATAATTGGCCAAAGGCACCCTGCCTTTGGCCAATTATGGCTCTCTTTGCTGACTGCACTGTGATTGGCCAAAGCATGCGGGTCATAGTGTATGCTTGGCCAATCATCAGACAGCAATGCACTGCGATGTTGCAGTACATCATGGGGCCTGACGCGCAACTCGAATTTGGCGCAAACGCCCCATAATGTTCATATTTAAACGAACGCTCGAACAGAACTCATGTTCGACCCAAACATAAAGCTCATCCCTATTGGTCAACAATTACGAATGTGGGAACGTGGTGACTTAAAAAGACATTCGAGGAGCCAAGAAAAAGGAAGTTCAATAGCCAGTGCGGCTCCTTCTGCTTGATTCCGAGCATGCGTGAACTTTTGTGCGTCAGACTTGTGTACACATGATCGAAAATTCCAACAAGAAAGTTTTGTTGGCGGAAAGTCCAACAACAAATGTTCGATGGAGCATATACATGGTCGAACTTTCAGCCAACAAGCTCACATCCAACATTTGTTGTTGGAAAATCCGATCGTGTGAATCTGTGCATTATTGTGATCTCCAAAATTGCCTGGGACTTGCAAGGCCTTAATGCAGTGATATTTTGCTGCAACTTGATTGGGGATGTCTGATTGGAACTGTGAGTCAGGTGAGCTGTAAATAGGCTGAATCTCTTAAAGCAGAAAACAAAAAAAGATGTTTAACATCTGAACATTTAATAAAAAAAGTTCGGCTTCATATTTAAGGGATAGGTCCCAAACATGCATATACATTATGTGTGGATGGGTTTAGTTATAGCGAAAACCGCTTCAACTTAATCCCTAAGCTAGTGAGCATTTATCTGCATTAAAAGGCACAAGACCTGGCAGCTGACATAGCAAGAGTCTGGATGCATGGTGAGAGATGATCTGATTGCCAACTTCTTCACATACATATGTATTCATTGTAAGTATTTACATAACCCAGAAACCTGTTGCCAAGCTATTTTGAAGAAACTTTTTAAAATTGTCATGTGTCACCACCAAAAAAATTGTGTTCTTTCACTCTTCCACTCTTTCTATTTTTATTTATTTTGCTATTTCTTTATTGTTCTCTTTCTTGATTAAACTTTCTATTGCTCTCTTTCCCTCTTTCTTAAAATCAGCTTACTTTGCAAGACCAAATACATTTTAGTGCTGACAAAACACTTAAGGAGTTCTCATGCATTGGATTAGCTTGTGGAGTGGGTGGAAAAAAATGTTTAGGACCTTACTTAATATGTTACTAAACCTAGGACCCTGCATTCACTATATCTGGTCTCCCACAGTACACAGAACATGGAAATGCAATCATTTTAGTAAATATAAATACCTTTTCTCGTATACAGAGTATACAGAGGTCTTGTGACTTCTATCTGCACTGGTTGTCATATCAGGATGCAGGAACCCTGACCCTCTGTCTGGACAGTGCTGATTGGCCCTTTGCTGATCACATCCACTCTCCCAAGAAAAAAAAAAGTTATATTGACATTTACATATTTAAATATATTATATTTGGAAATGACATGCCTATGTATGAATTAATTTAATTAAAATTAGTTTATGCTTTTTGTTTTGGCTGACAGCTTCTTAGTGTCTGTGGAATTCATAGCACATACCCTGCGAGGCCTATTAGCACATTGATGAAGCTGGCATCACAGATGTGATACTGCTTGTGTTTCCTAAACTTATATTCTACCGGGGTAGTATCCATAGAAATTTTAGATATAGAGTTTTCTATCTTGACATTCTGGTAAGTCTATTGTAATGTTAAGATCTTGCTCCCAAAGTTTGGATGAGTTTACAATCCACATCCATTACCAGGTTGTATCATATGGAAATACAACCTTTTTACCCAGTATTTGGTTTTTCAAAACAGCATGTGGATGGGTAGCTTGTTTTAGTTTAGTTCTAAGGTAAAATGCCATCTGGTTATATCAGAATAAATCAAAAGGAGGCATTTGCAATTTAGTCTTGTCATATTCCAGGGAGTATATCTCATTTCCAGATAGGAAGCCTCTTATTCGTAATAAGTCTTTATTTTCCCACCATTGAAAACAATTATATTGATACTGGGTCTTTTAGTGCCTTATATAAATTGAAAGATATGATTGTGAAGCATCATCAGCTCTTTTTTTAGAACTACTATGAAGAGAGTTCTAAAGATGTATAATATTGTAGACATAGTATTCATTTTTTGACAGAGTGAGAAATGAATTGGACCAAATCTGGAAAGCTCCTTAAAAAGAGGTGGGTAATGCTAAGACTATAAAGAATTAAGTGATGGAGTCAAGTGAGCCTGCAAGATAGGAATAGACTTAGGAGATCAGTGAAATCCAAAGTTAGTGTGAAATGCTGTGATCGGGGGCAAAAGTAGATTATTAATTAAGGCCATGGACATATTTTAAGACCTGATATGTGTGATAACAAGGTTATGGATAGATGATATTTACAACATAAGTATGTCGCCTGCAGAAAGCACACATTTATTTTCTTATTGTCCACAGATAATACCTTTTTATATCTTTATATCTTTATATTATTTAGCAATTAAGTATAAGCACAGAAGCAGAACAATAGTAAAGCAAGCTACAGTTCAACATAACTTTTTCATAATAATCTGCTGCTATTGTGTTAGTGTTGTGAACTTGATAGTGACACTAGTGTTGCTAGTGTTGTGATAGCCTCAGAGGCTTCCCGTGTTGTGGGGGGGATTTATTATTATAGATTCTATATTATAGATTGAGATTCTATATAGATTCTATATATCCTATATTGTTACCTGTCTGATCAGTGATCACTATCACCAGTCCATTTTCTGTTTGAACTATATACATTCAACATGAACGACAAAGATTCGACAAAGCAGCGAAAAACATACAAACGTCTTCAACAGAGCAGCTAAACTAAATGGCTTCGTACAGTTTAGCTGTCCGGTCAAATCCTTTTTGAACATTCGACAGACACCATAAGCCTTCAATGACAGATTCGTCCTTAATTAATATGGTTTTTCGGACGAATGCAATTTTTTGCGAAAAACAAAATAAATAAAAACAAATTTCGGGAGTAACTAACAGATGAAAATGAAATTCCAAAATGAAATATTTCAGTGTGCACATGTCTAATGCCGCGTACACACAATCGGACTATCCGGCGGGGTCTCCGGGTGATGTCACATGGTGACCCCACCCCTTATGATGTCACAGTCCTGGGGGATGCTGGGACTGTGATATCATAAGGGGCGGGGTCACAATGTGACATCACCCAGTGACCCCGCCCCTTATCCCTATATAAGTCGCCGCACAACGCGTCCCTGGCATTACGGGAGGAGAGAGCATCGAAGAGAGAAGAAGAAGGAAGAAGAAGAAGGCGACAGCGACGAACGAGAAGACCGGGCCAACAATAGTAAAAGAGTATGAAGAAGATAACGCAGGAGCCCAGCAGAAAAACCAAAGAGTGGGAGAAGTCGGAGGAAGACCCCCGGACGACGAAGGAGAAATCCGGGCTCCTCCGCTAGTAAAAAAGCGGTAAAAAAGAGCAGAAGATAGTGGAGGATCCTGGTGAGAAGACCCCCAAAGTCAGAATAAGACCCCCGGAGCTGTCTAATAAACTACTTTAAAAACCCATGTTGTGTTTTTTTTATTGACACTTCTTCCCCCAGGTAAATGGGTAGGGTTACGATGTATCCCATACTCATTCACATAGGGTGGGGGTCCAGGATCTGGGGGCCCCCTTATTAAAGGGGGCTCCTGGATTCCAATAAGACCCCTGCCTGCAGACCCTGACAACCAATGGCCAGGGTTGTCGGGAAGAAGCCCTTGTCCTCATCAACATGGGGACAAGGTGCTTTGGGGTGGGGGGGCCGCAGGGCCCCCCTTCCCCAAAGCACCCCCCCATGTTAAGGGCAGGCGGCCTGGTATGGTTCAGGAGGTGGGGGGCGATCGCTCGTCCCCACCCCCTTTCCTGACCTGCCGGGCTGCATGCTCGGATAAGGGTCTGGTATGGACTTTGGGGGGACCCCCATGCCGTTTTTTCGGCGTACGGGTTCCCCTTTAAATCCATATCAGGCGACGCGGCTAGCAAGGTGTCAATCTCGCCGATGGAGGCGGCGACATTGACTTCCTTCGCTAGTCCCGTCTACCTGGAGTCACACTCAAAATGAACGGACTTTACTCCGTGTGTGGGCAAGTCCCTTCATTTGAAAAGTCCGGTCCTGTGTGGGCAAAAGTCCGGCGGACCTCCGCTGGAAAGTCTGGCGGATTGTCCGCCGGATAGTCCGATCATGTGTATGCGGCATACGAGTTATCATGGGGAAAAGGTATCTTTGCTGAAGCTTTATCACCAATCCTTGCTTCCACAAAATGTTCAAAATCCAATTGTCAAATTGACAGAATGTGAGGTGAAATCTTCTGAATAGGGGCACAGACAGCAACTTACATAAAAATTCAACTTAAGAACAAACCTACAGAACCTTGTTTGTAACCCGGGGACTGTCTGAACTGTTGTATCAAACAGGTATAATTTGTTTCCTAACAAGAATTATTTTTTTTTATTTTTTTTTATCTTTTAGGTGTTGTTAGCTTAGCAAGTGATATCGAGACTGGGTCATGATCAGACCAGGATGTTGCTAAAAATTTTGCTGACATCTGTTTGGGGATAAGTGCTGATGAAATAAACACATGGTCTATTCTAGAGTATTATTATGTGCTTTGGTGTACAAAAAGAGTAATTCCCCATTATAGGATTAGCTTATCTCCACACATCTATTAGATCATTTTGATATATTCACTCAATTTGTGGCTTTGTTCAAAAGGGTGTTTATAGACAATTGAATGAAATATATATGATCCAACGATAGGGAATCTCCAGCAATAATAAGTGTGCCTTCTATATCAGGACAGAGAGTTTGAAGAAAATGTTGAAAAAATAAATTAAGCCATTTAGAGTTCAGGGCATAATACTATAAAATACAAATTACATTTTACTAGTAATAAGCTTCCCTCTTTATCCCTAATAACTTTTCTGTAGAAAGATATTTGTCTGGACATACATAGAGACATCCCTTTTTTCTTTTTAGACGCATTAGCATAATACCAAATAGAAAAATGTTTATGGAGATGTTTTTTTGGGGTAGAAGGCTGAGGAAAGTGTGTTTCCTGTAGCACTAAAATATTGGAGCCTAATGAACAGTTTAAAGGCTTTAATACGTTTTAGTGGAGAATTTAAACCCTGCACATTATGTGAAAGCAGTCATATGGTAGAATTTACATTAGTAGACGTAGCTGTTTTTGAGACTTTAGGGGAACGTACCCTCCTGTACCATCTATCTATAGTAATTAGGTGGGGATTAAAAAACCTGGTGCTTTAAAGAGGAAGTAGAAAGAAATCTATAAAAGAAGAAGTACAGGTTAGATAACAAGTAAAATGTTATATTTTAAACAACAACATTCTGGCAACCTTAGAAGAGTAAACGGTTGAATTGGTCAAGTATAAACCAACTACTTAGTTCAGAATCCAAAATTCCAGGTAAGAATGGAGATTCTCTAGGGAATTACCCTGAAGAGGGCAAAGCATATTTCAAGACTATGCTTTGTTAGTAATGTGTTTAACAGATTCAGGCAATCTGCTGATATGGAAGTTATAGTGCTTAAAATTTATGTTCTAGGTCTTCAATTTCAGGATTTTTTCTTCTAATTGAATTTACAGCACCATAATTTGAGAAGTATTTTGATTGACTCTATGAACAGTGTCATCCATTTTTTGTTTGATGCAGTCTATCCTCTGGCCTAGTTCAAGAAAGTCTTGCCTCAGCTATGTTGTTAGCTTTGTAGCCATGCGGACCAGAGATCTCCAGCTTAGCCGTCATGGCTGGGAAACATGGGTGTCTGCAGCAGGCGGTGTTTAAGGCCTGTGTTGGAGCCCCTGCCAGCCTATCTCATACCAGCGTGCACATGTGTGGGGCCCATATATATCGACTCCACTGACACAGTCTTGTTACTACACATTGAAGACGTTACATTTCATCTCAGCACCCAATCCTTTTTTTTGCCATATATGTAAGTGTTTTACTAGGTGACTTCACATATTGCCTTGTCACTTCTTCATTCTTTTATTGCCCTTCTTAAAATGGGACTGCTTCTTTTGCCCTATTGTTTTTTCTTTCTCCACTCCTTTCTATGTAATTTTGCTGTGGTCACATATTCATTACAGTTCACTAATTCACCTTTTATCACCACACTAATTATATTCTATTATCCTTATTCAGACTTACTAGCACCATCTTTACACTAACAAAGCACTTTTAATTTCAGACTACCCTCAGGCAGCCATCACAGGTTCACTATTTGGTTTTCCCTATGAACAAGCAACTTGTGTCATGTGTTTTTGTGGTGTTTGGTATGTGCGCCTTGCTGCACGCGGCTCTATATTACCTCAGCTCCCGGGAGAGACCACCCCTGAGGCCCTGGTCACATTGGACCCCTTGTAAGTACTCAGGATGGGCTATTTTGCCTTTCCTTGATATTTATCAGTTATAACCAGACTAATTCCATTTTTTTTATACTTTATAGATATATCTGAGCATCCACCCCTGAAGAGTGTTCTTACACGAAAGGCCTCAGTTATTTGTGATGCTGGTTCATGTCTGTAATAGACTATTAATTTAGACCAGGGGTCTTCAAACTACGGCCCTCCAGTTGTTCAGGAACTACAATTACCATCATGCCTAGTCATGTCTGTGAATGTCAGAGTTTTACAATGCCTCATGGGATGTGTAGTTCTGCAACAACTGGAGGCCCATAGTTTGAGGATTCCTACTTTAGACTCTTATTTATCCATCAATTATGGTTTCACTGTTTTATTATACCCTTATTTTGGTTGCAAGTGCTGCTTATATGATGTATGTAGATACATTAAATAATTTAATGTGATAATTATTGTTTTAGAGTTGATATATCTATGTATCTTTCTGTCCATGCCACACGTGTATGTAGATGTGTAGGTGGACCATACGATTGTTTAATAAAAAAAAGAACGACAATTTTGAATTTTTTTTAATCCCTGATGGGGCCCTCTAGTGGCCCGGGCCCTCGGGCAGTGCCCAAATGGTCATTGTGCCCCTGGCACTATGGTTATATACCATTTGCTTGCATGGTGAGCTTTGTTGTTACAGTTCTGTGCTGGCTTGTTGCTTTCCCCTGCTACCATCTGTAGGCCTCAGAAAGGTGTTGTGTTCTGGGGCTGTGAATACAGGGAAGGAAGGAGCAAGCTGGGATCACCATATTGAGCTGGTTGGGCTGTATCATTTACAGTAAAAATTTCTGGTAAGTTTACAACACAATTGAGGGTGTCATGTGGACTCATATAGGGAGTTTACCTTAAACAATTGCACAATGGTGGTGAATTAACAATATCATTATAATTGTTTATGGATATTTGTTTATTATTTTATGCATGATATTTGTACATTATATTTGATAGCTTAATCACATTTATTTTTGGCACTGCACATTTTTCATTTGATTTATTGTAGGGTGACAGCTAAGCTATAGAGGGGTCCTAGAATTAAGTACTAGCCATTGCCTCTATCTCCACTCCACTCCATTGCTACCCATGCATCAGGAGTCCTGTATTTCCTCAATAGTATGCTGTAGATACTAGAGCATATGAACAGTACATGCATTTGATGAAAAGGAAGCAGCTGCCCCTCTTGCCCCCCATCGTCATAGTCCTGCCTGCTGCAATTAATGTCTCCTCTGATCTTGAACTTAATTTTTTTGTTTGTTTATTTGATTATGTTTTTTTTTTTTTCTGTTATAGTGAAATTTTATTTTTTAATGTATATGTTTTCCTAAAGGTGTGGTACAAGCTTTTGTCTGGCATTAAAAAGCTATAATGTGACTTTGCGGCTAGAAATATATTCTTCTTGGTGTCAGTTGCGATGAAAATGATAAAAGATCTAAATTGCAGTGCCATCGCTGTAATTTATAATGTGGAAGTTGTAAATTCTTTATAGTATGGCAATAATTTTTCTTAATCACTAACAGTGTATAAAAACAAAAGAAACAAAGACATTTTACTTATGATTATGTCAAAATCCATAGTAGAGATTTACTAATTAAAAAATGCCATTTATTTAACCACCTCCCATCTTCTGTTTTTATACAAAGGCTGGATGGGAGGAGGTACCTGTACATCCTCCACAATCATCAGCTTGTTCACGGCTCACAGAGCACACATCCACAAGCCCAGTGATTGCTGTGTCTTCCGGATATAGCTGATCACACAACCAGGTATAGCACCAATGAAATTGGTCCAGTACAATGCGATTCCTGTGATTGCTTTATCTAATCATGGCAATCACATTTGTAGACATTGAAAGTAAAGATTGGTTCTCTCTCCTCCCACTGAGATTATCTGTGAGAGGAGAGAGAACCATTTTAGCAGCCTTTGATTGTTATCGACACTATATGTATGCACAAACATACCAGTGTCAGCCAGCCCACAGTGTCCCTGATCACTAGCCCCCCAGTGTGTAGTTTTAATAAACAGTGCAGGCAGTCACCTGTCTCCTGTCAAACCTGCCCCAGTGCCACCAGTGCTTCCAGAATAGTGTACCTCATTACCAGTCAGTGTCACCAGACCATTGCCACCAGCCAGTGTCCCTTAATTCAGGGACACTGGGACACAGTGGCTGCAATGTAATAATTATGGATGTAATGCTAGATACAAGCCTCTGTTTGTGAGTGAGTGAGTTAAAATCATTTTTTTTTTCTTTTAACCACTTGACCACTGGGCAATTAAACACCCTTAATAACCAGACCAATTTTCAGATTTTGGTGCTCTCACACTTTGAATGACAATTACTCAGTCATACAACACTGTACCCATATGACATTTTTGTCCCTTTTTTCACCCAAATAGAGCTTTCTTTTGGTGGTATTTAATCACCTCTGGGTTTTTAATTTTTTGCGCTATTAAAGAAAAAAGACTGAAAATTCCGTAAAAAAAAATTATTTTCGTTTTGGTTATAAAATTTAGCAAATTTGTAATTTTTCTTGATAAATTTTGGCCAAAATTTATACTGCTACATATCTTTGGTAAAAATAAGTACAAATTGGGGTATATTATTTGGTCTTTGTGAAAGTTTTAGAGTCCACAAGCTGTGGTGCCAATATCTGAAAATTGATCACACCTGAAGTACTGACGGCCTATCTCATTTCTTGAGTCCCTAACATGCCAGGAAAGTACAAATACCCCCCCAAATTACCCCTTTTTGGAAAGAAGACATTGAAAGGTATTTAGAAAGAGGCATGGTGAGTTTTTTGAAGTTGTAATTTTTTCCCACAATTCTTTGCAAAATCAAGATTTTTTTTTCTTTTTTTTCCCACAAAATTGTCATATTAGCAGGTTATTTCTCACACACAGCATATGCATAGCACAAATTACATCCCCAAAACACATTCTGCTATTACTCCCGAGTATGGCGATACCACATGTGTGAGACTTTTACACAGTGTGGCCACATACAGAGGCCCAACATACAGAGGAGGTCTAGGGCCAAAAGTATTGTTCTCGCTCTAACGTTCGCAGCGATACCTCACATGTGTGGTTTGAACACCGTTTTCATACGTCTGCGCTCGCTTCTGCATGCGAGCACACGGGGACAGGGACGCTTTAAAAAATTTTTTTTTTTTTATTGTTCATTTTACTTTGACACTTTTTTCCCCCCAAAAAAATGTTTTGATCACTTTTATTCCTAATACAAGGAATGTAAACATCCCTTGTAATAGAAATATGGCATGACAGGTCCTCTTTACAGTGAGATATGGGGTCAATAAGACCCCACATCTCACCTCTAGGCTGGAAAGCCTGAAATTAAAAAAAACAAAAGATCCTGGCTTCGATCGCAGCGAGTATCGCAGGGTGTATGGCTGGGTATGGCAGGGTGTATGGCTGGGTATGGCAGGGTGTATGGCAGGGGGTATCGCAGAGTATGGCAGGGGGTATCGCAGAGTATGGCAGGGGGTATGGCAGGGGGTATGGCAGGGGGTATCGCAGAGTATGGCAGGGGGTATGGCAGGGGGTATCGCATAGTATGGCAGGGGGTATTGCAGAGTATGGCAGGGGGTATCGTAGGGGGTATCGCAGAGTATGGCAGGGGGTATTTTTTTTTTTTATTGTTCATTTTACTTTATTTATTTCAGTTTGACACTTTTTTTCCCCCCCAAAATTTTTTTAGATCACTTTTGTTCCTAATACAAGGAATGTAAACATCCCTTGTAATAGAAATATGGCATGACAGGTCCTCTTTACAGTGAGATATGGGGTCAATAAGACCCCACATCTCACCTCTAGGCTGGAAAGCCTGAAATAAAAAAAAAAAAGATCCTGGCTTCGATCGCAGCGAGTATCGCAGGGTGTATGGCTGGGTATCGCAGGGTGTATGGCTGGGTATCGCAGGGTGTATGGCAGGGGGTATGGCTGGGTATGGCAGGGGGTATCGCAGAGTATGGCAGGGGGTATCGCAGAGTATGGCAGGGGGTATCGCAGGGGGTATTGCAGAGTATGGCAGGGGGTATCGCAGGGGGTATTGCAGAGTATGGCAGGGGGTATCGCAGAGTATGGCAGGGGGTATGGCAGGGGGTATCGCAGAGTATGGCAGGGGGTATGGCAGGGGGTATCGCAGAGTATGGCAGGGGGTATCGCAGAGTATCGCAGGGGGTATCGCAGGGGGTATTGCAGAGTATGGCAGGGGGTATGGCAGGGGGTATCGCAGAGTATGGCAGGGGGTATCGTAGGGGGTATCGCAGAGTATGGCAGGGGGTATCGCAGAGTATGGCAGGGGGTATGGCAGGGGGTATGGCAGGGGGTATGGCAGAGTATGGCAGGGGGTATGGCAGGGGGTATCGCAGAGTATGGCAGGGGGTATGGCAGGGGGTATCGCAGGGGGTATTGCAGAGTATGGCAGAGGGTATCGTAGGGGGTATCGCAGAGTATGGCAGGGGGTATTTTTTTTTTTTTTATTGTTCATTTTACTTTATTTATTTTAGTTTGACACTTTTTTTTTCCCCCCAAAATTTTTTTAGATCACTTTTATTCCTAATACAAGGAATGTAAACATCCCTTGTAATAGAAATATGGCATGACAGGTCCTCTTTACAGTGAGATATGGGGTCAATAAGACCCCACATCTCACCTCTAGGCTGGAAAGCCTGAAATTAAAAAAAGAAAAGATCCTGGCTTCGATCGCAGCAAGTATGGCAGGGGGTATCGCAGAGTATGGCAGGGGGTATGGCAGGGGGTATCGCAGAGTATGGCAGGGGGTATGGCAGGGGGTATCGCAGAGTATGGCAGGGGGTATCGCAGGGGGTATTGCAGAGTATGGCAGGGGGTATCGTAGGGGGTATCGCAGAGTATGGCAGGGGGTATTTTTATTTTTTATTGTTCATTTTACTTTATTTATTTTAGTTTGACACTTTTTTTTCCCCCCCAAATTTTTTTAGATCACTTTTATTCCTAATACAAGGAATGTAAACATCCCTTGTAATAGAAATATGGCATGACAGGTCCTCTTTACAGTGAGATATGGGGTCAATAAGACCCCACATCTCACCTCTAGGCTGGAAAGCCTGAAATAAAAAAAAAAAAAGATCCTGGCTTCGATCGCAGCGAGTATCGCAGGGTGTATGGCTGGGTATCGCAGGGTGTATGGCTGGGTATCGCAGGGTGTATGGCAGGGGGTATGGCTGGGTATGGCAGGGGGTATCGCAGAGTATGGCAGGGGGTATCGCAGAGTATGGCAGGGGGTATCGCAGGGGGTATTGCAGAGTATGGCAGGGGGTATCGCAGGGGGGTATCGCAGAGTATGGCAGGGGGTATCGCAGAGTATGGCAGGGGGTATGGCAGGGGGTATGGCAGGGGGTATGGCAGAGTATGGCAGGGGGTATCGCAGAGTATCGCAGGGGGTATCGCAGGGGGTATCGCAGGGGGTATTGCAGAGTATGGCAGGGGGTATGGCAGGGGGTATGGCAGGGGGTATGGCAGAGTATGGCAGGGGGTATGGCAGAGTATGGCAGAGTATGGCAGGGGGTATCGCAGAGTATGGCAGGGGGTATCGCAGGGGGTATCGCAGAGTAGGGCAGGGGGTATCGCAGGGGGTATGGCAGAGTATGGCAGGGGGTATCGCAGAGTATCGCAGGGGGTATCGCAGGGGGTATCGCAGAGTATGGCAGGGGGTATGGCAGGGGGTATGGCAGAGTATGGCAGGGGGGTATCGCAGGGGGTATGGCAGAGTATGGCAGGGGGTATCGCAGGGGGTATGGCAGAGTATGGCAAGGAGTATTGCAGGGGGTATGGCAGGGGGTATGGCAGAGTATGGCAGGGGGTATGGCAGAGAAGGGCAGGGGGTATGGCAGAGTATGGCAGGGGGTATGGCAGGGGGTATGGCAGAGTATGGCAGGGGGTATGGCAGGGGGTATGGCTGGGTACTGCTGGTTATCTATCCATCCATGCTCAGCCATCCCTCCATACCCTGCAATACACTGCAGGCTATTGCTGTGTATTGCAGGGTATGGAGGGATGGCTGAGCATGGATGGATGGATCGGTGGTGACTGCAGAGCAGGCTGTGGGCACTACAGATCCCGCCCACAGCACTGCTGCCACCGATCCCTCCCCCTCTCCTCTCACACTGTACCGATCGGTACAGAGAGAGGAACCGGCGTCATGAAATGACACCGGTTTGCTTACATGTGATCGCTCCGTCATTTGACGGAGCGATCATGTGGTAAACGGCCACGATGAGCGGCCGTTTACCGTGATCCGTGATCACGGATGTTCTTGAGTGCGCGCCCCAGGGGGCGCGCAAGAGGGGAATTCTGGGAGGACGTCACTGTACGCCCTCCCAGAGTTAAGCAACCGCCCTGTAGCCGTCTTTTGGCTATGGGCCGGTTGTTAATCGGTTAATCAATAGTTTAATAAGGATAACTGCACTGTGAGCCTGCACGCTCTCTCTTTCTCTTTTTGTTTTTTGTAGTTTGCAGTACCCTCTGGTGTATTGAGAGTAGCAAGGGCCCTTTAGGATTCAGTTACCCACCCTTTCAGAATTATATCATCCAAATGACTGTGGACTTATACATGCAGGCTATTTTTGGCGTTAGTACAATTGCTAGTTGGTGGCAGCTATCAGGCCTGATCAATTTTCAAATACATATACCATCGTTTTTTGACTCTATTGCCCCGTACACACGGTCGGATTTTCCGATGGAAAATGTCCTATCCGACCATGTTGTCGGAAATTCTGACCGTGTGTGGGCTCCATCGAACTTTTTCTGTCGGAATTTCCGACGGAAAAAGTTTGAGATCCTGCTCTCAAATTTTCCGACAACAAAGTCCTATTGGACTTTTTTCCGATCGTGTGTAGCAAATTCCGACGGACTAAGTGCCACACATGCTCAAATCACATTACAAGACCAAAGCTATTGGCTACTAGCCTCTACGTAGTCCAGTCGTACGCAACGAGCGTCACCACGTTCAGAATGATCGGATTTTCCAACAACTTTGTCAGACCGTGTGTATGCAACACCGGTGTCGGACAAAATCCGTCGGAAAAAAAATCCGACGGATTTTGTGGTCGGAATTTCCGACCGTGTGTACGGGGCATAACACCGTCATGCAGACTAAATAATTTGCAATAATATGGGTATTCTTACCAAAGAAATGTAGCAGAATATATTATGGCCTAAAATATGAAGAAAGATTATATGTTTTCAAAATGTTATAACTGAAAGTAAGACAATTCATTTTGACAACGTGTTAAACAGGAACTTTGAGATGAGAGCACACACTCCACATGCACAACTTTTGAAACAGGGAGACTCTCACTCCTCTGATACTGAAAGCAAGCATCCAATGGTTACAGTGTCCCAGAAACTGTCCAAGATGGGTATGTAAACAAAGATGTAAGGATTTCAGTCTGGTGAAAGTGGTGTGCATCTTGTGTGGAAACATTTATATAAAAATAACCTGTTTTTTTTAACATTAACTTCTTTATATAGTATTTTTTGATTTTTACTGATAATTTTTATGTAAATTATACAGGTGAATTTTTTGGGACTCTCAGAGGCCAGGCTTTCCAGTCAGACTTTACTGGGCTTTGACCTGTTACCCATATCCAGTCTGATACCGCTGATGCTCTGCCTGACCTCGCTGACAATATGACCACTGGTCAGCCTGATGGACCTGTGCCTGATGCTCAGCCAGAGGGTCTTGTGCCTAATGCCCAGCCAGAGGATTCTGTGACTGATGTCCAGCTAGAGGGTTCTGTGCCTGATGACTCCCCTGCCTCTGACTGCCCTGTGCCCAGTGATTTACCTAACTTTGATGGTCTACTGCCAAACGGCACCCCTGCCTCTAATGATGGGGTGCCAGATGTCCAGCCTGATGGTCTCGTGCTTGATGTCTAGCCTGCCTCTGATGCTCCTCTATCCAATGACCAGCCTAATATTATTATCCCTCTGCCTGCCACCCAGCTAGATTTCACTGACGGTGTTTCTACTGTCCAGCTAGATTCCTTCAACTCTATCCCTGATGTTCAGCTGGATTCTAATGCAAAGGTTGAGTGTCCACTTGCTAACAGGTCTGAAACCTTTGTGTATTCTTGTGCCTTATATGGGTTACCAGCTTGGCCAGAGATCCTTTTTAAAGTTGTCACGGTTGAGTCCCTCTGGAAGTATGTTGCTCCGATGGCACCAAAGCCTGGTGGTCCGGACATACCTGCAGTAGCTGCATTTGCCCTCACAAGCCTGGTAGTGGTGAGCTCTTGGGGAGTGGCAGAGGACCATTTGTGCACTGCTATGATCCAGATGCAATTACCACAATTCCAGGTGCACTAGGCGACCGGGGTCGGGTAACCAGTGCCTTATAGAGGCATAGGTGGCCGTTGATGTGTGAAACATGTCCTGTAACCCAAGAAAGCTACAGGGTTATGACAAGACACTCTGGTCTCAGAGTTCCAGGATTCACAATGTAAATCCCTCACTAGCACACCACGGATCTTCAATTAAGTTTAAGCATTTTTTTATTGAAGAAAGTTCACATCACAAACAGAGTAGTGCCACGTTTTGGAGCCGTGAAATAGACATGTGCACAACAAAAAAATTTGTTTATTTTTGTTTCGTTTTTTTCGTTTCCGAATTTTTTTTTTTATTTTCGTTTCGTTTTTTTCGTTTCCGTTGATTCGTAACAATTCGTACATTCGTAAGTCGTCGGTGTTCGTATTCGTAACGATTCGTACATTCGTAAGTCGTCGGTGTTCGTATTCGTAACGATTCGTACATTCGTAAGAGTTATTTTTTCGTTGATTCGTTTTTTCGTTAGTTTAATTTTCGGACGCATTCGTATTTATTCGTACATTCATAACATTCGTAACATTCGTAGATTCGTAATCGGAGCACAATTCATAATTTTATGTAATGTGTATGCTATTATTACATTTTAATAATTTACGAATCGAAAAAAAAAGTTACGAATCGAAAAAAAAAAAGTTACGAATCGAAAAAAAAGTTACGAATGTACGAATTTTTTTGTTCAATCCATTCGAAGCACGTTAAGCAACGCCATTGTAAGGGACACGGTAAATTACCAATTCAACAAAAAAAAAAGTTACGAATGTATGAATTTTTTCGTTCGTTTTCGTTTTTTTTCGGATTTTCTTCATTAGTACATTCGTTGTTTCTAATTTGTTTTTTTTCGGATTTTTGTTGTTTTTCGGATTCGTTCGATTCGAATGATTCGTTAATCGGATTCGTACGATTCGAACGATTCGTTATTCGGATTCGTACGATTCGAACGATTCGTTCATTCGTACGAAAACGAACGAACGAAAAAAAACGAAAAACGAAAAAAAAACTAAACGAATTGCACATGTCTACCGTGAAAGACCCCAGGGCTAAATTCGTAGATAACCCGTGGGACCCCAGCATTGGAAACCCAGCCAGTTGCTTAACCCAAGCGGTGGGGTACCCAATCCCACATCCGACCCAGGCGGTGGGACACCTTGCCTATTAATTATTCTTGGCAGCTGGGCATATCGTTTGGAACCCTGCACTTCTTCGGCCTATGAGGAACTTTTGACTTGTTCAGCCGATGAATATCTTTTATAGACTCATACAATTATGGCTGTTTGGAGCATCTCAGATGACAGTTCTTTTATAACTGAGGGCGGGGCCACACAATGACGTTGCCAGGTGACCCCGCCCCCTCTGACGCAACAGGAAAGACATAGGGATGTCCCCGTGTGTCAGGGGGCGGGGTCACCCAGTGATGTCATTGTGTGGCCCAGCCCTCAGTTATAAAAGAGCTGTCACCTGAGAGGCGAGTCAATATGGCGGGTGCCTCCCATGGAGGCAGATCATAGGCGGTGTGCGGCTTTTTTTCGGTCCGTCGGAGCGAGAGAAGAAAACTTTGTGGGACAGATTTATTTTTAAATTTTTTTTAATAAAGGACTTGTCCCAAGCCGTGTCTTGTGTTTTTTTTACCATCTTCAAAAAAATTTGGTGAAATGGTAGGGGTACAAATGTACCCCATTACCATTTCACACAGGGGGGACCAGGGTCTGGGGGTCCCCTTGTTAAAGGGACTTCTAGATTACAATAAGCCCCCCGTCCCCCCGGCCCCTCAGCCACCGGGCAGGGGTTGTGGGGATGAGGCCATTCTCCCCATCAACATGGGGACAAGGTGCTTAAGGGGGGCTACCCCATAGCACCCACCCCATGTTGAGGGCATGTGGCCTGGTACGGTTCAGGAGGGGGGGCGCTCCCTCTTTTCCTGAGGCCGGCCTGCCAGCTTGCGTGCTTTTTATTTTGGCGCAGGGTTTCCCTTAAAATCTATACCAGACCTGAAGGGTGCGGGGTTCCCCTGTGGGGGGAAACCCATGCCGTTTTTATCAATGAACTTTTATGTGTATTGCCGGGACTGACAATTCACTATAGCCGCGAGTACTTTTAAATATTTTTTTTTCCTTTAGATATGTCACTTTGCTCTCAGACTGTTCTAAACACGGGAAACCTGTGCCACTTTACAGGCATACTATAGACACCCCCCAGGTACGAAATTTAAAGGAATATTTCACTTTTATTGTTTCACTTTAAGCATTATTAAAATCACTGCTCCCAAAAAACGTCTGTTTTTAAAACTTTTTTTGCATTGATACATGTCCCCTGGGGCAGGACCCAGGTCCCCAAACACTTTTTAAGACAATAACTTGCAACTAAGCCTTTAAAATTAGCACTTTTGATTTTTCATGTTCGTGTCCCATAGACTTTAACGTTGTTCGCGTGTTCGAACAAATTTTTTGCCTGTGTGTATGTTCTGCTGCGAACCGTTGTTCGGCTCATCCCTAATGCTCATTGCTGAAAGAGTATTTAGTCTTCCTGTGCTACATCCCTTGCCTTGGTGTTCTGCCCATGCGCCCCTGGCCCAAAAACTGTGAACCTGTACTCTGATCCTGATCCTGATTTCTGATCCTTCACCTGTCTCCTGTTTCTGTATACCCTCTCCCTGTCCTGGCTTGCTCCTTGCTTCCTCTGCCCGATCTCTTGTTCATGACCCTGGATCTGACACTGATTACGCTTCTCATCCATATCCTACTGTCTGTATATATTTGGTTTAGGTAGTTGCTTATTGTTTGTTTATTCACTCATTAGATTATCTGGTTTGGGTTCATGTGGTTCTGGTATATATATATTTATACTGATTTGAACCTTATTCTTAGCAATTTACATTATTTCAAATTTGTGCCTGGTATTCTCTGTGTAAGTCCACACATTTCTTATTATGCCTGGTATCCATGACATGGTTTCCTCCTTAAGGTTGGTGGCTTCTGGGATTTTCAACTTTTATCCATACAAGTACCAAAATATGGAGCAATCTCACCATTGTGCATATAAATAGTACCTACTCATTCTCCAGGTTTCAGCTTTCTTCATAACTTGTCAGTTTGGAGAAGAGTACCAACACACCCAGAAGCAAGGAGTGTGATGACCTACTGACCATTAACCCTTACCACATACTCATCCAGATTTACAGTATTAACAGTACATGTTTTTATATGCATACATGGAGTGTCATAAGCCCATGTCACATTCCAAAGCTTTCCTCCCTTTGGGCACTGGGCTAGCAGATGATCCAGTTGGTGGAAGGTACCGCAATGTTCTCTATTAACCGTCAATTCCTGGGAAGGTTAGGATATGAGGTGTTTTTTGTGGAAATTTTACATCTGCGATCACCCACGTAATACTTTGGGGATGGCGTGCAGGGAGTTTCTTGTTGATTCATCTAAACCCACATCTGCCCAATTGTATTGTTCTGGTGTGGCAGTCACCTCATCCAGAACTGGAGTTCGGCGCGGGTCTCCTAGGAGTATAGTTCCTTGGTAAAACTGTAAAACAAAATAATCTAGGGTGACCCACTCCACAATATTAATGGCGTTAGCACCTCAGGTTGCAGCCAGTCTTGGAGCAGGTACATACAGCTACACAGCTACGCAAGGTCAGGCTTAGCTGTTTCAAAATGTAAGGCTTGCCCTCATGGTAAAAGTCAATCCCAGCCTGGCCTTTTTCAACACCTAGTAGACACATGCTGATTCTGGGGCCAAGTCATATTTTGCCTGCTCAGGAAAAGGGACCATCACCTCCACCCAGTCGGTTCCAGGCAGCCATTTTTAGTGCAATCTACTAAAGAAAGGTTTAGATATGCTGCCAACAGTGGTGGCTGGTGCTCAAAATTTTTGGTAGGCGCAAACAAACTGAAAAATACTGAAACCCCCCCATCAATTGCAGCCTCACTGTGCCCATCAAATGCAGCCACTTGTGCCCATCAAATGCAGCCACTTGTGCTATCAAATGCAGCCAATTTGCCCATCAAACACATCCACTGTGCCCATCAAACGCAGCCACTTGTGCCCATAAAACAAAGTCACTTGTGTCCATCAAATGCAGCCAATTGTGCCCATCATATGCAGCCACTTGTGCCCATAATATGCAGCCACCTGTGCCCATCAAATGCAGCCACTTGCCCATCAAATGCAGCCACTTGTGCTATTAAATGCAGCCACTGTGCCCATAATATGCAGCCACTTGCCCATCAAATGCAGCCACGTGTGCCTATCAAATGCAGCCACTTGTGCCCATCAAACGCAGCCACTGTGCCCATCAAACACAGCCACTGTGCCCATAAAATTCAGCCACTTGTGCCCACCATATACAGCCACTTGTGCCCATCAAATGCAGCCACCTGTACCCATCAAATGCAGCTACATGTGCCCATCAAATGCAGTCACCTGTGTTCATCAAATGCAGCCACTTGTGCCCATCTAATGCAGCCACCTGTGTCCATAAAATGCAGCCACATGTGCCCATCAAATGTAGCCACCTGTGCCCATCAAATGCAGCCGCTTGTGCCCATCAAATTCAGCCATTGTGCCCACTGATCCCCCCCTCCCCCACTTCCGGGGTTTGCGGCTCTGGCTGCATCTACCCCCACCTCTCCCTGCGCGTGCGTATTGCAGCTCTGGCACCCCCCCCACATGGGGGTGCCAGAGCCGCGATCCGCATGTGGGGGTATGCAGCCGACGGGCCTTACCTCTCAGAGCGGCGGCGACCTCCGCTCCAGCGCAAGTCTCCTCACTCCTCTTCCTAAATGCCAGGCATCCAATAGGGTGGCCTGGCGCTTTGGCCAATCAGGAAGCAGGTCTGATGTCCTGCCTCCTGATTGGCGGGGAGGAAGGTTGGTGTGAAAATAGCGAAAATGTATTCGCTATTGTCACACAATTGGATGGGATCAGGGCGCACTCTCTGCGCTCCGAGCCCACACTATTTTGAAGCCTAATAGAGCCTCAGGCTCTATTCAGGTGCTTCAAAATGTACCACCCCCTCCTACCCCCGCCATAGGAATCCATGCGTCTGGCGCCCTGAAAGGGGCCGGGTGCATGAATGGGGGGGTGGCGCCCATTCGCCCACAGTGCATGCCATTGGCTGCCGCTGTCAATCAAAGTCAGTTAGCCAATCATGAGAGAGAGGGGACGAGACCGAACCACAGCTCCGTGTTGGAATTGACATTAAGAGCTGCAGCTCAGGTGTCCCCATAGCAAGCTGCTTGCTGTGGGTGCACTCGAACAAGAGGGAGGGGCCAGGAGCAGCAAAGAGGGACCAGAGAAGAGGTTGGATCCGGGCTGCTCTGTGCAAATCCACTGCAACAGAGCAGGTGAGTATAACATGTTTGTCATTTAAAAAAAAAAGACTTTACAATCATTTTAATTCTTCCAAGTGCATCGTGACAAGCGATTGGTGCCTTTCTTTTGTTCTATCCTGTGTAAAAAAACAACCATAACATGAGTAAGTGTGTTTAATAAATAGCATATTCACAATGTTGCCTATTATTCTTCTGGAATTCAGGTCTTGTGATATATCTGTTTATCTATCTATCTATCTATCTATCTATCTATCTACACGCACACACACACACACATTTATATTCCTTAGATGCACATATTCTGCTTCAATAATGTATAGTGCACTTATGTGCATGAACAACACGCACAACATTCATCAAACTACACAGAACAAAATATTACCTGGAAGAGTTTGTTTGGAAACACTGCCCACCAGTGGAAATTTTAAGAACTTCAATGGATTTCTTCTTACTGTACATTTAGTGTTTGTTAATACCAATCATCAGGGGGCATACAAAATTAGTGGTTTAGACCAATATAATTATCTTGTTAAAGTGTATTTTCATTTCCACTTAGATACTAAATACTGCATATATGTTTACAGGAGCAGGCAATCATTAGACAGAAAAATCACTCATAATATTGATGCTAATTTACAATGCCCACTATTTTATGAAAAAATAGATCATTAAATATAAATTAACCACTTGCCGACCGCCGCACGACGATATACGTCGACAGAATGGCACGTACAGGCAGGAGGGCGTATATATACGTCCCTACCTGTCTGCGGGTGGGGGGCCCGATCGGGCCCCCCCCCCGGTGCCGGCGGCGGGCGGCATCGTTGGGGGAGCGATCGGAGATGAGGGGGAGGCCACTCATTCGTGGCCCCCCCCTCGCGATCGCTCCCAGCCAATGAAACACTTCCTCTAGCCCCGTCATGTAAACAGGGCTAGAGGAAGTGATGTCATCCCTAACAGACGCGGGTGGGGGGCCGATCGGGCCCGCCCCCGTGTCTGTAAATTGTCCGGGACATTGGGGGAGGGATCGGAGATGAGGGGGGGGGCACTCATTCGTGCCCCCCCCCCCTCGCGATCGCTCTCAGCCAATGGAATGCTTCCCCTGGCTCTGTATTGTGTACAGAGCCAGGGGAAGTGAGGTCATCTCTCCTCGTGGCGGTCTTTTCGAACCGACGCCGAGGAGAGAAGACACGTGAGTTGCACAACACCTACACTACACTACACTACACTAACAGTAGAACATTCTAGGCACACTTTTCACACCCCAGCCCCCCCCCCCCCGATTGCCCCCCTGCACCCCCTGTCACAGTGACACCAAAGCAGTTTTTTTTTTTTTTTTTATTTTTTTTTACTGTTAACTGCATTGGTGCATTGTGACCCTAATAACTGTTAGGGCAGTTAGATTTAGCCCCCTTTAGGTCTAGGAACCCCCCCTAATAAAGGTTTAACCCCGTGATCACCCCCCGTCACCAGTGTCACTAAGCGATCGTTTTTTTGATCGCTGTATTAGTGTCACAGTTGACGCTAGTTAGGGAGGTAGGTATTTAGGTTTGCCGCAGCGTTTTATAGGGTCAGGGACCCCCCATATACTACCTACTAAAGGTTTTAACCCCCTGAGTGCCCCCTAGTTAACCCTTTCACCAGTGATCACCATATAACTGTTACGGGTGACGCTGGTCAGTTAGTTTATTTTTTATAGTTTCAGGGCACCCGCCGTTTATTACCTAATAAAGGTTTAACCCCCTGATCGCCCGGCGGGTGATATAAGTAAGGTTTTAGAGTCAAATAGGGTCTGCGTCGCCCCAGGCAGCGTCGGGTTAGTGTCAGTACCGCAAACACCCACGCACGCAGCATACACCTCCCTTAGTGGTATAGAATCTGAACAGATCGATATCTGATCTGATCAGATCTATACTAGCGTCCCCAGCTGTTTAGGGTTCCCAAAAACGCATTGTTAGCGGGATCAGCCCAGATACCTGCTAGCACCTGCGTTTTCCCCCTCCGCCCAGCCCACCCAAGTGCAGTATCGATCGATCACTGTCACTTACAAAACACTAAGCACACATAACTGCAGCGTTCGCAGAGTCAGGCCTGATCCCTGCGATCGCTTACAGTTTTTTGGTAGCGTTTTGATTCAGTCGCTAACAGTCAGGAGCTTTTTTTTTTTTCCTGTGAGTCTCACTAGTGTACTACTAAATTTAGAGCCCAAAATGGCAAGTCAAACGTACACTAGTGAACAGGCCTACTTGTTTCTGAGCATGACAGATAGTGAAGAGGAGGTCACTCATCTGTCAGAATCAGGCTCAGAATACGACCCAGTAGACGACAGCGGCTCCATGACAGATAGCTCTGACGGCGGAGTTGTGGTCCCTGCTAAGGTCAGGCGTACCAGACCCCAAACTCCTTCTTCTGTTGTTGAGGTGCAGGAACCGCAGGTCGCTCGTAGGAGGCAGAGACGTACTAGAGCCGCTATTCCTTCTGGTGAACAGGCAAGCACCAGCGGCCTAGTACACCCTGGACGTAGTCAAACCAGCACTGCAGTATCACGTGGTGACGTGGCGAGTCCCATAAGTGCAGTTTCAGCTGGCGAGGTGGCAAGCACAAGTAGTGTCCCGCTGCCACCAAGAAGACGACAAAGACAGGCCCGTCGTGCCCATAGTGCCCTTCCTGCAGAATTTGCCAATCCTGATTGGGTGCCCACCACTTCTGCAGAACCCGTACTTCCCCCATTCACTGGCCAACCCGGTATTCAGGTGGAAACAGCTGATTTTACGTCACTTTTTTTCGCTGTTTTTCACCGAAGATCTCTATAGATCTATTGTGGACCAAACCAATTTGTACGCTGGTCAACACATCGCTGCTAATCCCCAGTTGTCCACCCTTGCCAGAGATTGGAGACCAATTATGGTCCCCGAATTTAAGATCTTTCTGGGCCTTTCCCTCATCATGGGCATAGTTAAAATGGGTACGTTGCGTTCATATTGGTCCACTGAGCCAATGTACCATATGCCCGTGTTCTCTGCCTCCATGTCCAGGGCACGATACGAACAGATTTTGCGGTTCATGCACTTCAACGACAATGAACTCTGTCGTCCTCGTGGAGACCCTGCATACGATCGGCTCTATAAAATTCGGCCCCTCATAAACCATTTCAACCAACGTTTTGCAGACTTGTTTACTCCCCATCAAGTTGTCTGCGTTGACGAGTCCCTGATTAAGTTTACTGGCCGCTTGTCATTCAAACAATACCTTCCCAGCAAGCGTGCCAGATACGGGGTCAAGATGTATAAGCTCTGTGACAGGGCCACAGGCTATACATGTAAATTTATGGTTTATGAGGGCAAAGATAGCCACATAGAGCCGACAAACTGCCCTGACTACATAGGGAGCGCTGGCAAGATTGTGTGGGACTTGGTGTCACCCTTATTCGGAAAGGGGTACCACTTGTACGTGGATAATTATTACACGAGCGTGCCACTGTTTAGTCATTTGTTTGATCATCAGATTGGAGCATGTGGCACCGTGCGACCTAATCGCCGGGGCTTTCCCCAGCGGCTTGTAGAGTCCCGTCTTAGGCTGGGGGAGAGAGCCTGCTTGAAGTGTAATAACTTGCTCGCTATGAAGTGGAGGGATAATAAGAATGTTTTCGTTCTTACCTCCCTTCATGCAGACACGACGGTCCAAATTACTACGGCGGCTGGTGTTGTGACGAAACCCCTCTGTGTCCACGAGTACAACCAAAACATGGGAGGGGTGGACCTCAACGACCAGTTGTTGGCGCCGTACCTAGTTGCCCGTAAGGCTAGACGCTGGTACAAAAAAGTGTCTATTTACCTTTTCCAATTGGCTTTGCTGAATGCTCATGTGCTATACGGAGCTTCAGGACGTACTGGATCCTTCCTTAAATTCCAGGAAGAGATCATCGGAGCCCTTCTGTTTCCAGACGGTGCTCCGCCTCACATTCCCCAACCAAATGCAGTTAGCCGGCTGCATGAGCGGCATTTTATTTATGTCCTCCCGAGTACCCCTACCCAACAAGCCCCCCAAAGAAAATGTCGTGTCTGCAGAAAGCGCGGATTTAGGCGTGACACCCGCTATTATTGTCCCCGCTGTCCTGACAATCCTGGTCTTTGCATCGGTGAATGTTTTGAACGCTACCATACACTAGTTGAGTATTAGCGTAGGGTACAGCATTGCACAGACTAGGCACACGTTCTCAAGAATGCCATCGCATTTTGAGACCAAAACCGATGGAACCGTTACAACAGTTCCGTTAGAACTGTTACAGTTACAAACAAAAGTTTAAAAAAAAAAAGTAAAAAATAAAACAAAAAAAATATTAAATAAAAAAAACAAAAATAGTTGTTTTATTGTTCTCTTTCTCTCTATTCTCTCTCTATTGTTCTCCTTTTTACTGTATTCTATTCTGCAATGTTTTATTGTTAACCATTTTTTTTTTTTGTTTTCAGGTACGCCATTCAGTTGCAGCGCGGATTTATCTATCTTGACAGCAACAGCGTTTGCTCCCACGATACATAAAGCCGTGACTCCAACGCTGTAGGAGGTGATTTCACCACCACAGTTAAAAAAAAAGAGCATATATGCCGAAGCATGGGGGCAGCAGAGGGCGGAGGAGCGATTTGCTCCTAATGCCGCCTACATACGGTTGAAATTCCGACGGAGGCTTGCCCGTGGAAAATTCCGACCGTGTGTACGCGGCATAACTTTTTTGCGGGAGGATGCCCCCATGCTTCGGCATATATATATTTTAGGCACAGGTTGCATTAAAAAATGTTTTATTTTTTACTATGTTTTTTTTGGTATTTGCTTTGCAGGTATGGTAAATCTTACTGTTATACTGTAATGTTACTTTGTTTTATTGTTAACCATAATTTTCTTAGCAGGTACGCCATTCAGCTGCAGCGCGGATTTATTTATCTTGGCAGCAACAGCGCTTGCTCCCACGATACATAAATCCGTGACTCCATCGCTGTTGGAGGTGATTTCACCACCACAGTTAAAAACAAAATGGTGCATGTATGCCCATCATTAGAAGTGGGTGGATGAAGGGAGGTTCTAATGGTGGGCATACCCACCGATCAATCTTTTTTTTTCGTTCAGCCCACAGGCTGCATGAAAAAAAAGATTACAATATATGCCAAACAAGGGCCAGCAACGTACTGGTATGTTGCTGGACTTTGAGTGGTTATACCAGAATGATGCCGGCAGGATTAGGCATTATCTTGGTATCATTCTTTTCAGCCAGCGGTCGGCTTTCATGTAAAAGCAATCCTAGTGGCTAATTAGTCTCTAGACTGCTTTTACAAGCAGTGGGAGGGAATGCCCCCCCCTCCCACCGTCTTCCATGGTTTTCTCTGGCTCTCCTGTCCCAACAGGGAACCTGAGAATGCAGCCGGTGGTTCCGCCAGCTGACCATAGAGCTGATCAGAGACCAGAATGGCTCCAATCATCTCTATGGCCTAAGAAACCGGAAGCTACGAGCATTTCATGACTTATATTTCGCCGGATATAATCAGCGCCATTGGGAAATTGGGAAAGTATTTTATCACACCGATCTTGGTGTGGTCAGATGCTTTGAGGGCAGACGACAGATCTAGGGTCTAATGGACCCCAATTTTTTCAAAAAAGAGTACCTGTCACTACCTATTGCTATCATAGGGGATATTTACATTCCCTGAGATAGCAATAAAAATGAAAAAAAAATATATATAAATGAAACGAACAGTTTAAAAATAAAATAAAAAAGCAAAAAAATAATAATAAAAAAAAAAAAAAAAAAAAAAGCACCCCTGTCCCCCCCTGCTCTCGCGCAAAGGCGAACGCAAGCGTCGGTCTGGCGTCATATGTAAACAGCAATTGCACCATGCATGTGAGGTATCACTGCGAAGGTCAGATCGAGGGCAGTAATTTTAGCAGTAGACCTCCTCCGTAAATCTAAAGTGGTAACCTGTAAAGGCGTTTAAATGCTTTTAAAAATGTATGTAGTTTGTCACCGCTGCACGTTTCTGCGCAATTTTAAAGCATGTCGTGTTTGGTATCTATGTACTCGGCCTAAGATCTAATTTTTTATTTCATCAAATATTTGGGCAAGATAGTGTGTTTTAGTGCATTAAAATTTAAAAAAGTGTGTTTTTTCCCAAAAAAATGCGTTTGAAAAATCGCTGCGCAAATACTGAGTGAAAAAAAAAAAATGAAACACCCACCATTTTAATCTGTAGGGCCTTTGCTTTAAAAAAAAAATATATATTGTTTGGGGGTTCAACGTAATTTTCTTGCAAAAAAAAAAATTATTTTCTCATGTAAACAAAAAGTGTCAGAAAGGGCTTTGTCTTCAAGTGGTTAGAAGAGTGGGTAATGTGTGACATAAGCGTCTAAATGTTGTGCATAAAATTCCAGGACAGTTCAAAACCCCCCCAAATGACCCCATTTCGGAAAGTAGACACCCCAAGCTTTTTGCTGAGAGGCATGTCGAGTCCATGGAATATTTTATATTTTGACACAAGTTGCGGGAAAAATAATAATTATTATTATTTTTTTTTTTTTTTTGCACAAAGTTGTCACTAAATGATATATTGCTCAAACATGTCATGGGCATATGTGGAATTACACCCCAAAATACATTCTGCTGCTTCTCCTGAGTACGGGGATACCACATGTGTGGGACTTTTTGGGAGCCTAGCCACGTACGGGGCCCCAAAAACCAAGCACCACCTTCAGGATTTCTAAGGGTGTGAATTTGTGAATTCACTCCTCACTGCCTATCACAGTTTCAGAGGCCATGGAATGCCCAGATGGCACAAAATACCCCCAAATGACCCCATTTTCAAAGTAGACACCCCAAGCTATTTGCTGAGAGGTATGGTGAGTATTTTGCAGATCTCGCTTTTTGTCACAAAGTTTTGAAAATTGAAAAAAAAAAAAAAAAAATTTTTTTTTTTTTTTCTTTTCTTTCTTCATTTTCAAAAAAAAATGAGAGCTGCAAAATACTCACCATGCCTCTCATAAAATAGCTTGGGGTGTCTACTTTCCAAAATGGGGTCATTTGGGGGGGTTTTGTGCCATCTGGGCATTTTATGGCCTTCAAAACTGTGATAGGTAGTGAGGAGTGAAATCAAAAATTTACGCCCTTAGAAATCCTGAAGGCGGTGCTTGGTTTTCGGGGTCCCGTACACGGATAGGCTCCCAAAAATTCCCACACATGTAGTATCCCCATACTCAGGAGAAGCAGCAGAATATATTTTGGGGTGTAATTCCACATATGCCCATGGCATGTGTGAGCAATATATAATTTAGTGACAACTTTGGGCAAAAAAAAAAAAAAAAAAAAAAAAGTTTGTAATTTTTCCCGCTACTTGTGGCAAAATATAAAATATTCCATGGACTCAACATGCCTCTCAGCAAATAGCTTGGGGTGTCTACTTTCCAAAATGGGGTCATTTGGGGGGGTTTTGTGCCATCTTGGCATTTTATGGCCTTCAAAACTGTGATAGGTAGTGATAGGTAGTGAGGAGTGAAATCAAAAATTTACGCCCTTGGAAATCCTGAAGGCGGTGCTTGGTTTTCGGGGTCCCGTACACAGATAGGCTCCCAAAAAGTCCCACACATGTGGTATCCCCGTACTCAGAAGAAGCAGCAGAATTTATTTTGGGGTGTAATTCCATATGCCCATGGCATGTGTGAGAAATATATCATTTAGTGACAACTTTGGGCAAAAAAAAAAAAAAAAAAAAAAAAAAAAGTTTGTCATTTTTCCCGCTACTTGTGGCAAAATATAAAATATTCCATGGACTCAACATGCCACTCAGCAAATAGCTTGGGGTGTCTACTTTCCAAAATGGGGTCATTTGGGGGGGGGGTTTTGTGCCATCTTGGCATTTTATGGCCTTCAAAACTGTGATAGGTAGTGATAGGTAGTGAGGAGTGAAATCAAAAATTTACACCCTTGGAAATCCTGAAGGCGGTGCTTGGCTTTCGGGGTCCCGTACACGGATAGGCTCCCAAAAAGTCCCACACATGTGGTATCCCCGTACTCAGAAGAAGCAGCAGAATATATTTTGGGGTGTAATTCCACATATGCCCATGGCATGTGTGAGAAATATATCATTTAGTGACAACTTTTTGTAAACATTTTTTTTTTTTTTTTTTTTTTTTTTGTCATTATTCAATCACTTGGGACAAAAAAATAAAATATTCAATGGGCTCAAAATGCCTCTTAGCAATTTCCTTAGGGTGTCTACTTTCCAAAATGGGGTCATTTGGGGGGGTTTTGTACTTCCCTGCCATTTTAGCACCTCAGGAAATGAGATAGGCAGTCGTAAACTAAAAGCTGCGTAAATTCCAGAAAATGTACCCTAGTTTGTAGACGCTATAACTTTTGCGCAAACCAATAAATATACGCTTATTGACATTTTTTTTTACAAAATACATGTGGCTGAATACATTTTGGCTTAAAAGTATGACTAAAATTGAGTTTATTGGATTTTTCTTATAACAAAAAGTAGAAAATATCATTTTTTTTCAAAATTTTCGGTCTTTTTCCGTTTATAGCGCAAAAAATAAAAATCGCAGAGGCAATCAAATACCATCAAAAGAAAGCTCTATTTGTGGGAAGAAAAGGACGCAAATTTCGTTTGGGTACAACATTGCATGACCGCGTAATTACCAGTTAAACCAGTGCAGTGCGAAATTGTAAAAAGTCCTCTGGTCTTTAGGCTGCATAATGGTCCGGTCTGAAAGTGGTTAACACGACCATCCCAGCACCTAGAGGACATCACAGAGAGTCCGTACACGTTCGGGGGCACAGCCAGGAGGGACCTATGGCCGAACCTGTTTGTTTCCAAGATGGCGGCCACAGCACAGGCTTGTGCTGACATGGAGGAAGAGATCCCTGAACTCCCGAACCTACACCCCCCCACTAAGGATGAGCCGAACACCCCTCCGGTTCGGTTCACACCAGAACTTGCGAACAGGCAAAAATTTGGAAGAACACTTTATGGTCTATCGGACACGAACATGAAGAATCAAAAGTGCTAATTTTAAAGATTTATATGCAAGTTATTGTCATAAAAAGTGTTTGGTTTTGACACCTGTGTTCGCTGCTTTTTTCTCGGACTGCCCCTAGATCAACTCCGGGACGCTCTGTTTGATTTGAGTTTGGTCGACTCTCCTTTTGTGACTCCCTCCACACCCTCTAAATGACTGCCACCACGGAATGCACTGCTAGGGGGAGGGCAGAGGGATCTGCGACTCCATTACATTCCTCATAACAGACTTCACCCCCGTTTTTTCTTTTCTTTTTAAAAAAAAAAACGCTGTGTGCCACTCACATAGCTTTATCTAGGACACTAATGCATCTCAGGGGCCCTGCTGCGGAAAGGAACGCTAGCGCCTCCACCCAACTCTTGGACACATGATGGTCTTCAAGAGCTGGGCAGTCTGTCCTTTTTTCGGACGGACGCGACTGCTCCATTGTTCTGGGATTTCGAGGGCCATCTCCTCTCTCGAACTCCGATTTCTTTCTTTAGGAGATCTGCTTATGTCTATTCTTTTCTGTCTTCCCCTCCCTTCCCCTCTTACCACCGCGACCTTGAAAGGGTGCCTAATAATGTCTTCTTTTCTAGATACGCCTCCAAACCACCGGGATCTGGTTCATTCGGCCTCACCTCGATTTCCTGGAGGTCTCATCATGATCATCTGGGTCGCCTTACTTCAAAGGGTGAGTGGGGGTGGATTGCTGGGTTGCTTCTCCCTTTTGCTCCATGGCTGAATGTCCTGACGCTAAACTCCTCATAGCCTCCCATAATGTCCAAGGTCTCAATTCCCCTATTAAGAGGAGGAAAATCCTTGACTATTACAAATCCCTCAAAATTGACGTTCTGATGCTACAAGAAACACATTTTCCTGCCAGATATACCCCCAACTTCCTTCATTCACACTACCCACACTTCTTTCTGGCCAGTGCCGAAAACAAAACCCGGGGAGTGGCTATCCTACTCTCCAAATCATGCAAATTCGAGAAAATTTCTGACTATAATGACCCGGAAGGTAGATTTATCCTAGTTAAAGGCATACTGGGGGGCCAAATCTACTCTTTAGTATCATATTATACACCCAACAGAGGACAAGACAAATTTTTCACCACTCTAATGAACACCCTCTCCCCAAAACTGGAGGGGAAGATAATCTTTGGGGGGGACTCCAATGTGGCATTCGACCAGGGCCTCGACAAAACCAAGCCTCCTAACTCTCGCCTGACTCGTCCCACAAAAGTTAGTCTCAAAATCGCAAAGATTCTACATGCTTTCGGTCTCACCGACACATGGAGAGAACTCAACCCATCCAAGCGGGATTTTACCCACTATTCCCATCCTCACAACACATATGCTCGGATCGACCATATACTTACTCCCTCTACCCTTCTCCCCTTAGTACTATCGGCCCGAATCAGGGATACAGCTCTTTCCGATCATTCACTAGTGATCTTAACTGTCAGTTCAGGGGCCTTGGGGGGAACACGGGGTCATTGGAGATTGAATGAGTCCTTGCTCTCTGATCCTGTCAGAGTAACTGTACTGAGTCATGCCCTCAATGAGTTCTTTGAAATCAATACAACCACAGATACTTCCGCTGAAATGCTTTGGGCAGCACATAAAGCCTTTATTAGAGGCAGGTTCATTCAAATCTCTACACAAGCCAAAAAAGAAAGAAGATTTGAAATCGAACGCCTCGAGAAAGTATACGCTTCTTTAAAAGCCATGCACAAAACTGACCCGTCCAAAATACCCATATTACAACTTGATAAGGCTAGACTGGATTTAAATCTTGCACTCACGGCTTCAGCTGAAAAATCGATCAGATGGAGTGGACACAAATTCTATGCCCAAGCGGACAAACTAGGCCCCCTACTGGCTCATAAACTCTCTCCTCGTCCAAAACTGCACAATATGCCTAAAATCAGAATAGAAGGTCAACCCCCTACTTCCAATCCAGCTAGGATTCTCAAAGCCTTCCAAGGATTCTATTCTAAGCTATACAGCACTACCACTCAGACTCACTCAGACTCGGTATCTCGATTCTTTGAAGGCTTACCCATCCCCTCTCTGACAGATAGTCACAAAGACATAATGGACTCTCCTATCACAAGGGACGAAGTACTGGAGGTTATCAAGAACCTCAAAAAGGGTTCCGCACCAGGTCCTGATGGCCTATCAATACCGTACTACAAAACTTTTTCTGACTCCTTGACGCCACACTTGACAAATTTTTTCAACCATAAGTCCAAGGGTGACCCCCTTGAAGTTCATCTTAACACAGCGTACATTACGGTTATACCAAAACCAGACAAAAATCCTGAAGATATCAGTAACTATCGTCCTATTTCCCTCATTAATAACGATTTAAAAATACTTACCAAAATTTTGGCGAACAGACTAGCCTCATTCATCCCCCAATATATTAATAAGGATCAGGTGGGTTTCATCCCCGGTAGACAAGGACCTGACCAAATACGGAGGGCAATTGACTTAATATCACTCATGCAAACTAATTGGACAGGCGGGACTGGACAACAGGGCTTCATCCTTTCCTTGGACCTACAGAAGGCCTTCGATACGGTCTCCTGGCCCTACATCTTCTCTTTATTGGAACGTTGGGGATTCGGGGACCGTTTCCTGGGCCTTCTTGGGGCCCTATATTCTCACCCAAAGGCTCTCATTAGGCTACAGGGGCATTACTCCGAACCCATACACATCGCTAGAGGCACTAGACAGGGTTGTCCACTTTCCCCATTAATCTTTGCTATTGCAATAGAAACCCTGGCTATTGCGATACGCCAGAACCCTGACATTACTGTCATCTGTGGAGATCAGAGTCACAAATGCGGTCTCTTCGCCGATGATATCCTTCTGTTTCTGACCTCCCCTCTCACCTCTCTGCCCAACCTTTGTCGTACACTAGATGTCTTTTCTAGACTATCTGGACTGACAGTTAACTACTCTAAGTCACAGGCTCTCAACATTTCCCTCCCCCCTCAAACAGTTTCTTTACTGAAACAAAACTTCCGATTCACGTGGGATGATTTTTCTATTCGCTACTTGGGAGTTTCACTGACGGCCAAGACGGAAAATCTATATACCTATAACTATCCCCCCCTTTACAAAAAACTGGAGGCAGATCTCAAACTCTGGTCCACACAGGGTCTATCTTGGATTGGCAGGATCAACTCAATTAAAATGACTCTACTGCCTAGAATCCTATACTACTTCCGCTCCCTTCCCATACCAATCCGGAGAGACCACCTGAAATCCCTACAGAGTAAAATACTGAAATATGTTTGGGGAAAATCAGGATATCGTATCCCTCAGAGCACACTATATTTACACAGACGTAGGGGCGGCTTGGGACTCCCCAACCTACATAAATATTTCCTTGCGGCCAGACTTGCCCAACTCTCCACGTTATACTCTAGGTACGAAAAACCGGATTGGGTGACTATTGAAAGACAGGCTACCCCCCGCTTCACGTTAGACTACCTCCTTTGGTGTCCTAATAAGACCCGTCCACCCATACTGTCTCCTGTCCTATCTCACTCCTTCCTGCTGTGGGACACTCTCAGAAACAACCCGGCTCTAGTTTCCTCGGGACGACCACTCGCACACCTCTTCCATAACCCAGACTTCCAACCAGGACTGAACATAACCGACTTCAGATGGTGGTTGGACAAAGGATTATACCGCATAGGCCACTTCTTTACCTCCAGCGGCCCAATTTCCCTTAGTTATTGTATCAAACACCTTAATCTTCCAGACTCAGAAAGGTTCAGTTTTTATCAAATTTCTCATTTCCTTCATAAATTATGGACAAACAAACCCTTACCTCCTAACTTTACAGCTTATGAGACATGGTGCGGACAAGCCATGGAGCAAAGGGGAGGCATCTCGGTAATTTATTCAGCCCTCATTCATTCCACTGACAAAACCTCTTACATGATGGCCTGGGAAGCAGACCTCCAACGCCAATGGACTCTGGAGACCTGGCAGTCGGCTACCACTAAATCTTTTAAAGGTATCCAAAACGTTTCCTTGATGGAAGCTAGCATCAAAATTTTAGTTAGATGGTACCTTACCCCTTCCAGGCTGGCAGCCATTTATCCTTCAGCAGACCCCCAATGCTTTAGGGGCTGCCGACTGCTAGGCTCCATGGTCCACATCTGGTGGGAATGCCCCAAGATACGTACTTTTTGGAGAAGGATCTTTAACATGATCCACAAGGTGACCGGTTATCAGATTCCCAGGTCTCCTGAGGTGGCGCTCCTCAATGCGCATATTCCACGACTGCCTAAGGCCGCACAAACATTAATCCACTTTATTCTTCTAGGAACTAAAATTTCGATAGCCAAAGCTTGGAAAATACCTAAACCATCTGTACTTGCAGTGACAAGGAAAATATCGTGGATCATGACTCAAGAGAAGTTATCCAGTATACTATCAGATTCTTTCAATCAATTTCAAAAGACCTGGGAACCATGGGCCACATACGTAGGCATTTCCCTAATCCCGGGGGTTCACTCTGCGGCTCTTCCTCCCAGGGCCCCTCGCTAGGTGCTTTTCACACCCTCCATCCTCTCCTTCCCCTTATCTCCTTCTTTTTCCCCTTCTTCCTCTCTTTTCTTCTTTCCTCATAAAGGTTTTTATTGTTTGCTATTACAGATTCCGAGCTTTCCAATACTGTCCTTACGATGTTGGTACTTCTCATGTAGTTTAACCTACCTTTGAATCTAAAAGCCTAGTGGGGTTCAAGGGTCCTTGATCCTTTAAATGTAATGGAGGGGAGGGATCATCATCTCCAACACAGTATGTTCCCGATTGGGGTGTTGGAGGTGAGGGTCCCCCTCGCTATACTTGAAACCCATTCCATGACTAGGATGTATAGCCTATGAGCCTGGAATCCTGTATAGGACAGGTTTATGATTGTTCATGTTGCTTCACATTATTGCTCATGTACTCAGCATCTATACTTTTCAACATGACATTTTGGGGATGTTCCCCACAGTTTTTCTATATATGCTTCAAATATACTGTATCTTTGTCTTTGTTAAAACAATAAACATTTATTGAAAGTAAAAAGTGTTTGGGACCCGGATACTACCCCAGGGGACATGTATCAATGCAAAAAAAGTGGGAGAAGTGATTTTAATAATGCTTAAAGTGATACAATAAAAATTAAATATTCCTTTAAATATCATGCCGGGGGGGGGGGTGTTCCTATAGTATGCATGTAAATTGGCACAGTTTTCCCGTGTTTAGAACAATACCACAGCAAAATTATATTTCCTTTAAAACTGATCATGGCTGTAATGAATTGTCGGGTCCCGGCAATATGGATAAAACTTATTGAAAAAAACGGCATGGGTCCCCCCCCCCCCCCCAGTCTATTACCATGGTATGAATATTAAGGGAACCCCAAACCCAATTTTTTTTTTAAGGTCTGGTATGAATATTAAGGGGACTCCTGCACCAAATTTAAAAATGAAATAGCATAGAGGTCCCCCCAAAATCCATACCAAACCCTTATCTGAGCATGCAACCTGGCATGTCGCAGGAAAAGAGGGGGAGCGAGAGAGCGCAATGTAAATCTGTCTCACGCTGCCCAACGAACCAAAAAATGAAAAAAAAAGCCATGGGAGCCATGGGAGTGATGCTTCTTCTCGATGACAGGTGTTATATAGCTGAGGTCGGGACCACCCGGTGACATAAACTGGTGACTCCGCCGTCCTCTGACCTCACGTGGCTGTCATCGAGAAGAAGCGTCACTCAGCGGGATCCTCCCATCGAGAAGAAGCGTCACTCGGCGGGGGCCTCCCATGGAGGAGGAGCTGTTGCGTTTTTTTTCAGTTTGTCGGGCGGCATGAGATGGATTTACATTGCGGGACTCTTAGGACAATTGTCGGTCATCTACTTGCGCCTGGAGAAACCCGAATGGGTGCATATCGAGCGGCACGTGGTCCCGACACACACGTTGGACTTCCTTCTCTGGTGCCCTCCAAGAGATCTCCCACACATTATGTCACCGGTGCTATCACACTCTATATCCCTTGGGGATGGCCTGAAAGGCTGCTCCTTCCTGACTTCGGATATGCAACCATTAGTGCATACTTTTCATAACCCCAGATTCACACCAGGAATAAAATATAAAGCCTCCAAATGGTGGTTAGATAAAGGGTTATACCGCATTGGACACAGCTAACTCCCCTGGGCCCAATCTCACTCAGCTACTGTAAAAATAAATTGGAAATGCCAGAAACAGAGCAGTATAGATTCCTGCAAATCTCCCACTTTGAATAAACCTTAACCCCTCCAGATTGACAGCCTATGAACAATGGTGCAGCCAGATCAAGAGGCAGAGGGGGGGGGGGGGGGTATCTCAGCTATCTACCTGTCACTTGCATCAGACAACACTATATTACCTTACATGCATGCTTGGAGCAGCAAACTCCAGGTCAGATGGAATGCAGAAACCTGGCATAAAAATGTATTTCGGGCCTACAAAGGCATACACAATACAGCACTAATTGAAGCTAATCTGAAGGTAGTCACCAGGTGGTATCTAGTCCCAATGAGGCTGGCAAAAATATTCCCTTCTTGCTCCCCCCTTTGCTTTAGAGGATGTGATTCTCCAGGTTCCATGCTCCACATCTGGTGGGAATGCCCAAAAATCAGAGGGTTCTGGAATTTTTCACATGATCCGCAAGGTAACAAGCTGCCAAATCCCTAAAGACCCCTTGATGGCATTGCTCAATGCCCACGTACCCGACACCAATAGCGCTACCCGAGATGTCATCTTTTTCATATTTTTGGGCGGCAAAATTAACCATAGCAAAAGCATGGAAACAACCAAAGGTTTTCTTTTCGGCAGCTAAAAGGAAAATTTCCTGGATAATGGCCCAAGAGCAAATGGTTAGTTCCCTGAAAGATACCGTTGCTAGGTTTGAGCTGACCTGAAAACCCTGGGCGACATATATAGGAATTCCCGGATAAAAATCTGCATCATGTAAAAATGGAATGGGCTCCCGGAAGGCTTGCTCTCCTGAATACTTTCTTCTTTTCTTACTTCTTTCTGTCCTTTCTTACCATATAAAATTCTCTGACCCACTCCCTAGTAGTTTTGACCTTAAGAGCAAGGACCCATCTTACATAGGTCTCTCCTATATGGAACACATTGCACATAAGCAAGGCTCAAGGACGATTTAACCACTTGACCACTGGGCACTTAACACCCTTAATAACCAGACCAATTTTCAGCTTTCGGTGCTCTCACAATTTGAATGACAATTACTCAGTCATACAACACTGTACCCATATGAAATTTTTGTACTTTTTTTCATACAAATAGAGCTTTCTTTTGGTGGCATTTAATCACCGTTGGGTTTTTTATTTTTTGCACTATAAAAGAAAAAAATTCGGTAAAAAAATGAACTTTTCTTAGTTTCTGTTATAAAATTTAGCAAATTTGTAATTTTTCTTGATAAATTTTGGCCAAAATTTATACTGCTACATATCCTTGGTAAAAATAAGTACAAATTGGGGTATATTATTTGGTCTTTGTGAAAGTTATAGAGTCCACAAGCTTTGGTGCCAATATCTGAAAATTGATCACACCTGAAGTACTAACAGCCAATCTAATTTCTTGAGACCCTAACATGCCATAAAAGTACAAATACCCCCCAAATGACCCTTTTTGGAAAGAAGACATTCCAAGGTATTTGGAAAGAGGCATGGTGAGTTTTTTGAAGTTGTAATTTTTTCCCACAATTCTTTGCCAAATCAAGATTTTTTTTTTTTTCTTTTTTTCACAAAATTGTCATATTAGCAGGTTATTTCTCACACACACCATATGCATACCACAAATTACACCCCAAAACACATTCTGCTATTACTCCCGAGTATGGCAATACCACATGTGTGAGACTTTTACACAGCGTGGCCACATACAGAGGCCCAACATGCAGGGAGCACCATCAGGTGTTCTGGAGCACCCAGGACAATTCTGACATTTCTCTCCTAAAAAGAGAAAAAAAAAAAATCATAATTTATTTGCTAGAAAATTACATATAACCCCAAAACATTATAACATTATATATGTTTTTTAGCAAAGACCCTAGAGAATACAATGGCGGTCGTTGCAACTTTTTATCTAGCACGTTACTTGCGCAGAAATTTTTCGAAAAGCATTTTTGGGGAAAAAAAAGTTTTGTGCTTTACAAAAAACAAAACTGTAAATTTAGCCCAATGTTTTTGCATAATGTGAAAGATGAAGTTACGCCAAGTAAATAGATACCTAGCATGTCACCCTTCAAAATTGCAGACACTCGTGGAATGGCACCAAACTTCGCTACTTAAAAATCCCCATAGGCGGCGCTTTAATTTTTTTTACTGGTTACATGTTTTGAGTTACAGAGGAGGTCTAGGGCCAAAATTATTGTTCTCGCTCCAACGTTCGCAGCAATACCTCACATGTGTGGTTTGAACACCGTTTTCATATGTGGGCGGGACTTACGTATGCGTTCGCTTCTGCATGCGAGCACACGGGGACAGGGGCGCTTTAAATTATTATTTTTTATTGTTCATTTTACTTTATTTATTTTAGTTTGACCCTTTTTTTTCCCCCCCAAAAATTTTTTTGGATCACTTTTATTCCTATTACAAGGAATGTAAACATCCCTTGTAATAGGAATATGGCATTACAGGTCCTCTTTACAGTGAGATATGGGGGTCAATAAGACCCCACATCTCTCCTCTAGGCTGGAAAGCCTGAAATAAAATAAAAAAGATCCTGGCTTCGATCGTATCGAGTATTGCATGGTATCACAGGGTATCGCATGGTAGGGCAGAATATCGCAGGGTATTGCAGGGTATAGCATGGTATTGCAGAGTATCGCAGGGTATGGCAGAGTATCGCAGGGTATGGCAGAGTATCGCAGGGTATGGCAGGGTATCGCAGAGTATGGCTGGGTATGGCAGAGTATGGCTGGGTATGGCTGGGTATGGCTGGGTATGGCAGAGTATGGCTGGGTATGGCAGGGTATGGCAGGGTATGGCAGGGTACTGCCGGGTATACATCCATCCATGCTCAGACATCCCTCCATACCCTGCAATACCCAGCAATACACTGCAGGCTGTTGCTGTGTATTGCAGGGTATGGAGGGATGGCTGAGCATGGATGGATGGATCGGTGGTGACTGCAGGGCAGGCTGTGGGCACTACAGATCCCGCCCACAGCACTGCTGCCACCGATCCCTCCCCCTCTCCTCTCACACTGTACCGATCAGTACAGAGAGAGGAGAACAACCGGCGTCATCATTTGATGGAGCGATCACGTGGTAAACGGTCGCGATGAGCGGCCGTTTACCGTGATCCGTGATCCGCCGGGTCCAGAGGATCATGGATGTTCTCGAGCGCGCGCCCCAGGGGGCACGCAAGAGGGGAATTCTGGGAGGACGTCATATGACGCCCTCCCAGAGTTAAGCAGCCGCCCTGTAGCCGTTTTTCGGCTATGGGCCGGTTGTGAAATTGTGGTTTATCTAAAAACGGTTGACCAAGTTTACTGTTACATTTAATCTATATTTGAGTTCTCACTATACACATGCGATTGAGAGTAGATGTAGCAATAGTGCCTTAAAACCTATCTTTTATTTGTATTTTTATTTGTATTTTTATTTAATTTTTTTTCCTTGATGGCCTCGAGGCAAACCATGAAGCCTCTGCGTTTATCCTGTTATGTATATCTTCCTTGCCATGTACTGTATGTTCAAATATTTCTATGCGGTAAAAACTATGACTGTTATGTCTATTCATATTTTCAATGGACATGTGCACAACAAAAAAAAATGTTTATTTTCGTTTCGTTTTTTTCGTTATCGAAAAAAAATCGTTTTTTTTTGTTTCGTTTTTTTTCGTTTCCATTGATACGTGACGATTCGTACATTTGTAATTCGTCGTTGTTCGTATTCGTAATGATTCGTACATTCGTAAGTCGTCGTTGTTCGTATTCGTAACGATTCGTACATTTGTAAGAGTTATTTTTCGTTGATTCGTTTTTTTCATTAGTTTAATTTTCGTTCATTCGTTTATTCGAAATTCGGACGCACTCGTAGTTATTCGTACATTCGTAACATTCGTAGATTCGTATTTGGAGCATAATTCATAATTTTATATAATGTGTATGCTATTATTACATTTTAATAATTTACGAATCGAAAAAAAAAGTTACGAATCAAAAAAAAAAAGTTACGAATTGAAAAAAAAGTTACGAATGTACGAATTTTTTTGTTCAATTCATTCATTACGAATCGAAAAAAAAAAAGAAGTTACAAATCGAAAAAAAAAGTTACGAATCGAAAAAAAAAGTTACGAATGTACGAATTTTTTTGTTCAATCCATTCGAAGCACGTTAAGCAGGACCATTGTAAGGGACACGGAAAATTACCAATTCAACAAAAAAAAATGACTAATGTACGAATTTTTTTCGTTCATTTTCGTTGTTCCTTTTTTTTTCGTTTTTTTCGGATTTTCGTTGCTTTTCGGATTCGTTCGATTCGAACGATTCGTTATTCGGATTCGAACGATTTGTTCATTCGTATGAAAACGAATGAAAAAAACGAAAAAAAACGAAAAACGAAAAAAAAGGAAACAAATTGCACATGTCTAATTTTCAATAAAAACGTATTAAAAGAAGAAATACAAATGCAAACTGATGCAAAAAACATGCTTTTCTGCAACTTCTCTTTTGAAGTCTATAAAACCAAAAAAGCACTGTTTTGCATGTAAAACAGTCACTGAATCTTCCCAAAAACGCAACAGCGGAAAAAAAGCATACACAATGTACCCCTTAGGAAACCATGTTAAATGGACTGTAGTGCACTTCTGCAAAAAGCAAATAGCACCAAAAAATGCAGAGGTGTGAATCAGGCCTAAGTGGTCATGGCAGGCATGAGGAATAAACTCTACATTGTAATTCCCTCTAGGCACTTACAGTAGGTGGTTGAGGCTAGAATAAATGAATATCCTGGCCAATAGAATGAGCTATCAAATGTTAAACATTCCTAAACGCATGTGCAATATATGTTGTTTACAATGTTTTATGCAGTTTTTTCCTGCAAGGAGTTCTGGCCTTCCGAGGGGCTTAACCGGTTCCCGACCGGCGCACGCCGATATACGTCGGCAGAATGGCACGGACAGGCAGGAGGGTGTATATATAAGTCCCTCCTTAATGCCGTCCGTGACATCGGGAGCGCGCCGGTCGGGATCCCCGTGAGGCCGGTGGCGGGTCCCGCGGACTCGATCACCGCGGGGACACCCGCGGGAAGGCTGAGCGGGGAGATGCGGAAATAAACAGCATCTCCCCGTTCTGCCTAGCAACTAGTGACGCCGATCTCTGCTCCCTGTGATTGGAACAGAGATCAGCATTCACTAGCTGACAACCACGCCCCCCCACAGTAAGAAACACACCCCTAGGCATACTTAACCCCTACACTGCCACCTAGTGGTTAACCCCTTCACTGCCAGTTTCATTTATACAGGAATCAATGCATTTAAATAGCATTGATTGCTGTATAAATGACAATGGTCCCAAAAATGTGTCAAAAATGTCCGATGTTTCCGCCATAATGTCGCAGTCACAATAAAAATCGCTGATCGCTGCTATTACTAATAAAAAAAAATATTAATAAAAATGCTATAAAACTATCCCCTATGTTGTAAACGCTATAACTTCTGCGCAAACCAATCAATAATCGCTTATTGAGATTTTTTTTTTTACCAAAAATATGTAGAATACGTATCGGCCTAAACTGAGGAAAAAAATGTTTTTTTATATATTCTTGGGGGATATTTATTATAGCAAAAAATAAAAAAGAATGCTTTTTTTTTTCAAAATTGTCGCACTTTTTTGTTTATAGCGCAAAAAATAAAAACCGCAGGGGCGATCAAATACCACCAAAAGAAATCTCTAATTGTGGGAAAAAAAGGACGTCAATTTTGTTTGGGAGCCACGTCGCACGACCGCGCAATTGTCAGCTAAAGCGATGCAGTGCCAAATCGCAAAAAGGGGCCTGGTCCTTTGGCTGCAAATTGGTCCGGTCTGAAAGTGGTTAAACAGACTCCCTATGTGCATGAGGCCTTGAGCAGAAAACATGTGCATCTAAAAAAGTCTAAACGTGCATAAACACATGAGTATGCTTCACATGTATTCCAATGGGAAGAATAAATTATTATTTTGACCAGTAGAATGCATTTACGCTCAAACACTATATGAGCACAAACACTAGTAAATGCATGCATAAATGCATATACATACTGTAACATTACAGGTGTTTTTTTTTTTTCTGCCAGATTCTCGCAGAAAAAAAATGCTCCTTATTTTCATAAGCCCATGTGCATAAGGCCTAAAAAAGTTTAATTCGGCACCAATAGTTTTGTAAACCCAGAAGCACTATCAGATACCATAGCCAGGTGCTTACCTCCTCCCCCTCCACCACCCACACACATACAGAGCTCCCATCTGTCCCTTATTTTGAGGGACTGTCCCTGATTTGGAACATTTGTCCCTTGTTTTGGTCTGATCTATACAGTTGTATATCAAATGCAGGTTTTATATTTCAAAAAGTGTTTCCCAGTGCTAAACCTTTCATCAAATTTCAAATTTGATGAAAGGCCAGTAAAGTATAAAGGAATAGTAGTGGTAAAAAAAAATCACTTATGGGTTTAACTACCACTACTACTTTTACTACTACCCTGTTTCCCCGAAATTAAGACCTATCGTGATTGTCGGTGCTTACTGCAATATAAGCCCTACCCCCCAAATAAGCCCTACAAGGAATTTAACTAGGGCTTATTTGGGGGGTATGGCTTATATTGCAGCCATCACCGACAATCACGCTAGGTCTTATTTTCAGGGAAACAGGGTACAGTGTGTCCTATACTTCCTGAATTAGTGAGACGCACTCTGGAGGAATGGGCACAGGAGGCACAGCGGTGGCAGCATTGTCAGGCTAGATAGCAAGCAATTGAGTTGCAAGTTTTAAAATGATTTGCTACGCTATTGCTAGACCTGTCAGGCTTCACACGTTTGTTGCCCAATTGCAGCAAATTTGCATTGCATGACTCCAGATCAACTTTCTTTGCAATCAATCTGCAAGTCTGCTGCAAGTTCTGCTTCAGTTATGTTGTACAATAGTCATCCCACCACAGGGGTCACTGTGGCTGATTTTTTTATGCTGTAGACTTGCAGAGCTCTTGCTGTAGACTCACCAATGTAACTTTGCTCTTGCTAGAGACGTGTCACGAAAATTTTCTACAAATTGGAAAACTGTCAACTAGAACTTGTGCTGCAAGTGCTCTGCATGTGTACAATTTGCCAGTGAAAATATGCATCAAGAGAAGAAGGGTATTAATATATATTAGCAGAATTAGATACACTAACACACTGAAACCAAATTCCAGCTTACACTATAATCAGTTACAGCAAATAGTTATTTTATTCTTTTCGGATGAAGGTTGTGCATGAATAAATAAAAGCTGATCATTTTAATCACCCCTGCTAGTGTTAATTAGTTTGTCTGATACGTTCTGCTGGTGATTCTGCTGGATGACCAGATGAAATAGAAGAAAGAAAGCCTCAAAAAGGAACTTAATACAGCCATCAGATCTATGAATTGGTAAGCTGTAATATAATACATGTATGCTTTTTGGTGTAATATTGCTTTAAGTCACACAATGCTTGCTCAACTGTTTATCAAATCTGTAGTTTTTGTAAAAAAATAAATACAAATTAATTAAAATTAATTTTAACCACTTCAGCCCCGTAAATTTTACCCCCTTCCTGACCAGAGCACTTTTTAAAAATTGGCACTACGTCGCTTTAACTGACAATTATGCGGTCGTTCAATGCTGTACCCAAACAAAATTTGCGTCCTTTTTTTCCCACAAATAGAGCTTTTTTTGGTGGTATTTGATCACCTCTGCGGCTTTTATTTTTTGCGCTACAAACAAAAACAAGCGACAATTTTGAAAAAATATTTTTTTTTTAATTTTTGCTATAATAAATATCCCCCATTTTTTTTTTTAAAACACATTTCTTCATCAGTTTAGGCCAATACATATTCTTCTACATATTTTTGGTAAAAAAATTAAATAAAAACGCAATAAGCATATCTCGATTGTTCTGCGCAAAAGTTATATTGTCTACAAACTATGGGAAAGATTTATGGCATTTTTATGGCATTTTTACAATTTTTTTTTTATTTACTAATAATGGCTGTGATCTGTGATTTTTATGGCATCCATTCATTGTAACTGTGTACTATTATGATAGCTGTGATTGGCCCTGTCTATACCATGTGACCAATCACATAGATCTTTACAATACCCAATGAATAGCTATGAATGAAAGCCATTCATTGTGTACAACTGACATTTGATCTCTGTGATTGTTCACAGTGACCATATGGTACTGAGGCTGGCCCAGTACAACAATCTGTCATCTGCTGCTCAGTGGACACAGCAAGTGACAAGTCAAGCCACAGCTAGAGCACATAGGAGGGGCTTGCCTGGTGGACTTGATGTCCACCCAGGATAACAGTACTCCCGCTTTACTGTTTTTCTACAATAGGTCGGTCCAGAAGTTGTTATTAAAGGGCAGGGTTTTCATTTAAAATGTAGGTAGTGCTGCAAGAAGCATATCATTGACCCATTGAACAATTTAATTTGAAATGATTATATATACAGACAGATGTATCATAATATGGATATAACTGTAGCTAAGAAGTTAGCTACAACTTTTTAACTGGCCATAAATTACTTCTGTTGAATTGGCTAATGTTTGAGCCATGGGTTACCCTGTTGGCAGTACCCAGTTCAAAAAAGCTAGCTGTAAAATCAATGGTGCCTGTTGGAAAATTATGGGCCAAACAATGAATGCATCCAACCGTATCATCCAACCAGATGCACTCACTGTTCAGCTATTCAGACAGTCACAGCTGTCTGAATATAGTAGCTGTCAGAAGAGACTCCTCCATCCACATTATTTGGTGTGCATAGTGAAATAAAGAGATTTCTCTCATTCGGGACTGACAAAGGGAAATTTACATGTGTATGGCTAGCCTTAATCTGTACAATCTAATTAAAGTCCAGCAACCCAACAGCTCTTTCAGAGAATAGTGTTAAACACAGACATGGACACAAGACATAGAAACAAGGCAAAGCAACTCAACTATGCACAAAAACATAGGAACTGGGGTGCAGAAAAATGGCAGCAGGTGCTTTGGACTGATGAGTCAAAATGTATTTAAAATATTTGGCTATAGCAGTATAGGCAGTTTGTTCATGAAGGGCTGGACAGCAGTACAATAATGACTGTCTGCAGGCAACAGTGAAGCATGGTGGAGGTTTTGTGCAAGTTTGCAACTGCATTTCTGTAAATAGAGTTAGAGATTTGGTCAGCATCAATGGTGTCCTCCATGCTGAGCAATAAAGGCAAATAATTGTCCATCATGCCATACCATCAGGGAGGCATGTGAATGGCCACAAATTTAATCTGCAGCAGGACAATGACCCCAAACATACAACCAATGTCATGTTATGTCAGCCCATAATGTGATCTTTAATATCCAAGCAAGCTCAGGAGGATGGTACTTGGCTCAAGTACACAATACAAATAATTATTTCTTTTGGGCAAAAGCCTATTTCTTAACATAGCAACATTTAGTCTTTAGTCTAAGAAGAATGTCACAGGTAAATAGATACAGTATGGTTCTGTCTGTTCCTGTACAGGAACCAACAACTTTTTAAAGCCGCCCCCCCCCCCCCCCAATTTCCCCCATCTTCACCCTATATACTAAAAATGCACATACAGTATGTGAACCATTGCCTTGTAAAACAAATTATTCTGTTTAAATTAGAAGTGAGAGATTAAACATTTTTGTATATACAAAAAACATTCCTATTTTTTTTTTTATGTGATTGCACAATCTCTGTTCTCCGCTGCATAATGTGCTTGGACGGTGGGGGATAAAACAGCAGTGCAGTATTCTTCCTATTAAATACCTGTGCAGGGGGACATGTTAGCACAAATCTGATCATTGGAGGACAGAGAGAATTGTCTCCCAGCACAGCCAGAAAACTCACCATGCTGGGAAGGATGTGCTTCTATGCCTAGTGTGGTCAGTTTTATAATAGGAAAGCAGAGGGACTGGCTAGATAAACAGATATCTCACACAAAGGAAGCAAAACAAAGAGAACAGAATATGTTTTAACACAAGTACATGGTACAACAGACACATATCAGAAATATGAAATGTTGGAGTAACATATTCTTTAAGTAGCTCAGTATTGTGACCCTAGTCCAGTGTCCATGACAGTCTGGACTCATAGGAAGTTAGTTGAATGATTCTGGACATTATTAAACTCACAAAGATACTGGCACTTGGTAACAAAGTGGAGTGATAGTGGCTGACAGTGCCAGGGGGGAAATACATTTTGCAGTAATAGCTGCTTTTTTTTCATTTTTAAGCCTTCTGGGCTATTGATTTTTTCTTTATAGAAATCCTCTCTTAGACAGTTGTCACACATGTCTTCAGTAGATTTGCCCTCCATTTAAGTTCTGAGGATGGCTCTAAATTTTGGAGTTTCCCGCACTTTCCGTCTCAGGGATAGTGGTCATTAGGTACAGACAGAGAGAGTAAATCTACCTACACTTTATGCTCAGGTAACTTTAAAATAGTTCCTTTTTGTAGTCACATCCTTTCTATAGAAAGGGCCATACCTGTTGAGGAAATTAATGATATTGGTAACGTGGGATAATTTGATTTCTTCTGTTTGACTTTACTACATTAATACTATACTTCTCTACTTACTTATTAAGCCATTCATATCACAAGGGAAGAATCCTAAACCTTTAACCCACTTTAAACTCCTACTGACCTTAAGGCACCCAGCGAACAAAAAAATTTGAATTGAATTGAATTTTTGGTAGGGGGGCTAGCTGTGCTCTCCAAAAGTTGAGAATGAACTAAATTTAACTGAGTTTGTTATTAAAGTTAAACACCTCTTCCCAACTCCTCTATGACAAATTGAGGTGTCTGGATTCACTCCAAGTTCTCACTCTTACAAATTGATGTGATCTTCTCTAGTGTAACTTCTTCTTCTACGTAGCTTCCAGGTTTCTAACTGTCACTTTAAATGATCCTTTGATTGCCTAGGCAATGAAATCACCCATATTTATTTTTTTAATAATTAATTTGTATTAATGTGTATTCACTAGCATAAAGCACAGCATACTTCCAAGTAACCCTCTATGTATAGTTACATCAGCAAAATGAGCTAAGCATTCTTGTTGTGCACAAAATCTTTTTAGGTCCCTTTAAGTTTACTTAAATCAAAGCTAGTGTTCAGTGTATAACAGCTTTTTTTATGATTGTGTGACATTGCTTGCTACATAAAGTATACTACTCAATAATTTATTATTCACTAGAGGTGAATTGTAAATAATTGATGGGTAAATTCAGACCCAAAATAATCAGTATTGATGTAATAGCATGTTGCACATAATTGTGTGTACACCTTGCATTGTATGTTCTTTGAACAATATGCAACATTGACATTGTTGTTAGTCAGTATGTACTGAATATGAGTTCTTATAGCCAAGTTTTTCTAAATATCGTTTTTCTAAATATCCACCAGAGGGAGGTAGAAGCTTACATTTAGCTGGCAATTATACAAAGGAATAGAAATGTTCATATCTAGTTAATTTTTTATGTGCTTCTTAAAAAGAATGCTTAAGCTAATGACACTACCATTTCATTAAGTAATATGTTGATATTGATAACATCATTTTAAATAATTACAATTAATTGTAAAATACATTTTCAAATTATTAAAGATATAATAATCCACCTTATATTTTTTTTGCACTGTAAATTCCTCTTTCATAATATCAAGAAGATTATATTAAATCTATTATTTAATTTCATGGATCTATTAGAAAATCCACATAATTAGTCTTGTATCAAACAAAATTGCAAAGTATACGTAGCAATTCTCATCATTCTTATATTTTTTTTATAATTTTTTTTAATATTTTTTTTTTCATTTTTTTTTATGGTCAATTTTAAAAGAAAGAGCTACCAAGAATATATATTTACACAGATCTGTATTATTACTCTTAAGTTACTATAATTGTACAGCCTTAGAAATCAAGGTATATGCGTGTGATGTAAATCGCTTATTCTCTCTCTGTTAGAGCAAAAATGTCAGTTCAGTGTCAGGCTCTAAGACTCCAGAGTTTGACCTTTATCTTGCCCAAGCTCTGTGTTGATCACTGGTCAGGCTAAAATAAGAGGCTAAAACTGTAATTTTTTTATGTAATCCTGACTGCACCCTTGTAATATGACAATTTTTGAGTGTCTGTTATCAGCACTGACGTGCATATAGAGATGATGAAATTAAGAAATGATGCTAATACTAATCCCGACAAGTAGAGAGCGTGTGTAAATATGAAATCCTAACTCCAGGAAAATCTTATTTCCAGGTATTTTATTCATCTGAGTCCACCAGTGGCGGCTGGTGTTTTATTTTTTTTTTTGGGGGGGGGGGGGTCGGCAAACAATCCACCTGCCGCCACATGCCCCCGGTCGGTCTGGTCACAGACGCAGTGCTCTGCACCCCAAGCTCACCCTTTTTTGAAGCCTATTCGGGCCTCTGGCTCTCATCACATGCTTAAAAAAAAAACATGCTGATTATAATCCCATGCATCCGGCGTCGGAATGTAGATCAGGGGGCCGGACGCATGGATAGGTAGCACCCCTGCACCCCTAATGGACTGGAGTCCACCATCTGAATCCCTCACTGGTGCTATTTCCAGTTGACTGGTACTCCAGTGATGTAGATGTTCCCACATTGGCAGGTCGCAGACAGTCCTCTTTTGTTGACATCATCGCTGAGACTCCTCTTCTGGAACTTACTGCTGAACACAAAAGAAGAGAGAAGACATGGAACAGCAACTTCATGACCACAGATTTCCGAAAAGGGAAATCTTTTATTTATTTATTTTTTCTCTACCAGCAGCTAGAGGGGAGAAGATCCCTGGTTTGCTGTCATAACAGGGATGGGGGTGGTGCATTCATAACATGTATAACATTCATAACCTGAATATGGGTGTAACATGTAACATGTTATGAAAGGTGAACTTATCTTTTAAGAACCCTTTTTTAGTCAGCAATGTTCTAAACATTAATTTCTGCCTTGTGGCAACGCGTGGAAAAATACTATTTTGTATAAATATTTTTTCAATACATTATAATAGTGAAAGTACCAATCTTTAAATACATTTTTTGTCATGCAAACAGGAGTAAAATGTGTTATATAGTGACTATAATCAAATGACCAATCAAATTTGTAATTACAAATGTGCAAAACTCATTCTGTAACTCATTATATATAACGGAAAATTTATATCAAATACTTACCGTAATTTTCCTTTCCTGATAGACTACATGGCAGCCTACGTATGGGTTAATCCCGCCTCTCATACCGCATAGATACTCCCATAAAGCTTTGCTCCTGGCCAGATACCGTGTTCCATAACTTAGCCTACTCCAGCAAAGGGGAGGGAGACTCCTGCTGCCATGGAGTCTATCAGGAAAGGAAAATTACGGTAAGTATTTGATATAAATTTTCCGTTTTCCTGACTGACTCCATGGCAGCCTACGTATGGGAACTAGCTAGCCATACAAACTCGGGTGGGCACAATTTGCTGGTTCAACAAAAAAAGGTTTAATTGGCATTGTTCAAACAGATAAAACATTTAAAACAAAATTAACAGAGGAAAGAGCCGCTGGCTCAACACAATAATGCCTCATAAAGGTGTTTATTGACGACCAAGAGGCTGCTTTGCAGATCACCTCCGCCGATACGTGTCGGGAGGCCGCCCATGATGTTGACATACTCCTGGTAGAATGAGCAGTCACAGCTTCTGGAGGAACCAGTCCTTTAGCCACATATGCCCTTTGGATAGCCTGGACAATCCAACTTGCAATAGTTCTAGAGGAAGCCCGCAAAGCCCCTGTTCTTTCCATAGAAGTGGACAAACAGATGGTCTGATCTTCTGAAGGGTGCAGTAGCTCCTAAGTAGCTTTTTAAGACCTCACCTACATCCAAAGGATGGTTAGTGGAAGAATCCTCTGACTGAAAGGTTGGGAGAACAATTTCCTGGTTCTCATGAAACACTGATGAAACCTTAGGATTTGATCCTAGCATTGGAACCAGAACTACCCGATCAGGGAAGAGGGTAAGGAAAGGCTCTTTAGAACCTAGAGCACTGATCTCCGACACTCTTTTAGCCGATGTAATGGCCACTAGAAAGGCTGTTTTGAGATAAATGTCCTTCATGGACAGTTCATCCATCTGCTGGAAAGAATGTTCTGAGAAGAAATCTAGCACAAGAGGGAGATCCCATTTAGAGAACCTTGGTCTTCTCTGAGGCCTAAGCCTTGCCGCTCCTCTGAAAAATTGTCTGGTAAGTGGATTCCTTGCCCAGGAAATGCCAGTAAAAGCAGATATTGCCGAAACTTGGACTCGTAGGGAGCTCACAGATAACGGAAGATCCAATCCTGTCTGGAGAAATCCTAGAACATCTTTTATTTCTGGATTACTGCAGGAACCCCCAGAAGAGGAGATATAGTCCATAAATTTAGACCAAATTCTCTGATAAACTTTATTTGTACCTTGCCTTCTAGCATTCAGCAGGGTAGTTATTGCTGAACTTGGGCAACCTAATGCTTCCAGCCTCTTCCTCTCAACCACCAGACCATCAGATGGAGATGGGACGGACATGGATGGAGCGATGCTCCCTGTAGGAGAAGATCTGACCTGGAGGGAAGTGGAACTGGGTCCCGGCAACTCAACTGCAACAGGAGCGGAAACCATGGCCTGTTGGGCCAGTATGGGATGATCGCCACTATCTCCGCCGTCTCCTGTCTGAGTCTCGAAAGGAACCAGAGAATTACCGGAACTGGTGGAAAGGCATAGGCCCTGCGGAAAATCCACTGATCTGTGAGAGCATCCACTCCCATGACTTGGGGACAACGATACCTGGTATAATAATTCTTCATCTTGGCATTGCAAGGAGATGCAAATAGGTCCACTTCCGGAATCATTCCCAATGTCAGGATCCAGTCGAAGACTTCCGAGTGGAGAGACCAATCGTTGTTGTCCAAGGAGGTTCTGGACAGAAAGTCTGCTTGAACATTTTGAACTCCAGGGAGATACACTGCCGTCAGGTCCACCAAGTTCTCCTGAGCCCAGGACATAATTGGACTCACTTCCTTCAGAAGGGAGAGACTGCGAGTGCCCCCCTGTCTTTTGATGTACGACACCGCCGTCGTATTGTCCAATCTCATGAGGACTGAAGCTCCCGATGTCAGATGGAGAAAAGCCCGAAGGGCCTGGAAGGCAGCTAGAATCTCCAATATGTTCGAGACCACCCCTTGGGCAGGAAAATCCCACCTGCCCTGGGCTACTTCCGACCAACACAGAGCACCCCAGCCTCTGCTGCTGGCATCTGTTGTTACCGTTATCCAGGAAACTGGAGCTATTGAATGGCAGTTGAGAAGATTCCTTCGCTGTAGCCACCAAGGGAGACTCTCCCGCATGGAGGGAGTTATCCGGATCCAGTGATCCTGTAGACTTGGATTCCATTGTTGGAGGAATCCTTGTGCCCATTTTACCATGGGGGCTGTTGCCTCCATGGTGCCTATTATCCTGAGGCACTGGGAGGACCTGAGAAGAGGAGCTGACATCGCTAGATGATCGCTAGATGAATCCTGTCCCGGACTACTGGGATCTGGGATCTTCTCTAGAGGAAGAGAGATCATGCTCTTCACTGTGTTGAACTGTGCCCCTAGGAAAACTAGGGACTGGGTTGGCTCCAGGTGACTTTTTTCTTGATTCAAAAGCCAGCCGAATTCTGTCAGGGTAGATATGACTTGCTCCCGGTGTGACAGTAGTTGTTCTCTGTCCTGAGACAGTAGGAGTAGGTCGTCGAGGTAATGGTGTAATCGAATACCTCGGACTCTGATCAAGGCGACCACCGCCAGTAAGAGCTTGGAAAACACCCGCGGCGATGTCGTAAGCCCGAACGGGAGACATATGAATTGGAGGTGTTTTTGACCCACGAGAACCGAAGATATTTTTGGAAGTCCTTCGCTATTGGTACATGGAAGTACGCGTCTTTTAGGTCTATTGACACTAGCCAATCGCCTGGTTGGATTGTCTGGCGAATGGTCAACAACGTTTCCATTTTGAATTTCTCCTTTTTTATAAAAGAGTTCAAGTAAGTCAGGTCGATAACCGGCCTCCAGGAACCGCTCTTTTTGAGGACCATAAAGAGGGGTGAGTAGATCCCCTGACTGACGGGACTGGAATGGCGGCACCTTGAGTGACAAGTGAGTCCGTGTAGGTCAGCAGAACCTCTCTTTTCTCTTCCGACAAAGGAAGGCTTGTGGGAACGAATTGATGTATGGGTGGATTGTTGAACACCCAAGTGTGTCCCATAGAGACTGTCTTTATGACCCAGTAGTCTTGTATCGAGGCTGCCCAGACGTGGCAGAAGCGTAGTAAACGTGCCCCTACTTGTTCCGCCTGGACAGGCGCTATATCAAAAAGACTTTGCCGCTTCGCGGCCCCCAGAAGGTGTGGATTTTGAAGGCTTCTGGCCAGAAGGTTGGTTTCTCCTCCAGTTCTTCCTAAACTCCCGACCTGGTCTGTAGCGGCATGCATCCCTAGCACGTTCCGGCTTTGACCTGGACTGGACCTTCTTCTGGGCAAACAGACGGCGATCCTGGGGTAAGAACCCAGACTTCCCACCGGTAGCACGAGTAATGGCCGAATCGAGCTTATTCCCAAAAAGAGAAGATCCCTCAAAGGGAATTTTACCCCAGGCCTGTTTAGAGGCCGGATCCGCCACCCAAGGGCGTAGCCACAAAGCTCGTTTGGCTGTAACGGACGACAGCATAACACGTGCCACCAGGCGGATTATATCTAGGGAAGCCTCACCCAGAAAAGCCGATGCCATTTTCATCTCACATATCGGAGAGCTCTTGAAGGCTTCTTCGGACATACCTCTCAGGGCGGTCCCCAAATCATCCGTCCAACATTCCATTGCTTTGGATAATGCTGCCAAGGCCAGTTTTGGCTTGCGGGCCATTCCAGCTGTGATGTAGATATGTTTTAAGTCTGTATCGATCTTCCTTTCAAGACCGTCTTTAAAAGATACGGTATCCTCTAGTGGAAGAGTGACATGTCTCACCAGCCTCATTAAGGCTGCATCAATGAGGGGAGCAGACTCCAGATGTTTAACTTCCTCATCTTTGAAAGGATACATTCTGGACACTTTAGAGATAAGGGAATTCTTCCTCTCCACTTTGCTCCATTCGTCCAAGATAATTTCTCCCAGCTCACCCAGGAAGGGAAAATTTGAGCGCTCCTTTTTAAGGTGCTTAAAGTACTTCCTCTGTTTAGAGGGTGCTTCTACTGGCTCCTCCCACCTCAGTGCATCTTTCACTGCCTCTACCAGATGGGGGACCTGGGAAAAATCAAATCCTGCACTGGACTCCTCTACTTCAGCTTCGCTGTCCGAAGATCCACTAAAAGAGAAATTGTCACGGGAGGGCCCTGGGACCTCAAGGTCTTCCACCTCAACCACTGAGATTGGATCAGAGGGAGGGATAGCTGCATGAGCGGATTCTGGTTTGTTCAAAGATTCCCGAACAACCTTCCTGACCAATGCCTCCACTTGCTGGTCACTAACATCCCTTTCTTTTGCAGCTCGGGAAAAACATATATCGCATAGTGATTTGTCTTCTGGCACATTTGCTCTACAACCCCAACATGATCTTCCTTCTGAACGACCAGACTGGTGGTGGGAAGAGTGCCGAGACCCCGACCTTGACTTGTCAGAGCGGTTTCTGGAGGAGGACTTAGGGCGTCCAGAACTGGACCTAGAACGGTCATGTCTTGACCCAGAATGTGTATTATCTTTGCGTGCTGAAGGCCGAAGATCCGGTATAGAAGGGCTAAAATAGATAAAAAGGAGAAAAAAATTCCCTTAAAAATATACCCTATACCAACCAACACAGGTAAAAAGAAAACAAAATTCTTCCCTACCTGCAGCGTAAAGGCTGGCCACAAGGGGGCGACAAAACATACATAGTCACAATTCAAACAGGCTGCAACAACATCCATAGTAAAAACATTTACTTAAAATACACTTTTTCCCTTTTTTTTTTTTTAATAAATAAAATCAATTTGCCAAAGTCATTTTCCCAATGCATAGACATCTATTAAATCAGCAGAGAATAAGGCCTCAAGCCTCTTACCTCTCACAGCATTTGTTAGGATGCAGCAGCAAGCCTGTCTAAATCTGACAGGCATTTAAATCTGCCACCTGAATGACGTCACGATGCCGTCAGCGTCATCCCCACGGTGCTCGTGCGCATGCGCGAACGCCGCCATTCGTCCGTACTGTGCATCCGCCGCCCAAGCCTCGTTCTCAACCGAGACTATGCGGCTGCGCAGTACAGGAAAGCGGCGGTCTGGGACGCAGATGCGCTCCAGCCGCCATACAACCGGAAATGGCACACACAAACAAATACAAACAGGCTGCCATACGTTACCGCTCCAGCACGCCGACCACCCAACCTGGCTCCCGTCCACAGGCACTTCACTGGGGGAATATTTCAGGGAAAAGGCCTCCCGCTAGTAGCTAGGACGAATGGCCATACTACCGCTTTCCAGCCAGTGGCTAGATAGTAAGCTCTTCATGGCAACGCTCTTCATCCCCATGTCCACCCTGCTAGTAGCCGGGCTAATGGACTCCAGACACCAAATTCTCATCATGCGTGCAACGGCAACAGGAACCAGACCCGGATTCACGACTCCTTGAAGGTAAGAACTACTACTTTAGTCCTTAACCTCCCTGGCGGTATGATTCTGTCTGGAATTTTGTGCTGAAAGCGGTACAATTATTTTGCATGGAAATTTGATGCTATGTATTATAGGCCTGCAATTCTTAGTAATTACTTACTTAAACCTGACCAAACAAGACTCTAGTAGACATCCCAGATGTGATAAAGTTTAAAACACAAAATCATGATTTTTAATTTTTAAATAATATAATTTTATTCATTAATATAATACAAACTAAAGAAATTTGTCAGACAAAGAAAATTTAATAAACATCCTGAGTGTGATAAATTTTAAAACAGGGTACAGCACACAGTCCGACGTCACAATCCGGACAATAGAACCAGCTTTCTTTTCTGATTTTTTTTCCCTTGCCATCTTTTTTGGAACAGCAAACCACGCACATCCTGGTAAGTGCTGCATTTCTTGCGGTTGGTGGTATATAGTCCATAAAGTGACGACCTGTTAGGCGTTCTGGGTTGGCAACACCAACAGCATGTCGTCCAGGTCTGTTCGCATCTACTGATGGCATCTGGTGTTTGAGGAAAATTTGCTCAGCCACCTTCCAGATAAAATCCGAATGAACAAGAGGCCTGTCACTCCCTGCTCGGTACAAGATGTAGGCGTTCCAAAGGCATTGTTCCAGAAGATGCCTGAAAATCTTTTTGTAGTATTTCTTCTGCTGTTTCCGCATAGTGGGATAAAAGGTCATTGCCTGATCAGCTCGGTCGACACCTCCCATGGTGCAATTATAGTCGATCACGACTTGCGGCTTCAGCACATCTTTCCCACCTTTTGTGTGGACCATGGCAGTGGAGGTACTGTGCACAGTGCTCATGAGACACACGTCCTTGTCTCGCCAACGTATTGCCATCATCTTGCCCTTCTGCCAGGCAACACTTTCACCGGTTTTTAGTTTTTTTTTGGCAAACATAGATGGCATGTCACGTCGGTTAGGCCTAACCGTAACCATAAGCATCAGTTTTGTTTTGGATCAAAATCTCAAACAATTTCGGCGACGTATAAAAATTGTCCATGGTGACACAATATCCCTGGTTCAGTAATGGCTCCAGTAGTGTTAGGACAGATGACGTGGCCATCCCATAGCCGCTGTACCTTGTGTTGAATTGCGTGCCTTTACCGGTGTAAATGACCGAGTTCCATATGTACCCAGTGGATGACTCGCAGAGCATGTATGTTTTGATGCCAAACCGCGCTCTTTTGGATGCAATATACTGGATCCAGCTTAGGCGTCCCTTATAGGCCATCAAACTCTCATCCACGCTGACGTCCCTTTCTGGCACGTAGGTCCGCTGGAAATTGTTCCCAATCATTTGGCATACCTCCCAGATTTTTTTTAGCTTGGGCGCAGGATGCGTGGCCTCATCAAACTCTTCATTGTTAGTGAAGTGAAAATATTTCATGATGAGGGAAAAACGGTATTCTGACATCACAGTACCAAAAAACGGAGTGGCCAGTAGCTTGTTGGTGGTCCAGTACCATTTCTGGCGCGGTTTCCCCACCACCCCCTGAAGAATAATGAGTCCGAGAAACAGCCAGATGTCCTCTTTAGTTACCGGTTCCCACCTTCTGCTTCGGGAAAGCCTGGCATGCAGCGTAGCGGATTGCTGCTCTTGGTAGCGATTTGTCTCTGTCACAATTTTTTGAATTACCTCTGTGAGAAATAATTGCAGGTATGCCAGAGGGTTGCCACGCTCAACTTCGACCTTCATCCCAGGTGATCCAGTGAAGGGAAATCTTGGGGGCGCTACCTGGTCCGTATCGCACTCAATAGGGCACCAAGTGCGCACATCACTGATGTCAGGTGCAGGATCATCACCGCTGTCACCGCTGTCACTTGTCAGATCCGTGTCAGACGACAAATCTCCCCACGACTCGCTATCGCTCAGTTCTGGGAGCAACTCAGTGTCGCTGTCGCTGTCATTCAACTCCTCCAAAGGCGATTTTGTAGCGAGATGGCGCTTTTTGGATTCCATTTTTACAAAGTTTTATTGGAGGCAAGGGGCACTGGGGCAAGGGGCACTGTATCAGTAGATCTGAGATGATACAGTATAATCCTCAAAGATTACACTGTATCACCTCTATTTATATGTGTGTGTGTTGTGCTGAACATTTGAAATTTTGAATCTCCCGCCCAGTTCCGCTCCCGTGCGCCGCTGCTGCTCGCAGGGAACGGAACTAGGAAGTGAGACGCCGTGATCGCGCTGCCGAACACAGCCGAGGACAGCCGAGGACAGCGGAGAGCATCGCTGGAACCCAGGACAAGGTAAGGGCTCCGCTGTATGCTCTGCACCGCTACCCCGAGCGTGACTCGGGGTTACCGCTCCTGACAGAAAAAGTCAGACCCGAGTCACGCTCGGGATTACCGCCAAGGAGGTTAAGGAGGAGGACAAAAAAGGAACACGGTATCTGGCCAGGAGCAAAGATTTATGGGAGTGGGGTCCTATGAGGTATGAGAGGCGGGATTAACCCATACGTAAGCTGCCATGGAGTCAGTCAGGAAAGTAGTTATTAACCACTTTACAACCGGCCCATAGCCGAATGACGGCTACAGGGCGGTTGCTTAACTCTGGGAGGGCGTCATATGACGTCCTCCCGGAATTCCCCTCTTGCGCGCCCCCTGGGGCGCGCACTCGAGAACATCCGTGATCGCCGGGTCCAGAGGACCCGGCGGATCACGGATCACGGTAAACGGCCGCTCATCGCGGCCGTTTACCACGTGATCGCTCCGTCAAATGACGGAGCAATCACATGTAAGCAAACCGGCGTCATTTGATGGCGCCGGTTCCTCTCCCCTCCTCTCTCTGTACCGATCGGTACAGTATGAGAGGAAAGGGGGAGGGATCGGTGGCAGCAGTGCTGTGGGCGGGATCTGTAGTGCCCACAGCCTGCTCTGCCACCACCGATCCATCCATCCATGCTCAGCCATCCCTCCATACCCTGCAATACACAGCAATAGCCTGCAGTGTATTGCTGGGTATTGCAGGGTATGGAAGGATGGCTGAGCATGGATGGATGGATACCCAGCAGTAATCTGCCATACCCTGCTATACCCTGCCATTCCCTGCGATACTCTGCCATTACCTGCGATACTCTGCCATTACCTGCGATACTCTGCCATTACCTGCGATACTCTGCCATTACCTGCGATACTCTGCCATACCCTGCGATACTCTGCGATACTCTGCCATTACCTGCGATACCCTGCGATACTCTGCCATACCCTGCGATACTCTGCCATACTCTGCCATACCCTGCGATACTCTGCCATACCCTGCGATACTCTGCCATACCCTGCGATACTCTGCCATACCCTGCCATACCCTGCCATACCCTGCCATACCCTGCATACCCTGCCATACCCTGCGATACTCTGCCATACCCTGCGATACCCTGCCATACCCTGCCATACTCTGCCATACCCTGCCATACTCTGCCATACCCTGCCATACTCTGCCATACTCTGCCATACCCTGCGATACTCTGCCATACCCTGCGATACTCTGCCATACCTTGCGATACTCTGCCATACCCTGCGATACTCTGACATACCCTGCCATACTCTGCCATACCCTGCCATACTCTGCCATGCCATACCCTGCCATACTCTGCCATACCCTGCGATACTCTGCCATACCCTGCGATACTCTGCCATACCCTGCGATACTCTGCCATACCCTGCGATACTCTGCCATACCATGCGATACTCTGCCATACCCTGCGATACTCTGCCATACCCTGCCATACCCTGCATACTCTGCCATACCCTGCGATACTCTGCCATACCCTGCCATACCCTGCGATACTCTGCCATACCCTGCGATACTCTGCCATACCCTGCCATACTCTGCCATGCCATACCCTGCCATACCTTGCCATACTCTGCCATACCCAGCCATACCCTGCGATATTCTGCGATACCCTGCGATTCCCTGCAGTGCTCGCTACGATCAAAGCCAGGATCGTTTTTTTTATTTTATTTCAGGCTTTCCAGCCTAGGTGAGATGTGGGGTCTTATTGACCCCATATCTCACTGTAAAGAGGACCTGTCATGCCATATTCCTATTACAAGGGATGTTTACATTCCTTGTAATAGGAATAAAAGTGATCAAAAAATTTTTTTGAGGGAAAAAAGTGTCAAACTAAAATAAATAAAGTAAAATGAACAATAAAAAAAAAACAAAAAATTTAAAGCGTCCCTGTCCCCGTGCGCTCGCATGCAGAAGCGAATGCATACGTAAGTCCCGCCCACATATGAAAACGATGTTCAAACCACACATGTGAGGTATCGCTGCGAACGTTATAGTGAGAACAATAATTTTGGCCCTAGACCTCCTCTGTAACTCAAAACATGTAACCAGCAAAAAGTTTTAAAGCGCCGCCTATGGGGATTTTTAAGTAGCGAAGTTTGGCGCCATTCCACGAGCGTGTGCAATTTTGAAGGGTGACATGTTAGGTATCTATTTACTCGGCGTAACTTCATCTTTCACATTATGCAAAAACATTGGGCTATATTTACAGTTTTGTTTTTTGTAAAGCACAAAACTTTTTTTTTCCCCAAAAAAACGCGTTCGAAAAAATTGCTGCGCAAGTACCGTGCTAGATAAAAAGTTGCAACGACCGCCATTGTATTCTCTAGGGTCTTTTCTAAAAAAACATATATAATGTTTTGGGTTCTATGTAATTTTCTAGCAAATAAATGATGATTTTTACATGTAGGAGAGAAATGTCAGAATTGGCCTGGGTGCTCCAGAACACCTGATGGTGCTCCCTGCATGTTGGGCCTCTGTATGTGGCCACGCTGTGTAAAAGTCTCACACATGTGGTATCGCCGTACTCAGGAGTAATAGCAGAATGTGTTTTGGGGTGTAATTTGTGGTATGCATATGCTGTGTGTGAGAAATAACCTGCTAATATGACAATTTTGTGAAAAAAAAAAAAAAAGAAAAAAAAATCTTGATTTTGCAAAGAATTGTGGGAAAAAATTACAACTTCAAAAAACTCACCATGCCTCTTTCCAAATACCTTGGAATGTCTTCTTTCCAAAAAGGGGTCATTTGGGGGGTATTTGTACTTTTCTGGCATGTTAGGGTCTCAAGAAATGAGATAGGCCGTCAGTACTTCAGGTGTGATCAATTTTCAGATATTGGCACCATAGCTTGTGGACTCTATAACTTTCACAAAGACCAAATAATATACCCCAATTTGTACTTATTTTTACCAAGGATATGCAGCAGTATAAATTTTGGCCAAAATTTATCAAGAAAAATGACAAAATTTGCTAAATTTTATAACAGAAACGAAGAAAAATTCATTTTTTTACCGAATTTTCAGTCTTTTTTCTTTTATAGCGCAAAAAAATAAAAAACCCATCTGTGATTAAATACCACCAAAAGAAAGCTCTATTTGTGTGAAAAAAAGGACAAAAATTTCATATGGGTACAGTGTTGTATGACTGAGTAATTGTCATTCAAAATGTGAGAGCACCGAAAGCTGAAAATTGGTCTGGTTATTAAGGGTGTTTAAGTGCCCAGTGGTCAAGTGGTTAACTGAAAACTAAGGTGTCCTTGATACACAGGCCGTTTATGGCTTTGAATAAAGGTTACCAATACTGGCAACAATTACCTACCTTTATCATGAGTATAAAAGCTGAAAAAAATAAATGGAGAGGATTTTCTCAAAGCATCCAGTCAGATTCCAGTATGTATAACTGTTGTTAAGGGTCCTACATGCACCTCTTAGGTGAAAACAAAAACACATGATGTGAATTCTGATATAAGGACACTGTAACACACACAGTGCCCATGCACAGATGTTCCCAATGTGGCTACTATGTACTCCATTTTGATATGTTGCTCTCTCTGAACAGATTTCCAATTAAATAAATGTTAATGCATATGCATTGTGCACAGCTTTCTTGATCTGCTGTCTTGCATGGTGCAGGCTCATTTAAAGTGGTTTCTAAACCAGGCATGTCCAAATTCTGGCCCGTGGGCCAATTGCGGCCCACATTCTGGTTTAATACACCCCCCCTGGTGATTTGTATATATATATATGTTTTGTGGCCCCCCACGGCCACAAAATATATATACCGTATTTATCGGCGCTGCCATCCTCCGCCATCAGATTAGAGAATCTCCTGTTTACTCTACGGCATCTGTAATAGGAAGTCATGTCTCCTGGGCTGCCATTGGACGACTGTTCTGTTTATCATAGGAGGCGGGACTTTCTAATAAAGAAGCTGCCGAGTGAACAGGAGATTCTCCTGTATGTAATCTGTTGGCGCTCGTCCCGCCCCCCTCCCTGTCCCCTCTGAGGCTGCAGATGGGCATTGATCAGGCTGCATTGATGGCAATGGTAAGGCTGCATTCATGGCACATGTGAGGCTGCATTGATTTCAATGGTAAGGCTGCATTGATGGCAATGGTAAGGCTACATTCATGGCAATGGTAAGGCTGCATTCATGGCAATGGTAAGGCTGGATTGATTGCAATGGTAAGGCTGCATTCATGGAGATGGTGAGGCTGCATTCATGGCAATGGTGAGGCTGCAGATGAGCACTGATTAGGTTGAATTGATGGGCACTGACCCTTATTTTGCTTCACGGTTCTTTATTTAAAATTACATTTCTGAAACTTCCCTTAAAGTGAAAGTCTGTGTTATACACCTGTGCGTGTTTTACGCCAATATAACAAAAATAACACACCCAAGCTCATCCTTAGTCCTGAGTGGCGCTCTGGGATTCGTTGGGGCCACAAAAGATATATATACACAAATAACACGCCCAAGCTCATCTCTTCACCACACACAGCCACAAAGGCAAGAGAATTTTTGTTGGGCAGTGTATAAGTGCTCAGACGAACACACACAAAATGTAATGGTTCAAAGAACGTCAGGCAAAATGGTTGGCCCTCGCAAATGTTAACTTCATCAAATCTGGCCCTCTTTGAAAAAAATTTGGACACCCCTGTTCTAAACCTTTAGGCCTGAAATATGAACAAAGCATATGCTTCTATAGTGTCTACTTGTCTCACTAAGTAAGTGTTATTTCTGTTGGTTTCTATGTTCATTTTGTTATCAGCATGAATCTCGTCTAACAATTTTTCCTGACACCAAGAGAAAAATAATGACAGGGGAGGGACCTCCAGCAGATTGCAAACCTCAGCTCTGTTTCAGTGAGCTGTCTGTGTAAAGGGACATTTCTCTTCCCTCCAATCAGCTCTCAGAGTACTCCTCACTGAGCTATACAGAGTTTAACTTCAGCTCTACATCTGCTTTTTTCTGAACTGTCAGAAAAGCTTATAAATTCAACACTTTGAACCAGGTGTAGTGTAGAGAAGACTGCAGATAGACAGATACAATTTATGTAGGAGGATATGTTTCATCTCTGTGTATCATCTTAGGATAGTCTATTAATTGGGTATATGTAAGGGTTTACAACCACTTTCATTTCTTAAAGCTATTTGCATTTGTTTTCATAAAATTTTTAAGGTAAAATGTTGACATGTGCATGCTTAGTGTACTAAGTCTAGGAAGGTAGAAAAGCAGCATTATTTAGATGCTTGACACATTTAGAATTAACATATTCAACTTAAAGTGGTTGTAAACCCATTACAACCACTTTAACCACATGCCAAAACTGGGCCATAGCCGAAAGACGGCTACAGTGCGGTCGGCTTATTCTGGGTGGACGTCCGTGGGACGTCCTCCCAGAACCTTGCTCCCGCACGCCCCCTGGGGCGCGCACTCGGTAACATCACGGCCGGTTCCTCCCTCCCCTCTCTGTACGGATCGGTACAGTGAGAGGGGAGAAGCGGAGAGGGGGAGAGATGGGCACAGCGGTGTGGGCTGGATGAATGTGTAGTGCTCACAGCGCTGCTCAGTGCCAGCAGTGTGGAATACTCTGCCTGCAGTGTGCAATACTCTGCCAGCAGTGTGCAATACTCTGCCAACACTGTGCAATACTCTGCCAGCACTGTGCAACACTGCAATACTCTGCCAGCACTGTGCAACACTGCAATACTCTGCCAATACTGTGCAACACTGCAATACTCTGCCAATACTGTGCAACACTGCAATACTCTGCCAATACTCGCCAATATTCTGCCAATACTCTGCCAATACTCGCCAATACTCTGCAATAAATTTTAATAGAAACAAAGAATTATTTATTTATTTTTTACCAAATTTTCAGTCTTTTTTTATTTATAGTGTAAAAAATAAAAAACCCAGCGGTGATTAAATACCACCAAAAGCAAGCTCTATTTGTGTGAAAAAAAGGAAAAAAATAATTTGGGTACAGTGTTGCATGACTGAGTAATTGTCAATCAAAGTGTGAGAACACCGAAAGCTGAAAATTGGTCTGGTTAGGAAGGGGGTTTGAGTGCCCAGTGGGTAAGTGGTTAACCTACAGGTAAGCCTAGATTAAAGCTTACCTGTAGGTGCAAGAAATATCTCCCAAACCTAAAAGCTTTAGGAGATACAGTGGTGTGAAAAAGTGTTTGCCCCCTTCCTCATTTCCTGTTCCTTTGCATGTTTGTCACACTTAAGTGTTTCGGAACATCAAACCAATTTAAACAATAGTCAAGGACAACACAAGTAAACACAAAATGCAATTTGTAAATGAAGGTGTTTATTATTAAAGGTGAAAAAAAATCCAAACCATCATGGCCCTGTGTGAAAAAGTGATTGCCCCCCTTGTTAAAACATACTATAACTGTGGTTGTCCACACCTGAGTTCAATTTCTCTAGCCACACCCAGGCCTGATTATTGCCACACCTGTTCACAATCAAGGCATCACTTAAATAGGAGCTGCTTGACACAGTAAGGTCCACCAGAAGATCCTTAAAAGCTACACATCATGCCGAGACCCAAAGAAATTCAGGAACAATTGAGAAAGAAAGTAATTGAGATCTATCAGTCTGGAAAGGGTTATAAAGCCATTTACAAAGCTTTGGGAATCCAGCGAACCACAGTGAGAGCCATTATCCACAAATGGCGAAGACATGGAACAGTGGTGAACCTTCCCAGGAGTGGCCGGCCGCCCAAAATTACCCCAAGAGCGCAGCGACGACTCATCCAAGAGGTCACAAAAGACCCCACAACAACGTCCAAGGAACTGCAGGCCTCACTTGCCTCAGTTAAGGTCAGCGTTCATGCCTCCACCATCAGGAAAAGACTGGGCAAAAATGGCCTGCATGGCAGAGTTCCAAGGAGAAAACCACTGCTGAGCAAAAAGAACATCAAAGCTCGTCTCAATTTCTCCACAACACATCTTGATGATCCCCAAGACTTTTGGGACAACATTCTGTGGACCGATGAGACAAAAGTGGAACTCTTTGGAAGGTGTGTGTCCAAGTATATCTGGAGTAGAAGGAACACTGCATTTCAGAAAAAGAACATTATACCAACAGTAAAATATGGTGGTGGTAGTGTGATGGTCTGGGGCTGTTTTGCTGCTTCAGGACCTGGAAGACTTGCCGTGATAAAAGGAACTATGAATTCTGCTGTCTACCAAGAGATCCTGAAGGAGAATGTCCGACCATCTGTTCGTGTACTCAAGCTGAAACGAACTTGGGTTCTGCAGCAGGACAATGATCCTAAACACACCAGCAAGTCCACCACCGAATGGCTGAAGAAAAACAAAATGAAGACTTTGGAGTGGCCTAGCCAAAGTCCTGACCTGAATCCTATTGAGATGTTGTGGTATGACCTTAAAAAGGCCGTTCATGCTCAAAAACCCTCTAATGTAACTGAATTAGGACAATTCTGCAAAGATGAGTGGGCCAAAATTCCTCCAGGACGCTGTAAAAGCCTCATTGCACGTTATCGCAAACGCTTGGTTGCAGTTGTTGCTGCTAAGGGTGGCCCAACCAGTTATTAGGTTTAGGGGGCAATCACTTTTTCACACAGGGCCATGATGGTTTGGATTTTTTTTCACCTTTAATAATAAACACCTTCATTTACAAATTGCATTTTGTGTTTACTTGTGTTGTCCTTGACTATTGTTTAAATTGGTTTGATGTTCCGAAACACTTAAGTGTGACAAACATGCAAAGGAACAGGAAATGAGGAAGGGGGCAAACACTTTTTCACACCACTGTATATGCAGAAATAGCGGCACCGATGTCTACGGCACATGCGTCGTAGACATCGGGCGCAGGCGCACTGAGCAGGCCATTTCTAACGGCGATCATGCCGTTAGTGGCGGCACAAGCGCGCATTTGCGGGAGTGATGTCATTGCGGCTCCGGCAAGTCACAGTGCCAGAGCCGCGAAACCCGGAAGTCACTCCGAGATAGATGGTGTCGTCGGAGGAGGTGAACAAGGGCCGATTCGGGGGCTTCGATCTCAGGTAAGTAATTCATAATGAGCTAGTATGCTATGCATACTAGCTCATTATGCCTTTGTCTTGCAGGGTGTATTTTTTTTTCAGAGGCTTTACTTCCTCTTTAACATCAGTGTACAATTTCCTAGATTAGTTTAGGGATTATGAATTTATGTTTCTACACACTTGTTTATTTCCTTTAGTAAATAAGGGCCTGCTATGTGGTTGTGGTGTTAGAGGCTGGAAAACAATAACACACACAAGCATCTTTATGCAAAGAGTTGAATTACAACAATTGAATTTTAATTTGGATAATATGCATTTATATCTGCATTTGCTTTGTTTTATGTTATGGTAAATTCAACATGTTCTATTCTTTTGCACTTCATTTTTTTTCTGTATATAAGTCAATAGGACTCCAAACAAAGCAAATCAAAGCAACTCTAGAGCAAATCACAAGAATCTCAAGTGCACCTCAAAATTAAGTAATTTTTCCTAAAAGTGCCAACTTCATTTTTACCAAGTCAGGGTCAGGTTTAAAGTAATTCTATTTTGTCACTTTGAATTGTATGGCATATGTGTCTTATTGAACTAATATTTTGTACTGATATAACGGCACATGTAACACAGCATTTAGTAAATGTAAGCACAATTGTAAATTTATGAATATTTACAATTATTGTAGGATCAAAAACAGCTTTAAATTAACTAAAATAATCATTTGGTTCTCTGATATGACCCAAAACCTCTTACAAACTTTCACTAGCTAATGGCTGCCTGAAACAGACTTCTATCAATGAATCCTACCTACTCCAAATCTCTAACCATTAAACCTCCTGCCCTAGCCTAATTCATCTTAGTATCGCTTAGCACCTCCAAAATCATTCCTAGCCATTATAACACAGTATCCACATGCTTTTTAGAACACATAATTTATATTAGAAGTGATAGACTATTCATAGATGTACAGTGCCTTGAAAAAGTATTCATAAGCCTTAAAATGTACCACATTTTGTAATTTTATAACCAAAAACGTAAATGTAATTTATTGGGATTTTATGTCATAGACCAACTCAAAGTGGCACATAATTGTGGAAGGAAAAAGTGGAAGGAAAATGATAAATGATTTTCAACATTTTTTTTATAAATAAATATCTGAAAAGTTTTGCATGCATTTGTATTCAGCCTCCTTTACTCTGATACTCCTAACTAAAATCTAATGGAACCAATTGCCTTCAGAAGTCACTTAATTAGTAAATAGAGTCCACCTGTGTGTAATTTAATCGCAGTATAAATACAGCTGTTCTGTGAAGTCCTCAGTGGTTTGTTAGAGCACCTTAGTGAACCAACAGCATCATGAAGGCCAAGAAACAGACCAGACAGGTCAGGGAATAAAGTTGTGGAGAAGTTTAAAGCAGGGTTAGGTTATAAAAAAATATTCCAAGCTTTGAACTTCTCACGGAGCACTGTTCAATTTCTCATTCGAAAATGGAAAGTGTATGGCACAACTGCAAACCTACCAAGACATTCCATCCACCTAAACTGACAGGCCAGGCAAGGAGAGCATTAATCATGGTATGGTAACTCTGGAGGAGCTGCAGAGACCCACAGCTCAGGTGGGAGAATCTGTCCATAGGACAACTATTAGTCGTGCACTCCACAAATCTGGCCTTTATGGAAGAGTGGCAAGAAGAAAGCCATTGTTGAAAGAAAGACATAAGAAGTCCTGTTTTTAGTTTGTGAGAAGCCATGTCGGGGACACAGCAAACCTGTGGAAGAAGGTGCTCTGGTCAGATGAGACCAGAATTTTGCTTTTTGTCCTAAAAGCAAAACACTATGTGTGGCAGAAAAAACTAACACTGCACATCATCCTGAACACACCATCTCCACCGTGAAACATGGTGCTGGCAGCATCATGTTGTGGGGATGCTTTTCTTTAGCAGGGATAGTGAAGCTGGTCAGAGTTGATGGGAAGATGGATGGATCCAAATACAGGGCTATCTTAGAAAAAAACCTGTTAGAGTCTGCAAAAGACTTGAGACTGGGGTGGAGGTTTACCTTCCAGCAGGACAATGACCCTAAACATCCAGCCAGAGCTACAATGGAATGGTTTAGTTCAAAGAATATTCATATGTTAAAATGGCCCAGTCAAAGTACAGACCTAAATCAAATTTAGAATCTGTGGCAAGACTTGAAGATTGCTGTTCACAGATGCTCTTCATCCAATCTTACAGAGCTTGAGCTATGTAGTAGAATGGGCAAAAATGTCACTATCTAGATGTGCAAAGCTGGTAGAGACATCCCCAAAAAGACTTGCAGTGGTAATTGCAGGTGGTTCTACAAACTATTGACTCAGGGGGGCTGAATACAAATGCGTGCCACACTTTTCACATATTCATTTGTAAAACATTTTTAAAACCGTTTATCATTTTCCTTCCACTTCGCAATTATGTGCCACTTTGTGTTGGTCTATCATATACAATCCCAACAAAATAAATTTTTGGTTGTAACATGACAAAATGTGGAAAATTTCAAGGGGTATGAATACCTTTTCAAGGCACGCTATACATTAAGGTTGATCCTAAAACTCATGGGCCGTACACACGATAGGATTTTCCGACAACAAATGTTGGATGTGAGCTTGTTGTTGGAAATTCCCACTGTGTGTATGCTCCATCGGACATTTGCTGTTGGAATTTCCGACAACAATTGTTTGAGAGCAAGGTTCTCAAATTTTCCATCAAGAAGACTTGTTGTCGGAAATTCTGAGCGTGTGTACACAATTCCGACGCACAAAAGTCCATGCATGCTCAGAATCTAGCAGAAGAGCTGCACTGGCTATTGAACCTAATTTTTTTCTACAGTAGGTTGTATGTATTGTACGTCACCGCGTTCTTGACGTATGGAATTTCTGACAACATTTGTGTGACCGTGTATATGCAAGACAAGTTTGAGCCAACATCCGTCAGAAAAAAAATCAGCGGTTTTGTTGTCGGAATGTCCGACCTTGTGTACATAGCATATGTTTAAGATTAAGACCAAATTTAATAAACTTGGATGTCCCAAGCCAAATCTGAATTTTGATTTCTTTTTATTGGAGGATTTATAATTTATCTAAACCACAACTAATTATTAAAATGAATTAATATGTTTAAAATAAGATAAAATACTAAAATAAAATATACTAATTACTAAAATAAGTTACTTTTCTAAGTCAATATGGACTTGTTTAAACCCTTCTATGATTTTGTTTCTTTATTATTTAATTTATTCAGTTCTTAATTTAACCCTTTGGCCACCAGGTCCTGCGCTCCACTTTTAAACTCAGGTGGCTAGGCCATTTTTGCAATTGTTCCATTGCTGACAAAAGGAGTACCTATTGGGGAAACCATGTATCAGTAGGCCTGCTTGCCGTAAGGGAAAGGGGGTTGCTATAGGTGAAGAACACATAGCCAGCTGTAGTGCCTGACCATCAACGCTAGCGGTAGGAATGACATTATTACAAGCCAATTAAAAATGATGCCGTGTACACACGGTCGGACATTCTGACAGAAAAAGTCAGATGGGAGCTTTTCATTGTGTATTCCGACCGTGTGTATGCCCCATCAGACTTTTTCCGTCGAAAATTCAGACGGACTTAGATAAAGAACATGTTCTATATTTTTCAGACGGAACTAATAAACCAATCGTCTGTATGCTGTTCCGATGCACCAAAAACGATGCATGCTCTGAAGCAATTATGAGACGGAAGCTATTGGCTACTGGCTATTGAACTTCCGTTTTCTAGCCCCGTCGTACGCGTTGTATGTCACCGCGTTCTTGACGATCGGACTTTGGTGTGACCATGTGTATGCAAGACAGCTTGAGCGGAATTCCATCTGAGAAATCTTCAGAGTTTATTCCGACGGCAAAACCGGTCGTGTGAACGCGGCATAAGACTTTCTGTGAAATCTTTTATTTGAGGAGGAGCTGTGCATACTGACATGGCAAGTCCTGCCCCTGCATGTGACATAGTCTGGAAACACACCTCCAGCAGTAACACAGGGACCAGAGCCCAGGGTCAACCTGCCTGACTGTTTTTCCGGTTGACTCCCATATGTTTTCCAATATAAAAAACAGTATACACTACTGTAAACTTAGCCCGTATTCTTCAGGTTCTAAAGCTCAGCAGGTTAACCTGATTATTACATGGTTGCAGACGAACCCCCAATCTTGGTGTTACGCTATTGGAGCTTTTATGTTCTTTACATGCTATGTGTACCCACTAATGAGGCGATTTGAAGAGGGGCTAGCGGAGCGCATGTTGATGGGGACAAGGGCCTCATCCCTACAACCCTTGCCTGGTGGTTGTGAGGAACTGTGGGCAGGGGGCTTATCAGAATCTGGAAGACCCCTTTAATAAGGGGACCCCCAGATCCCTGCCTCCCCCCCTGTGTCAAATGATAACTGGGTACAAATGTACCCCTACCATTTCACAAAAAAGAGTGAAAATGGTAAAAATGACATGACATGGCTTGGGACGTCTTTTATTAAAAAATAAAAAAATAAAATGTACCACAAAGTCTTCTTCTCCTTCTCTTGCTCCGCCGACGAACCGAAAAAAAAAAAAAAACGCGACCGACCTGCCTCCATGGGAGGCACCCGCCGTATGATGCGTCTTCACTTTGACAGCTCTTTTACAACTGAGGGTGGGGCCACACTGTGACATTCCCGGGTGATCCCACCCACCTCTGACGCTCGGGGACTTCCCAATGGCTTCCCCAGGGTGTCAGAGGGGGCGGGCCACCCGTTTATGTAAACCGGGTGGCCCGCCCCCTCTGACTACGGGTAAGTCATAGGGAAGTCCCTGTGTGTCAGAGGTGGGCAGGGTCACCTGGGAACATCACGGTGTGGCCCCACACTCAGTTATAAAAGAACTGTCAAAGCGAAGACACGTCATACGGTGGGTGCCTCCTATGAAGGCGGGTCGATCGCACTTTTTCTTCTTTTTCGGTCCGCGGTGGAGCAAGAGAAGAAGAAGAAGACTTTGTGGGACATTTGTATTTTTTATTTTTTAATAAAGGACTTGTCCCAAGCCGTGTCATGTCATTTTTACCATTTTCACACTTTTTTGGTGAAATGGTAGGGGTACATTTGCACCATTTCACACAGGGGGGAGCCTGGGATCTGGGGATCCCCTTGTTAAAGGGGGCTTCCAGATTCCAATAATTCCAACCACCGGGCAAGGGTTGTGGGAATGAGGCCCTTGTCCCCATCAACATGGGGACACTGTGGTTCGGGGGGCGCTCTCTCGTCCCCCCTTTCCTGTGGCCTGCCAGGTTGTGTGCTCAGATAAGGGTCTGGTATGGATTTTTGGGGGGACTCCCACTCCATTTTTTTTAATTTTAGCGCGGGGTTCCCCTTAACCACTTAAGCCCCGAACCAATTTGCAGCCAAAGGACCAGGCCCCTTTTTGCAATTCGGCACTGCGTCGCTTTAACTGACAATTGCGCGGTCGTGCGATGTGGCTCCCAAAGAAAAAATTGGCGTCCTTTTTTTCCCACAAATAGAGCTTTCTTTTGGTGGTATTTGATCGCCCCTGCGGTTTTTATTTTTTGTGCTATAAACAAAAATAGAGCGACAATTTTGAAAAAAATGCAATATTTTTTACTTTTTGCGATAATAAATATCCCCAAAAAATATATAAAAAAAACAATTTTTTCCTCACTTTAGGCCGATACGTATTCTTCTACATATTTTTGGTAAAAAAAAACGCAATTAGCGATTATTGATTGGTTTGCGCAAAAGTTATAGCGTTTACAAAATTGGGGATAGTTTTATAGCATTTTTATTAATATTTTTTTTTTACTAGTAATGGCGGCGAACAGAGATTTTTATTGTGACTGCGACATTATGGCGGACACATCGGACATTTTTGACACATTTTTGGGACCATTGTCATTTATACATAAATAAGTGCTATTTGAATGCACTGATTCCTATGTAAATGACACTGGCAGTGAAGGAGTTAACCACTAGGGGGCGGGGAGGGGTTAAGTCTGTGTGTGTGTTTTTTTTTTTTTTACAGTAGGGGGTGTGGCTTTACGTCTGACGTCACTGATCGGCTTTTCCGATGACAGGGAACAGCCGATCAGTGACAGGCAGTGTAGGAAGCACGGGGAGAGGTTTGTTTACACAGACCTCTCCCTGTTCTTCAGCTTCAACACCAGCGGCGATCGGGTCCACTGGTCCCGCGGCCGTGGTCACGGAGCTCAGGACCGGGTCGCGAGCGCGCCGGCGGCGGCGTGCACGCGACCCATGGCTGGGCTCTTAAAGGGCCACGTACGGGTACGTGATTGTGCCCAGCCGTACCATTCTGCCGACGTATATCGGTGTGAGGCGGTTCTTAAATGGTTAATATCCATACCAGACCTGAAGGGCCTGGTATGGAATTTGGGGGGACCCCCACGCAATTTTTTTCAATTACTTTTATGTGTATTGCCGGGACCAACAATTCATTATAGCCGCGAGTACTTTTAAATTGCTTTTTTACCTTTTAGAAATTTCATTTTGCTCTCGGACTGTTCTAAACACGGGAAACATGCGCCACTTTACAGGCATACCATAGACACCCCAGGTACGAAATTTAATAAACAAATATTTCCCTTTTTATTGTTTCACTTTAAGCATTATTAAAAAAAAAAAAAATTGCATTGATACATGTCCCCTGGGGCAGGACCCAGGTCCCCAAAGACTTTTTATGACAATACCATGCATATAAGCCTTAAAATTAGCACTTTTGATTTCTCTCATAGACTTTTAAAGGGTGTTCCGCGGCTTTCGAATTTGCCGCGAACACCCCAAATTGTTTCGCTATTCAGCAAACAGGCGAACACCCGATGTTCGAGTTGAACTTATGTTCGACTTGAACATCGGGCTCATCCCTACTCCCTGCAGAAGATTTAGCCCAAAGGTTAGTTGAGGAATTTTTCAAGGCCCTGGATTTACTCTACAATGACCCCAACTGAGCCCATTTAGCAGAAACTAATGTTAGGTCATTATGACAGAGTAAATACACCGCCATCAAATCATTCTCTGCAGCTATTACCTTTTGTACCACCACCCCCTCCCTTTAGAATGTAAGCTCTACGAGCAGGGCCCTCCTGTACCTTTTGTATTAAACTGTACTGTAATTGTGTTGTCCCCCTATACATTGTAAAGCGCTGTGTAAACTGTTGGCGCTATATAAACCGTGTATAATAATAATATAATAAACGCATTGCTAAACAATACTGCTCTAAATTCTGCCTCTGAGCACCTAACTCAGGGTGGAATGACCCAGCTCTAAAAAGCCAGTTCAAATTAGGCCTATCAGACTCAAAAAGGACTCCGTAGTTGTCACGCTCCCTGGTGGTGATGAGTCTGATTGGCAGAGAAGGGCCTCCCTTGCGGCTCCCGCTCGCCGGTCCCCTGATGATGGGACAGTAGGACCAGGAGTCAGGAGGGGCACAGGTGCCTGGCAGGAATGGTCAGACCGGTACAAGAGCTTCCTGGATAAGCTCAGCGGATGAGGTAAGTAGGTAGCTGTAGGCAGACTGGAACAACAGGCAGACTTGGATCTGTATGCAGACTGGAACAACAGGTAAGCTGGATCTGTATGTAGACTGGAACAACAGGTAAGCTGGATCTGTATGCAGACTGGAACAACAGGTAAGCTGGAACTGTGTGCAGACTGGAACAACAGGTAAGCTGGATCTGTATGCAGACTGGAACAACAGGTAAGCTGGAACTGTGTGCAGACTGGAACAACAGGTAAGCTGGATCTGTATGCAGACTGGAACAACAGGTAAGCTGGAACTGTGTGCAGACTGGAACAACAGGTAAGCTGGATCTGTATGCAGACTGGAACAACAGGCAGACTTGGATCTGTATGCAGGCCGGTACAACAGGTAAGCTGGATCTGTATGCAGACTGGAACAACAGGCAGACTTGTATCTGTGTGCAGACTGGAACAACAGGCAGACTTGGGTCTGTATGCAGGCTGGAACAGCAGGTAAGCTGGCTCTGGAATGGTCAGACAGGCCGGGTCAGATATCAGGCTGGCAGCAAGGTACAGATGGAGCAAACAATAGGATGGTCAAAGACAAGCCAAGGTCGATACACAGGGACAGAGCGGATGGTCAAGGATAGCCGGGTCAAACACAGGTAAACAGTCTTCAGATCAGGTTTCAGACACAGAACGTTGTAGAGCAGACAGCGGGGACCGTCAGTCACAGGAGGGTTTAAATAGCCTCACTGGCGCCAATGGAGGCGCGCACCCGTCCGCGCACGCTCGCCCTCGTCTGCGGGCGCGCGCGTGCACGCGCGCGCTCGCGCATGCGCAATGGCAGCCGAGAACGGGAACCAGAGGTACTGAGGCGCCGATTACTGGCAGGATCATCAGGTCGCTGGCCACGGATGGAGCCCTCATGACATTGCCCCCCCCTAAGGGGCAGCCTCCGGATGCCCCTCGGGGCAAATTTCTCAGGATGGGCTCTCTTAAAAGATTGGACTAGACTCTTAGCGTGGATGTTCTCCTCGGGCTCCCAGGAGTTTTCCTCGGGGCCGTAACCCCTCCACTTGATTAGGAACTGGTTCTGGTTTTGCCTTCTTCTGACATTAAGGATGGCTTCCACCTCGAACTCCTCTTCCCCGTCCACTATGACTGGATCAGGAGGGATGGCTCTCCGGTTGGGGAAAGGGTTGCTAACCGAGGGCTTCAGTAATGACACATGGAAGACCGGGTGAATCTTCAAAGAATCTGGAAGTTCTAATTCATAAGCCACCTCGTTGATCCTCCTCTTGACCGGGAAGGGGCCCAAGAACTTGGGGCCCAGTTTCCGTGAAGGGCAAGCCAGTTTTAGGTTAGAGGTGGATAGCCATACAGTTTCGCCCGGGGCAAGCACCAGTTCCCCCCGTCTTTTTTTGTCAAATACGGTTTTGTTGTACTCCTGGGTCCTAGTCATGGTCTCCTGAAGAAGTTGGTTGTTGGTGGAAAAGAACTGGATTCGCTCTTGGACTGCTGGCACAGTGCAGTCAGGAAGTGAGTTCGGCAGAAATGCCGGGTGGTACCCATAGTTGGCGAAAAAAGGAGTCTGTTTGGTGGCGGAGTGGGTGGCGTTGTTATATGCGAACTCTGCCAGGGGCAGAAGGGAGATCCAGTCATCTTGGGCGAAGGAGGAAAAGCAGCGCAAGTACTGCTCCAGGGTCTGATTAGTCCGCTCCGTCTGCCCATTGGACTGAGGGTGGTACGCAGAGGAGAGAGAGAGTTCGATATCCAAGGACTGGCACAGGGACCTCCAGAATCGAGAGGTGAATTGCACCCCTCGATCCGAGACGATGTTAGCCGGGACCCCATGAAGGCGGACAATTTCCCTAATAAAGGCCCGTGCCGTCTCTGGAGCTGAGGGGGTGCCCTTCATGGGGATGAAGTGAGCCATTTTGGATAACCGATCGACGATCACAAAGATCGTCGTGTGGCCTTCTGCTGGGGGTAACTCCACAATAAAATCTAGGGAGATCATCCTCCAGGGACGATCTGGGACAGACAGGGGTTTAAGGAGACCCCAGGCCCTGGTTTTGGGATTCTTGTTCCGGATGCAGGTGGGGCAAGTGTCCACAAATTTTTTACAGTCAGCCCGTAGTTGCGGCCACCAGAAGGTACGCTGTACCAAGTCGGTGGTCTTAGCGACACCGAAGTGACCAGCCAGGGCGTGGTCATGGCACAGCTCCATGGTTGTTACCCGGAGCTGTTCCGGGGTGTAGATCTTGTCCCCGTACCAGAATAGTCCATCCTTCTCCTGTAGCTGGGTTTCGGAAGTGGGCCTTTGCCCTGCTGAGGCACGTTTGAATCTGGACAATAAGTCCTCTTGAAGAAGGAGAAAGTTTCCAGGGGCCAGAATAGTGTCAGGGGGATCTTCTTCCTGGTGCTTGTGGTACATCCTAGACAGAGCATCTGGTTTGACATTCTTGGATCCGGGCCGGTATGTCACATGGAAAGTGAATCGGGAAAAGAAAAGTGCCCATCTGGCTTGTCTGGGTTTCAGTCTCTTAGCTGACTTCAAATATTCCAGATTCTTATGGTCGGTGAATATTAGAATGGGGTGAGAGGCCCCCTCCAGGAGGTATCGCCATTCTTCTAGGGCGGCCTTGATCGCCAGTAGTTCTCGGTCGCCCACATCATAGTTCCTCTCGGCCGAGGACAACTTGCGGGAGAAGAAGGCGACCGGGTGCAGCAGAGACTTGTCCCCCTGTCTCTGGGATAGGATGGCACCCACCGCGATCTCGGAGGCATCAACCTCCAAGGTGAAGGGTAGAGAGGAGTCCGGATGCCTGAGGATGGGTGCCGAGGTAAACAGAGTTTTAAGGGCATCAAAGGCCCCCTGGGCCTCGGAAGACCATCGGAACCGGGTCCCTTGTTTGGTCAGTTGGGTGATAGGCGCCACAATGGCGGAGAACCCCCTGATAAATTTACGGTAAAAATTGGCAAAGCCAATGAACCGTTGGATGCCCTTTTTGTCTGCCGGAGTGGGCCATTCCAAGATGGCAGAGATCTTCTGGGGGTCCATTTTGATGCCTGTACTTGAGATGATTAGCCCAAGGAAGGGGATACTCTCCTGTTCAAACTGGCATTTCTCTGCCTTGGCATACAGACCGTGGATACGGAGCCGTCCCAGGACCTCCTTGACGTGTCTGCGATGGGTCTCTAAAGAGGGGGAGAAAATCAAGATATCGTCCAGATATACCACGGCAAACAAGTCCAGGAAGTCCCGGAGTACGTCGTTAATGAAGTATTGAAAGGTTGCGGGGGCATTGCACAGGCCGAAGGGCATCACGAGATACTCGTAATGCCCATACCGTGTCCGAAAGGCCGTCTTCCACTCATCCCCATCCTTAATCCGGACCAAATTGTAAGCCCCCCGTAGGTCAAGCTTCGTGAAGATGGTGGCCGTGCCAAGCCTCTGGAAGAGTTCAGGGACCAACGGGAGAGGGTAACGGTTCTTGACCGTAATGCTGTTCAACTCCCTATAGTCCACACAAGGCCGAAGGGTGTGATCTTTTTTCTCCACGAAAAATATGCCTGCGCCCGCAGGAGAGGTAGATGGGCGGATGAAGCCTTTTCGGAGGTTCTCCTCAATGTACTCTTTCAACTTGCCTTGCTCCACTTCTGTCAGGGGGAAGACCCTTCCAAAGGGGATCTCTGCTCCAGGGAAAAGTTCAATTGGGCAATCATAGGCCCTGTGAGGAGGAAGCACCTCTGCTGCCTGTTTGCTGAAGACGTCTAGATAGTCGTGGTAGGCCTGGGGAATAGCCTGACGGAGGTCCATCTCAGAGTCCCCACTTGACAGAGTAGCCAGCTGGGAGGAATTAGAAGGTCTGCAAGACATCTGACAATACTGAGAGGAGAAGGAAACCATCCCAGTGGCCCAGTCGATGACTGGGTTGTGGGCCTTCAGCCACGGCATGCCCAAGATTATAGGGGATAATGGAGAGGAAATAATGTCCATGCAAAGAAGTTCCTGATGGTTGCCCGAGATGGTCATGAGCAGTGGGATGGTCTCTTGCGTAACTGGGCCTGAACGGATGGAGGAGCCATCCGCCAGGTAAACTGACAGTCCCTGGGATTTAGACTGGAGGGAGATCCGGTGTCGGGCAGCGAAGGAAGAGTCCATGAAGCAGCTGCATGCCCCGGAATCAATAATGGCGGGTACCTGAAGGATTCTTCCCGGAAGCTGTAATGAGACAGAAAGAGCAAGGTGAGAGGAGACCCGGGTTGAGGGGTCCATGGAGCAAGTAGGCATGAGAGGGCACTTACGAGCCTTGGCCGGACAGTTCCTTACGTAGTGCCCAGGCTCACCACAGTAAAGGCACAAGTTGTTGACCCGACGACGTTGCCGTTCCTCAGGAGTTAGGGAAGGCCTCAAGAGCCCTAACTGCATGGGCTCGGAGGAATCAGGGAGGGTTACTGACCGCTGGGCCGAGCCAGTCTGCAGGTGACTTGGAGCCTTGGGGAGCATCCAGGTAGGATGAGTGACACCGGATGCACGTTCCGACCTGCGCTCCCTTAGTCGTCGGTCAATCTGGATGACCAGGTTGATCAGAGTGTCCAGGGTCTGGGGTACCCCAACTCTCGCCAGCTCATCTTTTAGTGCCTCAGAAAGTCCTAGGCGGAACTGGTGACGCAGGGCCGCGTCGTTCCACTGGGTATCCGCACCCCAGCGCCTAAAGTCCGCGACATAGTCTTCCACAGGCCTTCGCCCCTGCTGGAGGGCGCGCAGAGTGGTCTCCGCGGTGGCAGCGAGTTGGGGGTCTTCATAGAGTTGGGCCATGGTGTCAAAAAAAGAATTAAGACCGGCCAGTGCAGGGTCTTTCTGCTCTAGGAGGCGGTGGGCCCAGGTTCGCGGGTCTCCGGAGAGTAGGGAGATCACGAAGCCCACCTTGGTGGCTTCCAGGGAAAAAGTACGTGGCTGCAGTGCAAAGAATAGTTCACAGGAGTTACGGAAGTCCCGAAAGAGGTTGCGGGCACCCGAGAATCTCTCAGGGATTGGTACCCGGGGCTCTGGAGGGAGCATTATCACTGATGGTCCTGGACTTCCCCCAGATGGGGCTGTTGGTGGTAAAGCCAGCACCCGTTCTTCCAACCGGGTGTATCCCTGCTGGAGATTCTTTACCGCCTCGGTCAATCCTGCCAGGTGTTGGCACAGTCCTTCCATAGGAGAGGCCCCCTGCTCAGACTCAGACATGGCTGTCTGCTACTGTCACGCTCCCTGGTGGTGATGAGTCTGATTGGCAGAGAAGGGCCTCCCTTGCGGCTCCCGCTCGCCGGTCCCCTGATGATGGGACAGTAGGACCAGGAGTCAGGAGGGGCACAGGTGCCTGGCAGGAATGGTCAGACCGGTACAAGAGCTTCCTGGATAAGCTCAGCGGATGAGATAAGTAGGTAGCTGTAGGCAGACTGGAACAACAGGCAGACTTGGATCTGTATGCAGACTGGAACAACAGGTAAGCTGGATCTGTATGTAGACTGGAACAACAGGTAAGCTGGATCTGTATGCAGACTGGAACAACAGGTAAGCTGGAACTGTGTGCAGACTGGAACAACAGGTAAGCTGGATCTGTATGCAGACTGGAACAACAGGTAAGCTGGAACTGTGTGCAGACTGGAACAACAGGTAAGCTGGATCTGTATGCAGACTGGAACAACAGGTAAGCTGGAACTGTGTGCAGACTGGAACAACAGGTAAGCTGGATCTGTATGCAGACTGGAACAACAGGCAGACTTGGATCTGTATGCAGGCCGGTACAACAGGTAAGCTGGATCTGTATGCAGACTGGAACAACAGGCAGACTTGTATCTGTGTGCAGACTGGAACAACAGGCAGACTTGGGTCTGTATGCAGGCTGGAACAGCAGGTAAGCTGGCTCTGGAATGGTCAGACAGGCCGGGTCAGATATCAGGCTGGCAGCAAGGTACAGATGGAGCAAACAATAGGATGGTCAAAGACAAGCCAAGGTCGATACACAGGGACAGAGCGGATGGTCAAGGATAGCCGGGTCAAACACAGGTAAACAGTCTTCAGATCAGGTTTCAGACACAGAACGTTGTAGAGCAGACAGCGGGGACCGTCAGTCACAGGAGGGTTTAAATAGCCTCACTGGCGCCAATGGAGGCGCGCACCCGTCCGCGCACGCTCGCCCTCGTCTGCGGGCGCGCGCGTGCACGCGCGCGCTCGCGCATGCGCAATGGCAGCCGAGAACGGGAACCAGAGATACTGAGGCGCCGATTACTGGCAGGATCATCAGGTCGCTGGCCACGGATGGAGCCCTCATGACAGTAAAAAAAAAAAAAAAAAAAAACAAGCCTTTCAATAAAACCACCATGCATTGGCGTTCCTCCCATGCTCTATCTCCTTTGCAGCAAACTGGCAGGATCATGCACCAAATTTCCTCATAAAAACAAAGGGGTTTGCAATAGTGTAATACTGTTTTTTTTTAAAAAAGCCTTTATTCAGATGTCAAACATCCCCCCCTAATACAATATGCGTACCATCAATGAGTTAAAAACAAGCATTTCAAATGTGTGTCACTGTGCCTGATACTGTGCGGTTTCCTGCGGAACTGATGTCTCCCTGCTGTATAGAACAGCACTTCGATATCCTGTTTGCCTGGAGCGCACGTTGAGGCGCACACACGTCACTTCCGGTCTGTAGATCACCGCCCTGACGTTTCGTCACTATCGGACTTCCTCTGAGGGCGTGATCTACACCCGGACATTGCATCCTATATATCCCTGGTTATGGAGGAGGTTATAGGAGGCAATGTCCGGCTGTAGATCACGCCCTCAGAGGAAGTCCGACATTATACAATAGCAAAAAATGTCGAATGTGCCTAACCTAACTCCAGTCCAACATTATTCGACATAGATATAAATAAATATTTGACGAAGCAGTCAGCGCGAGCGGACATTTATGGTCAAATGCTCTGCCCCTAGGCTATAGAAGAATTCTAATGTTGGTTGACTAGTAATAATAATTGATAAATATAATTATTACTAGTGTCATACAACATTAGAATTCTACTATAGCTTGTAGGCGGAACATTCAACCGGAAATGTATGATTGCGGCGTAATACAGTTTAGCTGCTCTGTTGAATCTTCTTAGAACTTTCGACAGACACCATAAGCCTTCAATGACAGATTTGACCTTAATTATTTCGGATTTTCGGACGAATGCAATTTTTTAAAGAAATAAAAACAAATTTCGAGAGTAACTAAATAAAAAACATTTTCGGACGAAAACGAAATTCAGAAACAAAATATTTCAGTGTGCACATGTCTAGTGTTCATTATGATCCATCAGTTCATCCCCCAACAGTTACCTTTTGTTTCACCTGATCTCCCTTCTAGATTGTAAGCTCTAACGAGCAGGGCCCTCTGATTCCTACTGTATTGAATTGTATTGTAACTGTACTGTCTGCCCTCCTGTTGTAAAGTGCTGGACAAACTGTTGGCGCTATATAAATCCTGTATAATAACATTATTATTAATAATAATAATAACGTCCGTATAGTCCTGTCAAAACTCTGACAACACTCTCTATATGTAAAGCTTTCCAAATAAATGCCACGTACACACGTTTGGACTTTCCGGCAGAAAAAGTCAGACGGAATCTTTTAATCGTATATTCCGATCGTGTGTGCGCCTCATCTGACTTTTTTTTTTGAAAATTCTGATGGACCTAAAAATAGAACATGTTTTAAATATTTCCAATGGAATCAATTCTTATCGGGAAAACAGCTCCTCTGTATGCTGTTCCGACGGACCAAAAGCGACGCATGCTCTCAAGCAAGTACGAGACGACAGCTACAGTATTGGCTACTGGCTATTGAACTTCCTTTTTCTTGTCCCGTCGTACATGTTGTACGTCACCGCATTCTAGACAATCGGTCTTTGGTGTGATCGCGTGTAGGCAAGAACGTTTCAACGGAACTCTGTCGGAAAAACCATCAGAGTTTTTTCCGTCGGAAAAAACGGTTGTGTGTACGCGGCATAAGATTCACAATATTTCAACTGACACAAGTGATAGAGACCCTTTCCCTGACCTTTGGACTCTATTTTAAATGCTAATGCTGCGTACACATGACCGGTTTTGCCGTCAGAAAAAACTCTGAAGGTTTCTCCGATGGAATTCCGCTCAAGCTGTCTTGCATACATACGGTCACACCAAAGTCCGACCATCAAGAACGCGGTGACGTACAACACGTACGACAGGACTAGAAAACATAAGTTCAATAGCCAGTATACAATAGCTTCCATCTCATACTAGCTTTAGAGCATGCATATTTTTTGGTGCGTCGAAACAGCATACAGACGAGCAGTTTATCTGATAGTAATTAGTTCCATCGGAAAAATATAGAACATGTTCTCTATCTAAGTCCGCCAAATTTTTCAACAAAAAAAGTCTGATGGGGCATACACATGGTCGGAATATACGATGAAAAGCTCCCAATGGACTTTTTCTGTCGGAATGTCCAACCGTGTGTACACGACATCAGTCTACTGCTCTGCCCACTCTACCCCAGCAAAGCTGTTTGAAACCTGTGCCTACCCTATATCCTCAAAAGTCAAACGCTTGGGATTGCTCCAACCCTCCTACACTTGCCTGTCCTAAACACCCTTGGACGCACATAGCTATGGACTTTATTGTACACCTCCCTTCCCCAAATAGACACATGGCCATCTGGGTGGTAGTGGACCAGGGTACCTTTGGCCAATCATGGCTCAGGGGGCTAAGTCCACGCCCCACACTATATAAGGCTGCTGCTTACACGGCGGCCGTATATAGTGTAATGAATGAAGAGAGATTAGGCAGCTTAGTTAGTGGCATGCAGGAAGTGTATTTGATATATACAGTATCTCACAAAAGTGAGTACACCTGTCACATTTTTGTAAATATTTTATTATATTCTTTCATGTGACAACACTGAAGAAATTACACTTTGCTACAATGTAAAGTAGTGAGTGTACAGCTTGTATAACAGTGTAAATTTGCTGTCCTCTCAAAATAACTCAACACACAGCTATTAATGTCTAAACCACTGGCAACAGCAGTGAGTAAACCCCTAAGTGAAAATGTCCAAGTTGGGCCCAATTACCCTTTTTCCCTCCCCGGTGTCAAGCAGACTAAGGACATGGATTACTGGAACCATGTCCTGTGGTCTGATGAGACCAAGATAAACTTATTTGGTGCAGATGGTGTCAAGCGTGTGTGGTGGCACACAGGTGAGGAGTAAAAAGACAAGTGTGTCTTGCCTACAGTCAAGCATGGTGGTGGGAGTGTCATGGTCTGGGGCTGCATGAGTGCTGCTGGCACTGGGGAGCTACAATTCATTGAGGTGACCATGAATGCCAACATGTACTGTGACATACTGAAGCAGAGCATGATCCCCTCCCTTTGGAGACTGGGCCGCAGGGCAGTATTCCAACATGATTATGACCCCAAACACTCCTCCAAGATGACCAATGCCCCGCTAAAGAAGCTGAGGGTAAAGGTGATGGACTGGTCAAGCATGTCTCCAGACCTAAACCCTGTTGAGCATCCGTTGGGCATCAGATTGAGGAGTGCAAGGTCTCTAACATCCACCAGCTCTGTGATGTCGTCGTGGAGAAGTGGAAGAGGACTCCAGTGGCAACCTGTGATATTGACACTTTGGCCCCAATTTGGACATTTTCACTTAGAAGTGTACTCCCTTTTGTTGCCAGTGGTTTAGACATTAATGGCTGTGTGTTGAGTTATTTTGAGGGGACAGCAAATTTAGACTGTTATACAAGCTGTACACTCACTACTTTACATTGTAGCAAAGTGTAATTTCTTCAGTGTTGAAAACATGAACAGATAGAATAAAATATTTACAATTTGAGGGGTGTACTAACTTTTGTGAGATACTGTAAATACAGTGTAGTATTATATATATATTAGGGATGCAGCAATACCGGTATCGGCGCCGATACTAGCCATTTTTGCGAGTATCGGTACTCGCGAAAATGCTCCGATACCGGAAACTGATACTGGAAGTGACATCGCTTTGGAGCGGACCGCCTCCTCCTCCCCTCCGGACAGTGCCTCCCCCGCCTCCTCATCCCCTCCGGACAGTGCCTTCCCCGCCTCCTCTTTCCATTGGCATTGCTAGGTGCAGGCCCACCCATCCTAACAGCCCACAAGCGTTGTTTCCTTGCTGCACGATGCCTGCAGTCCCTGACTGTCTCCTGTACCATGCCTGCAGTCTCTGACTGTCTCCTGTACCATGCCTGCAGTCTCTGACTGTCTCCTATACCATGCCTTTAGTCCCTGACTGTCTTCTGTACCATGCCTGCAGTCTCTGGCTGTCTCCTATACCATGCCTTTAGTCCCTGACTATCTCCTGTACCATGCCTGCAGTCTCTTGCTGTCTCCTATACCATGCCTTTAGTCCCTGACTATCTCCTGTACCATGTCTGCAGTCTCTGACTGTCTCCTGTACCATGCCTGCAGTCTCTGACTGTCTCCTGTACCATGCCTGCAGTCTCTGGCTGTCTCCTATACCATGCCTTTAGTCCCTGACTGACTCTTGTACCATGCCTGCAGTCTATGACTGTCTCCTGTACCATGCCTGCAGTCTCTGACTGTGTCCTGTACCATGCCTGCAGTCTCTGCCTGTCTCCTGTACCTTGCCTGCAGTCTCTGACTGTCTCCTGTACCATGCCTGCAGTCTCTGACTGTCTCCTGTACCATGCCTGCAGTCACTTCTGCCTGTTGTCTCCTCCTTCCCTCTACCAGCTGTCACCTCTGCCCCCATGTCTCCCAATAACCCTCCTATCCCCACCCCCCCCCAGCAATCACAGCCTTTTCCATCTAAACTCTCCCACCCCACAATCCCTATTTCCCCCCACCCTCAACTACCTTACCCTCACTTACCCCTCCCCTCCCACACTGCCATCATCCAGCTCCCAAACAACAACCCCCAGCCACCTCCCAAACCACCCCTCTTCGTAGGCGATAGGTATCGGTAATTGGTATCTGCGAGTGCATAATGTCAAGTATCGGTACTTGTACTCAGTGTCAAAAGAGTATAAAATTGGTGCATCCCTAATATATATATATATATATATATATATATATATATATATATATATATATATATATACAGTATCTCACAAAAGTCAAAAGTACACCCCTCACATTTTTGTAAATATTTTGTGATATCTTTTCATGTGACAACACTGAAGAAATTACACTTTGCTACAATGTAAAGTAGTGAGTGTACAGCTTGTATAACAGTGTAAATTTGCTGTCCCCTGAAAATAACTCAACACACAGCCAAAAATTAGCCATTGGGAAACAGGGAACCAAGGAAACCCTGCGCCATTTTTTTTAAATGGTGTGGGGGTCCCCCCCAAAATTCATACCAGGCCCTTCAGGTCTGGTATGGATTTTAAGGGGAACCCCTGTGCCAAAAATCCATACCATACCTTTATCTGAGCACCCAACAGGACAGGCCACAAGAAAAGGGGGGGGCAAGAGAGCACCCCCCTCCTGAACCATACCAGGCCACTTGCCCTCAACATGGGGAGTGTGCTTTGGGGTCGCCCAGATCCCACCCCCCTATGTGAATGGGTAGGGGTACATTGTACCCCTACCCATTCACCAAAAAAAAAGTAAAAAAAAAAAAGTAGAAATTACAGGAGACAGTTTTGGACAATGCCTTTATTAAAAAGAAAAAAAAAAAAAAGTATCCTGCGATGTCCATCAATCTTCAATCACAGTGCCGACGGTCCCAAAAAAAAAAATTGAAAAAAAGGCATCCCTGCGATTGCCGTCTTTTTGCTTTGACCGCTGTTATATAGTCAAGGCCTGGGCCACCTGGTGACGTAAATGGGTGACGGGGGTCATTTGGTTGAGTCAGCAGGTGGTCCCGCCCTTGGCTATCTAAGAGCTGAAAAGCAAAATTACGGCAGTCGTAGGGACCCCATACCGATTCACATAGGGGGGCTGGGATCTTGTTAAAGAACGCTTCCAGATTCTGATAAGCCCCCAGCCCACAACTCCCCACAACCACTGGGAAAGGGTTGTGGGGATGAGGCCCTTGCCCCCATCAACATGGGGACAAGGTGCTTTGGGGGGACACCAAAGCATCCTCCTCATGTTGAGGGCATGTGGCCTGGTTCGATTAAGGAGGGGGGCACTCTCATCCCCTTTTAATGCATCCTGCCAGGTTGCGTGCTCATATAAGGGTCTGGTATGGATTTTGGGGGGACGGGTCCCCCTTAAAATCCATACAAGACTTGAAGGGCCTGGTATAAGTTTTGGGGGGACCCCCCATGCTTTTTTTCTTTATATTTTGGCACAGGATTCCCCTTAATATTCATGCCAGACCCACCTGAGTTCCAGGCCAATTCTGACATTTCTCTCCTACATGTAAAATTCCGAATTTTTTTGCTAGAAAATTACATAGAACCCCCAAACATCATATATGTTTTTTTAGCAAAGACCCTAAAGAATACAATGGCGGTCGTTGCAACTTTTTATCTCGCACGGTATTTGCGCAGCAATTTTTCGAACGTGTTTTTTTCAGAAAAAAAAACTGTTTAATGCTTTAAAAAAAACAAAACAGTAAAGTTAGCCCAATTTTTTTACATGATGTGAAAGATGAAGATACACCGAGTAAATAGATACCCAACATGTCACTCTTCAAAATTGCACGCGCTTGTGGAATGGCGCCAAACTTTGGTATTTAAAAATCCCCATAGTCAACATTTTAAAAATTTTTACTGGTTACATATTTTGAGTTACAGAGAAAGTCTAGGGCTAGAATTATTGCTCTCGCTCTAACGTTCGCAGCGATACCTCACATGTGTGGTTTGAACACCGTTTTCATATGTGGGCTGGACTTACGTATGCGTTCGCTTCTGCGTACAAGCTCGCGGGGACAGGGGCGCTTTAATTTTTTTTTTTTTTTTTTTTTATTGTTAATTTTACTTTATTTGTTTAGTTCAACACTTTAAAAAATAAAATAAAAATATTTGATTACTTTTATTTCTATTGCAAGGAATGTAAACATCCCTTGTAATAGGAATATGGCACGATCAGACCTATTTACAGTGAGATATGGGGTCAATAAGACCCCACATCTCACCTCTAGGCTGGGAAGCCTAAAATCAAAAAAAAAAAAAAACGATCACCGCTTCCCAGCCGCGGTGCCGCGTTTTTTTGAATGCAGAGGCCAGGCGTGACGTCATAACATTGCGCCCGGCCTCCATCTGGTCCGCCGGAAATCTCTATGATCATCATCCGGGGGCCGGCAGATCCGGTGTCCGACTCACCGATGGAAGCGGTGAGTCGGTAGAAGCACCGGAGGGCGGCGGGAGGGGGGCGTCCCCCCCCGCCGCCCATAAGAACGATCAAGCGGTGGAACAGCTGCTATGATCGTTCTTATGGTGCAGGGAATCGCTGGCTGAAAACGGCAATATCTGAATGATGTCTGTAGCTACAGGCATCATTCAGATATACCCCGGAGAAGTAAAAGACATCATATGACGTATAGTGGGACGTATAAGGGGACCCCCCAGGCACAATATTTCATGGAATATTTAATTTTTAATGTTTCACTTTAAGCATTATTAAAATCACTGCTCCTAAAAAAACTTCTGTTTTTAAAACTTTTTTAGCATTGACACATATCCCCTGGTGCAGGGCCCAGGTCCCCAAATGCTTTTTATGGCAATAACTTGCATATAAGCCTTTAAAATTAGCACTTTTGATTTTTCATGTTCATGTCCCATAGACTTTGAACAGTGTTTATGTGTTTGCATAAATTGTTTGCCCGTTCGCATGTTTTGCTGGGGGGGGGGGTGTTTGGCTAATTTCTTTGGGGGTTTACCTCCGCTTTAAGTCCCACTCTGTAGGCTACCCAGAAAATGAAAAAATAAATACTTTTAAAGCAGTAATGCAGCCTCAATTAAAGTGGATGTAAACCTTCTCCTATACCCAGTGATGTGAAAAGCCTCAGGTGATACACAGGAATGAAACAAATCTCCCTACATAAGTTTTACATGTTTATCTGCTGTCTTCATCTTGCTATGTTCTTTAGAATTCTTATATCTGGTTAGAATTTGCACTTCCTCATTCAGCAGTAGGAGTGTTGTTCTGACATACTCCGTGTGACAGCTGATTGGAGGAAAGGCACACACCCACATTGGCAGAAGAAGGAAAATGCTTTCAGAACTGTGCTTTTACAAGTCAAGCTCTCTGCTAATCTATTTATAGCAACCTCCCACAACACATATTCCAGGCTGATTTTATCTCCCGTCTCTGAGAACTTGTCAGAAGTCATCAGGCTGATAACAGAAGAACGGAGCAGCACAAACAGGGCTTTGGAGCCAGATAAGGAAACACTACAGATATATGTGCCCAGCTCAATTTACATGAATCAGGGTTACATCCACTTTAATGTGTGAAATCTCACACTGAGCTTTATGTTTTAAACCAACTCCTCCACCCTTAGACATTTAACAATATCATCTAGACTCCCACCTTACAATCTTTTTTTACTATTTTGGCCAACTTGCTCCATTGGCAGCTTGTGTCACTGCTGCAAATCTGAAAGACTGTATGAACTCAGACACTGATAACACATGCCTTTCAAGATGCACCACTGGATACTGATAAACAACATCCATTTTGATGTACTAAGAAGACATAATTATTATATGCATGAACTTTAAAAAAAGCTTTACAAGCATTGTCAGGGCTTATAAACAGTAAGTGAGGCTGAAGATGCCAGGGTAAAATTCCCAAACTGTCTTATTCATAAGACAGGTTGAGAATAGCTACAAATCTTGAGCACCGCATTTAATATTTTGATATGGATATGATTTCCATGATTCAAGTGGTGCTGTAAGATCAAATGATATTCATCTTTATTGCATAGGCTATGCACAGACTCCCGACTAATGGACATACTCACTAAAGGTATGTGACAACAGGAATATATAACAGGTGGAGATATTTGCTGATATAAGGACATGGCTGGAAATACTAGCTATCTAGGTCAATGTCCATGTTCTGTTATGCGCACACATGGCACTACTGGCTGGACCTGTAAGAGATGCCTAGACATTGAAGCCTACCACACCCATCATTGTGAAGTAGCACTCCCATCCAATGAAGATAGGTATTATGACAACACATGCTGTCATGTCTCCAAGCGGTAATAGCATGATGTAAACAGGCTCAAGGCAAACAGGTGCAGCGTACATGGTGGGCATGTATCGGATCCATGTGGAGAGATCATAGAAAGGCAGGCAGCTGAGAGATGCCACAGGCCAGCAGACATCTCTTACAGGTCCGGCCTGTAGCGTTGTGTATGTGCATAACAGCACACAGACATTGACAGAGATAGCCAATATGTTTAATCATTTTAGGCCTATTTTTACCAAAGGTATATGACCTGAAACCATATGCTTTTAGTGAGTCTCACCATTTTTGCAGTGTCCATTCCATTTATGCAATTGTGCATTTGGGGCATCTATAACCTATGGAATGCAGACAAATGCCATTTGATCTTACAGCACCACTTGGATCATAGAGATCACAGATCACTTTTAGTGAAATATGGATCCCTAGTAGGGATGAGCCGAACACCCCCGAGTTCGGTTCATCCCTAGTAGGGATGAGCCGAACACCCCCGAGTTCGGTTCGCACCAGAACCTTCGAACGGACCGAAAGTTTGCGCGAATTTTTGAACCCTATTCGTTACAATGGACGCGAACGTTCAAAATCAAAAGTACTAATTATAACGGCCAATATGCATGTTAATGCCCCAGGGGACATATATCAATGCAAAAAGAACTTTTAAAAACTAACGTTTTTTCGGCAGCAGTCATTTTAATGATGCATAAAGTGAAAAAAATAAGTGAAATATTCCTTTAAATATGGTACCTGGGGGGTGTCTAAAGTATGCCTGTGAATGGGCATGTGTTTCCCGTGAACAAAATTACATTTGTAAACGAAAAAAAGAAGCCATTTAAAACAGCTAGCGGCTTTATTATCTTGTCTTGTCCTGGCAATATGGCCGAAAATCCTTGAGAAAAATGGCATGGCATGGTTACTCTTGGTGGGCGCAGGAATGGGCCCTGCTGTGAATTATTAGATCAAGATTTGTAATTGCATGCACCTGTTGAACAGGGCAGAAAAATTGGGCCTTTGGTGGTGGTGGTGGTGGACGGTGTTGCCACAAGACTGTAAGCCCTCACAGTTACTCTTGGTGGGCGCAGGAATGGGCCCTGTTGTGAATTATTAGATCAAGATTTGTAATTGCATGCACCTGTTGAACAGGGCAGAAAAATTGGGCCTTTGGTGGTGGTGGACGGTGTTGCCACAAGACTATAAGCCCTCACAGTTACTCTTGGTGGGCGCAGGAATGGGCCCTGCTGTGAATTATTAGATCAAGATTTTGTAATTGCATGCACCTGTTGAACAGGGCAGAAAAATTGGGCCTTTGGTGGTGGTGGTGGACGGTGTTGCCACAAGACTGTAAGCCCTCACAGTTACTCTTGGTGGGCTCAGGAATGGGCCCTGCTGTGAGTTATTAGATCAAGATTTGTAATTGCATGCACCTGGTGAACAGGGCAGAAAAATTGGGCCTTTGGTGGTGGTGGTGGACGGTGTTGCCACAAGACTGTAAGCCCTCACAGTTACTCTTGGTGGGCGCAGGAATGGGCCCTGCTGTGAACTATTAGATCAAGATTTGTAATTACAGGCCCCTGTTAAACAGGGGCTGAAAAATTGTGCCTTAGGCACTGGTGCTGGTGCCACAACACTGCAACCCATCACAGATACTGTACTCTGAGCACAGCAATGAGACCTGTTGCAAAGCATTGCATAAAAAATTGTAATTACACGCCCCTGTTATACAGGGGCTGAAAAATTGTGCCTTAGGCACTGGTGCTGGTGCCACAACACTACAACCCCTCACAGATACTGTACTTGGAGCACAGCAGTCAGACCTGTTGCGAAGCATTGCTTAAAAAATTGTAATTACACGCCCCTGTTAAACAGGGGCTGAAAAAATGTGCCTTAGGCACTGGTGCTGGAGCCACAACACTGCAATCCCTCACAGATACTGTACTTGGAGCACAGCAGTCAGACCTGTTGCGAAGCATTGCTTAAAAAATTTTAATTACACGCCCCTGTTAAACAGGGGCTGAAAAATTGTGCCTTAGGCACTTGTGCTGGTGCCACAACACTGCAACCCCTCACAGATACTGTACTCTGAGCACAGCAATGAGACCTGTTGCAAAGCATTGCATAAAAAATTGTAATTACACGCCCCTGTTAAACAGGGGCTAAAAAATTGTGCCTTAGGCACTGGTGCTGGTGCCACAACACTGCAACCCCTCACAGATACTGTACTCTGAGCACAGCAATGAGACCTGTTGCAAAGCATTGTATAAAAAATTGTAATTACATGCCCCTGTTAAACAGGGGCTGAAAAATTGTGCCTTAGGCACTGGTGTGGTGGCACCCAGAAACAAAAATGTTCTTCCAAGCTATCAAGGAATGGATCATTGAGGAGGAGGAAGGGGATAGTCAGTGAACATAACAGGACAGTCACTCAGCATCAGCATAGGCAGTCTTGAAGGGATGTGACATTATAAAATATTCAGTTATATCCGCTTCAGGTGCCTGGTAGCTGGTGGTGATCCAAGACTGATTCATCTTTATGAAGGTAAGTCAATCAACCGAGTCGGTGGACAGGCGCACCCTGTGATCGGTGACAAATCCTCCAGCAGCACTGAATGTGCGTTCGGAAAGAACGCTGGATGCAGCACAGGCCAGTGGCTCAATTGCATACTGTGCAAGCTCTGGCCAGTGATCCATCCTCAAGACCCAGTAAGCCAGAGCATTTTCGGTGGGAAAGGTGTCCAAGTCTGACCTTGCCCCTAGGTATTCCTGCACCATGTATATCAGACGCTGGCGATGGTTGCTGCAACCGATCATACCTTGGGGCTGCGGACTAAAAAATTGTCTGAACGCATCGGTCAGACGTCCACCTTCCCCACCGCTCCTTCTGCTACTGACCGAAGCCGCAGCAACTCATCGTCCAGGACCAGGAGTTTGTAACCTCCCAGTTTCTGGGAACACGTTGCACAGACCTTTCTGCAAGGCCTCCCTGAGATGTCTCATCCTCTGCTCCCTCTGCGATGGCAAGATAAGGTCCGCAACCTTACCCTTGTACCGTGGATCAAGGAGAGTGGCCAGCCAGTAATGGTCCCTCTCCTTGATCTGAAGAATACGAGGATCCTTCCTCAGGCTATGCAGGATCAGGGAGGCCATGCAACGTAGGTTAGCTGAGGCATTCGGTCCGGAGTCTTCTGGGTCACTGAGGACGACATGATCGCCAGCCACCTCCTCCCAGCCACGTACAAGTCCACTGGTTTCTTGGGACTGTACATCATCCCTAAAAGACTGCTGCTGCTGATGCTGAGTGCCAGGCTCCACCTCCATGCTCACACAATCCTCCTCCTCATCCTCTTCCTGTGTGATGGGTGGGACAGAAGGAACACTGTCTGGATAAAGGGGGCCTTGAGAGGCAAGGAAGTCCTCCTCTTCCTGCCTCTGTTCTGCCTCAAGTGCCCTGTCCATTATCCCACGCAGCGTATGCTCGAACAGGTGGACAAGAGGTACAGTGTCACTGATGCATGCACTGTCACTGCTCACCATCCTCGTGGCCTCCTCAAATGGTGACAGGACAGTGCATGCATCCCTGATAATGCTCCACTGGCGTGGGGAAAAAAATCCAAGCTCCCCTGACCCTATCCTGGTGCCGTAGTCGCAAAGGTACTCATTGATGGCCCTCTGCTGCGTGTGCAGTCGCTGCAGCATGGCCAACGTTGAGTTCCACCTGGTGGGCATGTCACATATAAGGCGGTTCTTGGGCAGGTTCAACTCCTTTTGCAGCTCAGCCAGCCGAGCACTGGCATTATACGATCGGCGGAAATGCACACAGACTTTCCTGGCCTGCCTCAGGACATCCTGTAAGCCTGGGTACCTGCCCAAGAACCGCTGCACCACCAGGTTGAGGACGTGAGCCATACAGGGCACATGGGTCAGCTGCCCCTGTTGCAGGGCAGAGAGGAGGTTGGTGCCATTGTCAGAAACCACCATTCCTGGCTTAAGCTGGTGTGGCGTCAACCACCTCTCGGCATGCCCCTGCAGAGCTGCCAGAACCTCTGCCCCAGTGTGGCTCCTGTCCCCCAAACACACCAGCGCAAGCACGGCATGGCATCTTTTTGCCTGCGTACTCGCGTAGCCCCTTGTACGCCTACGGAGCACCGCTGGTTCCGAGGACAAAGCACTCGAAGTGGCCATGTAGGAAGAAGAAGAGGAGGGGGTGGAGGAGAGAGGTGTGTCACAACCAGTAGTAGCATTTTGGAGGCGTGGTGGCGGAACAACCTCCAACACTACTGCACCTTATCCTGCATCCCTCCCAGCTGCCAATAGAGTGACCCAATGGGCCGTGAAAGACAGATAACGTCCCTGTCCATGCCTGCTGGACCATGAGTCAGTGGTAATATGCACCTTACCGCTGACCGCCCTGTCCAGCGAGGCATGGACATTGCCTTCCACATGCCGGTAGAGAGCCGGAATCGCCTTCCGTGAGAAAAAGTGGCGTTTGGGAACCTGCCACTGAGGAACCGCACATTGAACAAACTCACGGAAGGGGGCCGAGTCTACCAACTGAAAAGGCAGCAGTTGAAGTGCTAGCAATTTGGCCAAGCTAGCATTCAACCGCTGGGCATGTGGATGGCTGGGAGTAAACTTCTTTTGACGGTCCAGCAGCTGGGGCAGGGAAATTTGCCTGGTACAATCGTACGTCGTTGTACTGCAAGTACTTGGCTGTGACACACCTAATTCTACACCTTCATTCCTCTCATAGCAGCTTTCAGAGAGGACTGAAGATATAGTGGGGTTGGAGATACCAGCTGATGAGGAGCAAGGAGAGGTCCGCTTTGTTCTTTGGTGTGGGTCTTTAATGTGCGCTTGCCAACGAGCTGCATGGCAGGTCGACATATGTCTGGTCATGCTTGTGGTGCCCAAGCGGCTGATGTTTTGGCCACGCGAGATACGCTTGAGACATATGTTGCAAATAGCAGTGGTGCGATCTGATGCACTCGTCTCAAAAAAGGCCCACACCAAAGAACTTTTGTGATAACGTGCAGAGGCAGCGCCCTACACAGGTGGAGCTCTGCGGTGTGATTCAGTTGGTGTGCTGGCCTCTAACTGGCCTCCGGAGGGCATCCTGCCTCGTTGGACATGTGTCGCCTCCTCCTCCTCCTCTCTCCCTTCAGGCACCCACGTGGAGTCAGTGACCTCATCATCCCCTCCCTCTTCACCACTGGAGCAAATCTGGCAGTAAGCTGCAGCTGGTGGAACATGACTGCCAGATTGCTGTCCTTGAGCATCCCCTCTCTCTGCGCGCACGCTACTGCCTTCCTCTAGCTGGGTATCATCATCCGAGCCTTCAAAACGTTGGGCATCCTCCTGGAGCATGTACCCAACACTGTGCTCAAACAGTTCGGGGGACTCCTCAGGAGGACATGGTGGGTCTAGGGAAGGGGTGCCTGATGATGCCATTGAGTACACGTTGACAGCTGCTCTGCCAGTACCCTGAGCCTGGGTGAGAGAGGATGAGGAGGGCTTGTCATCCATTCTACCAAGCCTTCGGCATGATGCGGCTCAACATGTCCAGCTGCCGAAAACAAGGACAAGCGTGTCCCATGGCCACATGCTGATGACGATGCACGACCACGTCCACGTCCACGACCAGCACTGTTGTCTCTAGAAACAGAGCCTGCTTGCCCTGTGTTCTTGCCTCGGGACTGTCTGCCTCTCCTTGGCGGTCTTCCAGGCATTGTAGTGGGTAGTGTATATTGTGCTGGAGTCACACAGCACACACACTAACTCCTGCAGATGGCTGCCTTAGATGACAGCAACAGGGCCTTACGGCAAAAAGTTTAAAGGGTTAATCCTGCGCCAGCACAACGAACAATGACTAAAGGAATGCTGCGCACACTTAATAGGAAATGTCTGAACCCAAGTAAAAGCAAAAGAAAGGAGGTAGTGGCGCGCAAAGATAAAACTAAATATTTAAAAGACAAGACGGTAAAATAGACATAGGAGGCTCCAAGTGGATAATATGAATAAGATAAAACAATATAAACCAGCAATAATGCATATAATGGTGTGATAAACCAGAGTATGTGGTAAAAAACAATCCTTGTTAAAAATGCATCATAAAAAACGCATGGTGCGACTGGATAAAATAATAGTGCATATAGGTGTATAAAAAATCAGTGATGTGGTAAAAGAAAGGTGAAATCTTCCTGCACAACGTATGGTGTGTGTCCAATAAATAGTGAAAGGGGAGTGATCCAAGGTAAATGGATATATCAGAGGAATGGTACACAGACTAAAAGTGGTGTGAAGTGCAGCAAAGTAAAAAAGGCCTGGTAAAGCTAAGATGCCAAATGAAGAAAATAAAACGGTCCGTGCCAAATGGCAACTTAAAGTGAAACTGCAAATACTACAGAAGGTGAATAGCGATTAAAAAAAAATCGCATAGTGAAAACGTCCAGAATAAAGGAAGTCCATATATATCGTGGGTGAATCTGGGTATCTTCTATCCGATAAACGGGCAGGAATATCTGTGCTGAGGTGTCCAATAGTGATGGGTAATGGGGGTATAAATCCTGTGCGGTGCTCCGTGCAATCCTAAAAGGGGATAAGGGTGGCCCCTTACCTTACAGCTGTAAGGTTACAGCAGTATAATGTGGGTCTTAGGTGACCGTCCTCTCGGGGGTGTCCTCCTGGGTTTTCAAATGGTGATCCTGGGTAGTCTCTGTCTGTATGTTCAGTGTGGGGCCCTTCAGCTTGTTCAAGCAGGGGGTATGGCAGGGGGTGGGGGGTTGGTTTTCACCTCAGTGGTACATGAAATTAAAATTGCCTCATAGTGTAGTATGCAAAGTGATAAAAAGATGTTTATTGCATTTCAAACAGTATACAGATAAAAGAATGGGTACTCACATTTAGGTAGTGAGTACAAAAGCAGGGTATAAACGAGCGTTCGAGCTCGGTGGCGTCACTTCCGGTAGAATCACGTGTCCCGACGCGTGTTCGTCACAAGGTCACGTGACTTCATCAGGGGTACCTAGTGTTTCTACCATGGTCTTTAAATAGGCTATGTGTAAGTCAATTAGCGGCCATTTTTTCGTAGCGCCGATCACCGGAAATGGTAATAGATATGTCGCCGGAAGTGGAGCGGCGGCCATTTTCTTGGTAGTTACGCCGCACAGTAAATGCTAAGAGGTGTCAGCAGAGTATGCAAAAGCCAAAAGGCGGCGATGGTGCATCCTGACTGACCAGGAAGTTCTTAGCAATAGCTGGCAGAGCAGCTCTATGTGCAATATAGGTGACGGCCATATACCGACATATAGACAATTAAGCAAGCAACAAATAAATTAAAAAGGAGCTAGATAATATTAAAAATACGGATTAGCAGCGTTGCTCCATAATATGTATAAAATAGGAAAAATGCGTCTCGATAAAACCGAATAAAATGGGCAAGATAAAAAAAGTAAATGATGAGATGCGTGGAGACATAAAAAATATATATAAATATAAAAGAATGGGCTAGGATATACCGGAAATGACGTCAGAGTAATGCATGAAGTACATTAATACGGTAAAACATAATCGTGGAGACTGTGAATGAGACAGTGGAGTGACAGAGTGAGGTTGTGTGAGGGTCAAAATCTCCACGGTGCAGACATATTCCAAAAATTAAATGGTAGAGGCCCCTTAAACTATATGAATAAAAAGAGGGGTCAAGGGGGATCAAGTAAGTAATTCTGCTGCATATAAAATTAATTGCTATTTTTTAAAAAATATTTTACTAAAAAATAATAAAATATATCTAAAAAAGAGGAAGTCTTGTAGGTACAACATCAGGTAGTTTTTTAAAAGTCACTGAGGAAGCAATTGAGGTCAAATTCTACGTTTAGGCCGTGTGGCGTGAGGGTATTTAAGGTGAAAATCCACTTGGATTCCAATTGACTTAGGGTCCTCACCTTGTGTCCTCCCCTCCAATGTTTAATATATGGTTCAATGCCCCAGAATTTTAGATGCGAGGGGTCCTTGTTATGATGGCTAGCGAAGTGTTTGGACACGTTGTGTTTGTCGAAACCCTTTTGGATATTCCGGACATGCTCTTTTATTCTAATCCTCAATAATCTCTTGGTGCGGCCTACGTACTGGAGCCCGCAGCTACATTCCAGTACATAGACAGCACCCAATGTGTTGCAGCAGATAAAGTTTTTTATTCTGTGGTTGTTGCCAGTGCTATTGGATACGAACTCTTTTCTTTTTTCCACTGGTGATTTGGTTCTTGTGCACGCATAGCACCGTTTGCACGGATAGAAACCTTCTCCTGTGAAGAAGGTGAATCCTTTGCTCGGGGGGTCTGGAATATTTTTTACCACCTTATCTCTAATTGTTGGGGCTCTTCTATATACAAATTTTGGGTAGTTCGGGAGGATCTCCTTTAGACGTGTATCAGCTTGCAAAATGTGCCAGTTACGTTTTATGATTTTTTCAATTTGGTTATGTTGTGCGCTGTAATCTAGAATAATGGGCACAGTTACGGCAGATAGAGGCTGCCTTAGATGACAAGAAATGGGCCTTACGGCAGATAGAGGCTACCTTATATGACTGACAGCAACTGGGCCTTAGAGCAAATACAGAGGCTGATGTGGTTTTATGTGTGATGTACTAACAGAGCACACACAAGCTAGCTAGCTCCTGGAGATGCCTGTCTGCTTGCTTTCGATGACAAGAAATGGGCCTTACGGCAGATAGAGACTGCGCTATATGACTGACAACAACTGGGCCTTAGAGCAAATACAGAGGCTGATGTGGTTTTAGGTGTGATGTACTAACAGAGAACACACACAAGCTAGCTAGCTCCTGGAGATGCCTGTCTGCTTGCTTTCGATGACAAGAAATGGGCCTTACGGCAGATAGAGACTGCCTTATATGACTGACAACAACTGGGCCTTAGAGCAAATACAGAGGCTGATGTGGTTTTAGGTGTGATGTACTAACAGAGCACACACACACACACAAGCTAGCTAGCTCCTGGAGATGCCTGTCTGCTTTTGATGACAAGAACTGGGCCTTATAGCAGATAGAGTGACTGAGGTGGTTTTATGTGTGCTGACACACACACTAGCTCCTATAAATCCCTGCCTGCCTGCCTTAGATCACAATAGGACAGAAGGTTATGGTGCAATGCTGTACTAACAGCATAGGACAGGGTGCTACTGTAATGCTGTACTAACAGCACACACACACCAGACTAATCCCCAGAATCAAAGCAGTTAGACTCAGCAGCAGATAATGTCACCACTCAGCAGCAGTGCAATCAGCAGAAATGATCAGTATTCACTTCAGTAGTAATGATAATGAATCAGCAATGAAACAGCAATAAATCAGCAATGTATCAGCAATGAATCAGCAGCAGCAGTCTGCCTATTCAGAATCAAGCCAGAACACATGTGCACTAGGCCGACGGCGCGGCGGCCTTTTATACAGTGGGGCATGTACTAAAGCCCCTGAGCTATAATTGGCTACAGGCGTCCTGCCTGTAGCCAATTATTGCTCTCCTCGCTGCCGGCGCTGTGATTGGCCAAGCATGCGTGATCACAGTGCATGCTTGGCCATCACCCATCGAACGTGGGTTTGAATCGAACACCGGGCCCATCCCTAATCCCTAGTGACTTTCTACAAGACATCAGCTTAATATGTCACCAGCTTATACAGGATTACTGTGTCTTGTAGAATACATCTAATGCATCTACTACACACGAGTGGAATTTCCGTCCAAACCATCTTGGATGGTTTTTCTGACGGAATTCCGCTCAATCTTGTCTTGCATACACACGGTCACACAAAAGTTCTCTGAACTTTCAACCGTCAAGAACGCGGTGACGTACAACACTATGACGAGCCGAGAAAATGAAGTTTAATGCTTCCGAGCATGCATTGAATTGTTTCCGAGCATGCTTAATTTTTTGCGCATCCGAATTGCATACAGACGATCGCATTTTCAGATAGGAACTTTTCCCGACCAAAAAATAGAGAACATGCTCTCAATCTTTTGCTGGCTTGAATTCTGCCAGCAAAAGACCGATGGAGCATACACAGGGTTGCATTTTCTGACAAAAAGCTCTCATCTGAGTTTTGCTGGTGGCATTTTCGATCGTGTGTACGTGGCATAACTGATGTTAATATATATATATATTTAAGCCACATGGTAGCTTTAGTTAATTTAAATGTTTGTTTTGTTATATGCAATTTTGTGATTAAATAAGAGATACATTTCTTTTATAAGGAGTTTGTTTCTTCATACAAAATCAATAACAGATCTGTATGGATTTTAAGGGACAATCCCACAAAAAACAAAAATAACTTTAGTCCTTGGAATCATTATTTCTTGGTGACATTATTGGGTATCCTAGGTGAAGTCGTTGACCAAATAAATGATGTCACCCAAAAGACAACGTTTTGCTGTGGGGTTGGGGAGCTGTTATTCAATCAGCATTGGGATTGTATGAGTCAGCAAGTTGGTGGCTTTTTCTTTTCTGGGAGTCAGCACACTTCAATCATCCTGACTGGTGAGGCTCTGCATTGCTCGATGATGTGAATGACAATGGGTTTATAGGTATTTTCCCCATGATAAGTGCATGTGATTTGGTATGGTTCAGGAGCCTTTCCTGGTCTGCCAGGCTGCATGAGATAAGGATAAAGATTAAATGCAGATTTTGGGAGGGTTCTACATTCCTTAACTATTTTCCCACCAAAATTTTAGAAAAATATTTACATTGTTTGTATTGTTTGTTTTGTTCATTTCTTTTGTAAAAATATTTGTCATTCATTGTACTAAAAACATAATTTTAATGTTATGATAATAGGGACAAATCACATCTATGTGACTTTTGTTATATCATTTTTTTTTTGGTATGATAATTTCACCAAAAGAAATCTTGTTTACCCTCGCCCTCACCCCCACTCTCAGCAGCTTTCATGGGCTAGCACAAAGGGATACTTAAACATAAAATAATGACCAACACATATCTTTCTTTTAATATATTTATTAATCTTTGGCAAATAATTATAGGCAATGGTGTTGTTTAAGGCAGTGGTCATCAACCCTGTCCTCAGGGCCCACTAACAGGCCAGGTTTGCAAGATAACTTAAATACATCACAGGTGATATCATTTGCTGCTCAGTAATTGCAGTATTCTAGTCTGCATCTCCCCAAGATAATGCATAAAACCTGGCCTGTTAGTGGGCCCTGAGGACAGGGTTGATGACCACTGGTTTAAGGGTTACCTGATAATGCATTAATGATAATTAAATTAAATTATGAAGCCATCCTGGCTATAATAAATTAAATAAAGTACTGGTGTCCATCCCGCCAATGCTGGATGACTATTCCCCACTAAACAACACCTATGACAAAATACAGAAAAAGGGGAGGGGGGGGTGGGAGTCCCGGTCCTGTCCTGAGGGGTCTGAGGGTAACAGCCGGACTTCCTCCTTATATTAGCTCCTGATTCGCGGGCTTCAGCCGCCCGCCACTTTTAACCAATCCACCGCCTGTTGCTGTGCAGGCACCGATGTAGTAACCAATGACAACCTGCTAATGATAGTAAATGGGAAAACCATCTCCCCTTTTAAACTATCCCATGTTGGTTCAGCATAGTGCATGAACCTTTCATGGGCTAGCACAAAGGAATACTTAAACATAAAATAATGACCAACACATATCTTTCTTTTAATATATTTATTCATCTTTGGCAAATAATTATAGGCCATGGTGTTGTTTAAGGGTTACCTGATAATGCATTAATGATAATTAAATTAAATTATGAAGCCATCCTGGCTATAATAAATTAAATAAAGTCACGGTGTCCATCCAGCCAATGCTGGACGACTATTCCCCAACGACCAAAGCCGGAAGAGAATCCTCCGGCTGCGGTCCCCCCAACACCAAGGCCTTTTCTATCAAGGATTGAAGACCCATATTGAAAATGTCAATGCCCACCGCTGATAAATGAACTGACTCATTCCTGAACAGTCCAGGCAAGAAACCTTCAAGTTCCGTATGGCGAAATGATAAACCAATGAAATAATGAAGTTATGAACAGTCCTATTTAGACGTCTTCTAATTTTGCTAAATGGGGACCAAATAAGTCTGGGAATTATTTCAGAAAATGCCAGAATCGACTGAGGAAATAACATTTTTTTTTTTTTTTTTTTAATTCTTTATTTCAAGTTTTTTAAAATGCATACAAAATTATTCCATCCACAGCAGATGAAGAAAAATTAACTTCCAAAAAAATATACAAAAGCATTTCACATTTTCCCCCACCCTGCCCCCCTCCCACCCCTGTCCCTGTCCTGCAGAAACGCTTTACATGGGTGCCTGCTAGGGGTAAATCAGCAATTTTCGTCTCTACTTCGTGATTTCTTCTGCGAATCTCCATGAGTCTTTGAAGAGTTCCCAACTTTCCCATTTCCCCCGAACCTCTTCTGCTCTGTGTGCTTCTGGGGTTTCTATTTTTTGCTGTTGGTTTACTCTGTTTATCCATTCTGCTATACTCGGGCTCTCTAGTTCCCGCCAATGCCCTGCGATAAGGTTTTTTGCTTCATTTAGGAGTATCGGGGTTACTGAGGACTTGTATTGTCTCATGGGCATGTCAGTCCCATGAAACAGCACCGTCCAAGGGTCCTGTGGTGTGGTTTTCCCTGTAATTGTTTTAATTAAATCCAATATTTGCAGCCAGTATTTTTTAATCTTGGGACAATCCCACCAAATGTGGGCCATCGTTCCCGTATGCCCGCAACCTCGCCAGCATTCCGCCGTTTTCTCTTTTTGGAACTTGCTAAGCTTCACGGGGGTTAGGTACCAATCTGAGATGCACTGTAATTAACTTCCAGTGTTTTAGTGTTCCATCCAGACCGGTGCATTAAGTGATATATTCTTTTAATTCTATCTTTACTACAAGTGATTCCCACTTCCCCTTCCCATCTCTTGACGCCTGGAGGGACCCAATCAGTATCAACTTGAGTCAGCATCTTGTAGATACGTGTTATGTCAGGCATGTCCAAAGTCCGGCCCGCGGGCCAATCGCGGCCCGCGTTCCGGTTTTGAACGGCCCGCCTGTTTATCTGGACATGTATATCTTTTGTGGCCCCCAACGATCTCCCAGCGCCGGGGCCACAAAAGATATATATGTCCGGATGCCTTGGAGGGGACAGGGAGGAGGCGGGACAAGAGCCGTGCACACAGGAGTATTTCCTGTTTACACGGCAGCCTCTATAATAGGAAGTCCCGTCTCCAGCACTGCCATTGGACGGCTGTTCTGTCCATCAAAGGAGGCGGGACCTTGTATTAAAGAGGCCGCAGAGAAAACAGGAGTTTCTCCTGTATGTTATCTTTTGGCGCTCGTCCCGCCCCCTCCCTGTACCCTCCGAGGCGGCAGATGGAGGGGCATAATTCAGGCTGCACTGCACAATGGTGAGTCTGCATTCCTGACAATGATGGGGACTGTGTATTCCTGACAATGATGGGGGCTCTGTATTCCTGACAATGATGGGGGGGTGCTGCATTCCTGACATTCCTGACAATGATGGGGGGGCTGCATTCCTGACATTCCTGACAATGATGGGGGGCTGCATTCCTGACAATGATGGGGGGCTGCATTCCTGACAATGATGGGGGGCTGCATTCCTGACAATGATGGGGGGCTGCATTCCTGACATTCCTGACATTCCTGACATTCCTGACAATGATGGGGGGCTGCATTCATGACATTCCTGACAATGATGGGGGCTGCATTCCTGACAATGATGGGGGCTGCATTCCTGACAATGATGGGGGGCTGCATTCCTGACATTCCTGACAATGACGGGGGCTGCATTCCTGACATTGATGGTGGGCTGCATTCCTGACACTGATGGGGGCTTCATTCCTGACATTCCTGACAATGAAGGGGGCTGCATTTCTGACATTTCTGGCAATGGTGGTGCTGCAGATGGGCACTGACCCTTATTTTGCTTCATATCTGGCCCTCTTTGAAAAAAGTTTGGACACCTCTGTGTTATGTTATTTCTGGTTGAGGTTCGCAAACAAATTTTCTCTAAAAGTGTATGGTCCTCTCCGTATCGAATTGGTTGTGGAAGACTATCCACAAAATGCTTGAGCTGCGCGTACCTCCATGCATCAATCGTCATAAGATCTCTTTTATTTTTTAAATCGTGAAACGTGTCAATCTTTCCTAGGTTAATAATATCTCGTAACTGTGCCTCCCCGTTTTTAATCCAGTTTCCCCATAATTTACTTCTACCCGGCGTGAAAAAAATATTGTCTTTTAAATAAATTAAAGGTGAGTTATAAACCCATTTGTTTTCCCTGTGTACTCTATCCCATTCTCTTAGTGTTACCCGAGTGATTTCATGTGCTCCTACCCCCAGTTCTCTGTATTTTGGGGGATTCCAAATAATGTGACCCAGTTGCGTGTTACTTAGTGCATTCTCAATGTTAACCCATCTCTTATTGCATCCCCCTTTAAACCACTCCATTGCTCTTGAGATGACTATGGCGCTGTAATAATTCTCAAAGTTCGGGCTAGCTAGTCCTCCCTGTTCTTTGCCTTTAGATAGTGTGTTTCTAGATATACAAGGTTTTTTATTAGACCAGATAAATTTAGAAATAATTTTGTTTAAGATTCTAAAGAAAGCTTGGGGCACTGAGAGTGGGAGCATTTGCATTTTATAATTTACTTTTGGCACTATAACCATTTTGACCGCATTTATTTTCCCCATCCACGACAAAGGACAGGGTGACATCCTTTTAATTTCTGTTTTCACTTCGTCCAGCAGGGGAGGGAAATTTAATTTATACATTTTCCTTATAGAGGACGCTAGTTTGACTCCCAGATATTTAACTTCCGCCCTCCATGGGAAATGAAACTCTTGCGCAAGGCGAACCGCTTCATCTTGCTTAATATTTATGTTTAGAATTTCTGACTTAGAAAAATTGATTTTAAAATTGGACAGAGAACCATACCGTTTCAGCGTACTGAGAAGATTAGGGAGAGTGGTCCTGGGGTAAGTGATGAAAAAAAGCACATCATCGGCGTACGCCGCCATTTTGTGCTCCTCCCCCCCGACCTGTATTCCCCTTATATCAATGGTGTTCCTAATGGTAGAAAGAAGAGGTTCAAGGGATAGCACAAACAGGAGGGGAGAGAGCGGGCACCCCTGTCGTGTGCCATTTCTCATGACAAGTGGTAATGATAACGTTCCGTTAATCCTTACCCTCGCCTGGGGAAAATCGTACAGGACCTTTATCCAGCTAATCATTTTCTTTCCGATGCCCATAGCCTCTAATGTGTTGATCATGTGCCCCCAGTCGATCCTGTCAAAAGCCTTTTCGGCGGCCAGTGACAGGAACAGACTGGGGGCCTCCTCCTGTCTAGCCGCTTGAACTAATAACAGGGCCCTAGTACCATTGTCCCTCCCCTCTCTTCCCGGGATAAACCCGACTTGGTCCGGGTGTACCAATTCTGTCATATGGGTCTTAAATCTGTTTGCCAAGACTTTGGCGAACAGTTTTGTATCAATATTGAGCAGGGCAATGGGTCGGTAACTGGAGCACGTTGTCCTGTCTTTACCTTCTTTTAAGATCACTGTAATAGACGCCATTAGCGCTTCAGTTTTCATCGCTCCCCCCGCTCCCAGCCCGTTCCAATATCGACACAGTCTTGGAACAAGTGTCTCCTTAAAACGTTTGTAATATGTTATAGTGTACCCATCCGGTCCCGGGCTCTTGCCCGTTGGGGTGGAATTTATAGCTTCCAATATCTCCTCCTCAGATATGGGTCTGTCCATGTTCACGCTGTCTACGTCAGATAGAGAGCTAAGCAAGCTATTTTTTAAGAAGTCCTGACTCTGGGTAGAAGACCCCTCTTGGTTTTGTTCCTTTGATTTAACGTTATAGAGAGATTCATAGTATGTTCTAAACTCATTAGCAATGTCCTTAGAGGAATGGAGCATTTGACCTGATACATTTTGAATTTTCTCTATATAGTTAATTTCTCGTTTCTTTTTTAGTATTCTTGCCAGATGCTTCCCTGATTTATTTCCAAAGTGATGTCTTTCCTCCATTATTTTATGGAACCATTTCCTTGCGTCTGCTTCGATAATAAATTTGAGTTCCTCCCTTTTATTTAGCAGTCTATGGAATATGTCCTGGCTTTGTGCACTTCCCTGCCTATGTTTTTGTTCTAAGTCTTGGATCTCTTTCCTTATCCCCTCGCAGAGTTCTTTTCTCTCTCGCTTCTATGCAGCGCCGATCAAGATAAATATACCCCGGATATAGGCTTTATGTGCCTCCCATAGTGTACCATCTGATATTTCTCCCGTGTCGTTGGTCAAGAAGAAGGATTCAATCTCCCCTCTTATAGCTTCTTCCACTTCACGCTCTGAAATAAGGCTATCGTTCATGCGCCAAGTGAATGGGGGCCTCTGTACCCCTCGGAGCTTCATGACCATCGACACTGGCGCGTGATCCGACAGGGTCGTTATCTCGATCTGCATTGTCTCCAGCCATTCAAGTGTTTTGTGTTCTACTAGGAAATAATCTAATCGTGAATGAGTGCTGTGGACGGGTGAAAAAAAGGTATAGTCTTTAATACCAGGGTGTTGTACTCTCCAGGCGTCGATCAACTGGTGCTGAAAAATTTTTGATTTTATTTTTTTGAGCTTTACATAGCTCATTCTCGGTGTACCTGAGGAACTATCTAGTCTTGGGTCCAGAACAAAGTTCAGGTCCCCTGCCAGGATAATCTCGCCCTCACGAAATTTCACCAGTCGACCCAAGGCCCTGTAGAGATACTCCATTGGATTTTTATTTGGGGCGTAGAGGTTCGCTAAGGTCAACGTATGCTCCCCTATCTTACAATTAAGAAACAGAAACCTCCCCTCCATATCCGTCAGTCTATTCAGCAATTTAAATTTTAAATTTTTTGCAACCCCTATGGCCACCCCTTTCGCTCCTCTCGTTGGGGAATCACTGCAGAACCATGTCGGGTACTCTGGCGAGGAGATCATAATGTTGTCTTTATGTTGGAGATGTGTTTCCTGTAAAAAAACAATATCTGCCTGATACTCGCTCATTTCTTTAAGAATCTTAAATTTTTTCTCTTGTGCTTTAATACCCCTAACATTGTACGTTACAATTTTCACTGCGCCTTCACCCATGTTTAAACCGTACACTTTTGGCCCACATGGGCCCTCTAATCTTCTTCTTTATTTTGCGTTTCTGCAGGACAGGGACCAGTTCCCCCCCCCCCCCCCCCCCCCCCCCCCACTCCCCCCCACCCCCTATCCCCCTCCCCCCGGTCTTATTCCGACCCTATGTGCACCGCGGGGCATCCCGTTGGGTTCCCCCTTGTACACTGTCCTCTCTAGGGGTGAAGCTCCGTATCAGGCGGGGAACCGGCTACTCTCCGCCTCCCTCCCCCCGCCACTGAGGGAGGAGGGCGGAGACCGCCCAAACCGTGACCGTCCCTCCCGTACATCTCCCCCCCCCCCCGCCCCCCCCACTTTCCAACTCTCACTGATTATTTAGTTGCCTGCCCCCTATATAGGGGAGAGGCCCAGCACCCCCTTCCGGGGAAAAAAAAAAAAAAAAAAAAAAAAAGCAAGAGGGGGGAAAAAGAAACATGCCCACCCTCCCCCTCCCCCCCCCCCCCCCCCCCCCCTTGTAAGAGCTATTTCAGTTCGTTGTAATTAGTCCGGGGGACCAGGTATGGTAGGTGGGATAATCTCTAATTCCTGGCAGAAGTTTGACATCTCATCCATGAATTTCATTCGGAATGTTCGGCCTTCTCGAACGACAATCAAGGCTGCAGGGAAACCCCAACTGTATTTAATGTTTGATGTACGCAATATTTCAAGTAGGGGTCTCATCTGTCTTCTTCTTGCAAGAGTCCCAGGAGAGAGATCTGCAAAAATCTGGAGCTCTGCTGTTTCGTGTTTCAAAGGGGGGCTACCCCGAAGTTTACTCCACACCTGGGACTTCTCTTCATATGAATGAAAACGAACCAGCACGTCTCTGGGGGCTTCTTCCCTTACTCCTGAAGGTTTTCTGACCCGGTGAACCCGGTCAAATTTCAAATCTGGGGCTTCCGGTTTTCTTAATAATGGTTTGAGAATACTGTTGATTTTTGTCACCAGGTCTTCACCCCTTTGTTCAGGAAGAGACCTAATCCTCAGATTTTGTCGTCTGTTCTGGTCCTCCAGACTCTCCATCTTGTAAGACATGTCTCTTTGCTTTATGTGCATTGTTTCCATTTGTTTTCTGAGTTGCTGGAGATCTTTAGTTTGTTCAGAGGAGACAGTTTCAATAGTCTCCACCCTTTTTAATATTTGACCCATGTCCAGACGGACATTCTCAATTTCAGTTTTGATTGAGTTTTCGAGACGGGAGAACATTTCTGCCATATCCGTTTTAGTGGGTATTTGTGTGAAGTCCCTGTTTGCCATTTGTGCCCCGGTGTCCCCGGGCCTTTCTTGTTCGGCCTCTATTCTGGTTGCTTCGGCCTGCTCTTGTCTCTGTCTCTCTGTCTCTTTTTTCTTCTCCTTTGTCCCCTGTTGTTTCTTTTCCAACTCTGGACTTTTTATACTTATGTCCTTCAGATATTTCTGGATTGTGCTGTTATTAAGACTTTCTTTAGGGGTTTTTGGTTCTGTAACCCTTTGTGACCTCCCCTTCATTTTATCTGGGCCCATACGGGGTTTAAATTATTCCTCCTCTCAGCAAGATGAAAGTATTCCCAAAATCCTAAGCCCGCAGTTGTTATTTCGATGGGGGGGTATATGCTCCCCCGGTCGATGTCCGGAGGTTAATTTTGTTGGCTTTAGATGGTTACAACTTTATTTTCAGGAGAGGGAAAGGCGAGAAAAGAATAAATAAAAAGCTTTGAGCTATAATGTCCCTTTTCCAATCCCTTTTTATTCTCTATGTTTTCCTGTTGCGTTGGTTAAAAGGGCCTGGAGCAGGACACTCCGTTTTGCCTGTAAAACCCTCAGGACCTCTATCTGTATGGGGCCAGGTGTATTGTTCTCCTCAAACAAATATGATGGCAAGGAGGGGGGAGACGTACCCGCTCAGTTGCGCTTCCTTGTTCGTTCCTGGGTATTTATATATTTAAGCACCAGCTTTAGCGCCTCTTTCCAGACTACCAGTTTTTCAGCAAGTGCTAAACAAATAGCCTCAAGTAACAGTCCAGCCTCAATCTAGTAGCATATATTTAATGTCACTGGCGCACCTGTAGCTCACTCCCCATGAACAGTGGGGCCCCCTAAATATCCTGGAATACAATACAATTTATTTATGCGTTTATTTTCCGTTGGATGCCCTCATTGCAAAAGGACTATAAAAGTGGACTCCTCTTGACATCCTGGGCTCTGTAGTCCCCAGGGGCTTTACGTTGGCAAACCTGTTGACTTATGTCCCATGTAATCCCAGGTAGAACCAATATGAGCAAAAGCAACCGTGAATCTTTTTGCGTTATTTCCTTCACACACTGTTTGCGGTAGATTATACCCTTTTTTTTTTTCTTTTCCTTCCTTTATTTAAGTTATGTCCTGCAAGGACCTGAACATATATATAAAAAAAAAAAAAAAAAAAAAAAAAAAAAAAGCCAACCAGGGAAAATTACAAGATCCAATTAAACTCCAGAGACCGTCCAAGATTGAAAAATTCTGAGGCAGATTGAAGAGGAATACTTGTGATGTAAGACTGGGATGAGGATACAAGTTCCAAGTTCCTTTAAATCTGGCCACAGTCAACAAATCACAAGTTTCTTGCTGGACTATCCTGACTGAAAACCTTAGCTTTCCATTTTTTTCAGAACATTCATGCTCTCCACAGCTGAACCCCACACGACATGCTTATTATCAAGCCAACTGGTTAAGGTAATATAGATGAAGAACTGGGAATCGTTTGTATTAACGTCATTCAGAGCTCTAGTGGTTTCTTCAGGCATTTATTCAATTGCTTTCAATATTATAAAGAAGAAAGTTCATACCTGGACGGAGGGTACCCGCCGAGGGTAACCCCCCCGTCTACTGTCTTTATCGGTGTCCGGCAGGCGGCTCTGCAGTGTGTAGTAGGCAGGTTGTTTGTCGGGTAAAACGAAGGGGTCCTGTGATGGAAGCTAAGAGTCAGCAGGTTGCAGTGGATGTAGTACGCTGCATGGTTCTCTTGCTTAGGACGTCATATGCCGAGTCTCGTCCTCACTGTAGGAGCGTGTCTCCTTCTGCCTGCTTCCCTCTCCCTTTCAAAAAAGTGCTGGCTCGTGCATCTCCCCCCCCCTCCCGCAGAGGGAGGTAGCTGTTCTGAGAGTGGCGGGCGGGCGGGCGGTTAAGCGGGGCTCGGGGGTAGCTCAGAGGGCGATCCTGCTGGATTTGGATGGGGCTAGGCGGGCTCTCACCACCGCTTCACTCCCTGGGTCTCCAGACTCGCGTGACCCAGCACCTCTCCGCGCGGCTTGTGTCTCCGCCATCTCCGGGCGCCTCCCCCTACGTCTACGTCTCACGTCCCTACGTCAGCGTCTCACGTCTGCATAAAAATAGTCGAACATACTCATTTTCCAGAGAAACGTGAGAAAAAAGGAGGAATGAACAGGAAGATCTATTAGGGGCAGTAAATTCACCCAACCGAAGAGCTCCAAAGAATGCCACTGAGAAAGCTGCTTTTAAAAGTACATATTCATACTGGGTAAAGCAGACTTTTTCTAAACCAGACATTAATTTGGGCAATAAACTAACCGAAATTGGGCGTCTTGTGTCCTGAACGGGGAATGATCTCCTGAGGCCTTTTAAGACCTGTGAAACCTGGAAAAATTATGTTAAAGCAGGAAGACCTGCCCATTTTAGAAAAAAAGAAACACCGGCTAAGACTTTACTTACTGAAGCAGGACTAAGATCCGCTTTCAATAAGAAGGATACAAATGCCAGTGCGGTATATGCATTCACCTCCATAGTATCTAAAGACATGCTAGAGCAAAAATTACACCATTTAGACCAGGCCAAGCCATAAGCCTGCCATGTCTTAGGGGATACTGAGTTCTTAAAGAAAGTAGATATCAGTCCCAAATCAAGCCCCAGAGGGAATCCGGGCAACGCGTGCTGCATAGGTCTGCCGACGGGGCCAATTCTCGTAATTTCTTGAACTGCAAACGAGATAAGGCATCAGCTATGTTATTATGTACTCCCGCTATGTGTTTTGCTTTTAACCAAATATTAAACCTCATACAATGTAAGACAAAGAAACGTAATAGCTTGACCACCATTTCAGATTTGGATGACAGCATATTGATAGCAAAGCGCACGCCTTTGTTATCCGTATGCAGTAATACTCGTTTGTTCGTAAATTTCTCTTTCCAGATGACTAAAGAAACTATTACCGGAAATAGCTCTAACAAAACTATATTATTTAAGATGTCTTGATGTCGCCAACTGGCATGCCACTCAGAGGCGCACCAGTGACCATATAGAAAAGCACCAAAACCAGAGGAACCTGCCGCGTCTGGGAAGAAATTTAGATCAAAATCTTGAATAAAAGCTTGTTGCCACACCATTGCTCCATTAAAGTCACAAAGAAAAGAGTCCAAAATCCTCAAATCTTCTTTGATACTTTTGGATAGCCGAATGTGCGAAAATGGGGTTTTAAAGCCACTAGTGGCCAGGGCAAAACGCCTTGAAAAAACCCTGGCTACAGGAATAACTCTAGCTGCAAAGGCAAAAAGTCCCAGCAGGGACTGCGCCTCCTAAAAAAAAACCTTTTGTTTACCTAAGAATAGTGATGTTGTAGTTCTCATCCGATTAAGTTTGTCCAGGGGCAACCTAAACTCCATTAAGGAGGAGTCTATAGATATCCCTAGAAATTCAATCATTTTTGTAGGAAAAACTGTTTTTTCCTTAGCAAGTGGAACTGAAAAGTCAGCACATATCTGAAAAAATTTACTTAAAGCCTCAAGACAAATGTCTGAGTCCGCAGGGCCTATAAAAAGAAAATCATCTAGGTAACGGAGGACACCTCCCAAGGGAAATTGAGACTCCACTACCCAATGAAGAAACTTTGAAAAGGCCTCAAAATAAAAACATGATAGCGAAAAGCCCATTGGCATGCATTTATCGAAATAAAAAAGGCCTTGAAAATGAAATCCCAGTGAATTAAACCTTGGGGGTGGGCCGGGAGTAGACAAAAAGCAGATTTAATGTCTGCTTTCGCCAATAAAGCATTCTGCTTAAAATGCCGTAACAAAACTAGCGCTTCATCAAATGATGAATAAGAAACTGGTGCCTCGATACCTGCAACTTCATCATTGAGTGAGAATTCTTGTGTGAATGACAGGTGATGAATCAGTCTAAAGCAACCTTGCTCCTTTTTTGGGACTATTCCCAAGGGAGAAAGACGGAAATTCTGAAAAGGAGGGTGAAGATAAGGACCAGCTACCCTCCCTTCTTTGACCTCCTTATTAATTTTATCTGCAACAATAACAGCGTGAAATGAAACAGAACGTAGATTTTTGACTAAATTGAAACCTTCCCCAGAAAAAGAAGGAACTAAAAAACCTGTTTCAAAACCTTTAGTTAATAGGTGCGCCATTGAGCGATCTGGGTATTGCTCTAGCCATGGCCACATTTTTGATAGTTTCACTGGAGTCAAGGCTTTTCCCACTAGTGTCCCTGGAAACTGGGGTGACATTACCTGCTGCAGACTTACAAAAACATCTGAAGGCTGGGTGGTTGCCACCACAGTAGGAACACTCATGCTTGTATCTGCAGTTGGACAAAAACTTGCATTGAGCCTCATTAAAGGCAAAACAGAAACCTTTCCGAAAGGTATTTTGCAAGGCAGTGGGTGCCCTAGGTTTAAATTGTGGCCTCTGTGGTAACATGAGGTTCAGCCATAGACCTACGTCTTTCGATCCCCAACGAAGGGTTGGGTGGACCGAAAGCTTCTGTCTGAAATTTTCATCATATGTGAACCACGCTGTACCACCAAAATGGCGGAAAGCCTCTGAAACTATGTCCAGATTTTGAAACAAACCCGAACATTTTTCAGGGAATCGTTCCCCTAAAACTGCAGCATAAATACAGAATGCTTGTAACCAATTTTGGAAAGTTTTAGGGACAGCCCTCCTCCTATCCTCTTCTGTACGGTCCTCAGCCCTCCTTTCAGATTTTGAAAGGAATTCCTTAAATGCTGGTAACAATGATAACAAATCAATGAAATCACCCCCCCAAATCCTTTCTTTAACTGAATTGGCTAAATGGAAACCTAATGGGGAGAAGTCACATGTCATTGGCTCCTTAAATGAGGACTCTGCCACTACAGAATGAGAGAAACGGGGGGCCGCTGATTTGGTAATAGGAATACAGTGGTGTGAAAAAGTGTTTGCCCCCTTCCTCATTTCCTGTTCCTTTGCATGTTTGTCACACTTAAGTGTTTCGGAACATCAAACCAATTTAAACAATAGTCAAGGACAACACAAGTAAACACAAAATGCAATTTGTAAATAAAGGTGTGTATTATTAAAGGTGAAAAAAAATCCAAACCATCATGGCCCTGTGTGAAAAAGTGATTGCCCCCCTTGTTAAAACATACTATAACTGTGGTTGTCCACACCTGAGTTCAATTTCTCTAGCCACACCCAGGCCTGATTATTGCCACACCTGTTCACAATCAAGGCATCACTTAAATAGGAGCTGCTTGACACAGTAAGGTCCACCAGAAGATCCTTAAAAGCTACACATCATGCCGAGACCCAAAGAAATTCAGGAACAATTGAGAAAGAAAGTAATTGAGATCTATCAGTCTGGAAAGGGTTATAAAGCCATTTCCAAAGCTTTGGGAATCCAGCGAACCACAGTGAGAGCCATTATCCACAAATGGCGAAGACATGGAACAGTGGTGAACCTTCCCAGGAGTGGCCGGCCGCCCAAAATTACCCCAAGAGCGCAGCGACGACTCATCCAAGAGGTCACAAAAGACCCCACAACAACGTCCAAGGAACTGCAGGCCTCACTTGCCTCAGTTAAGGTCAGCGTTCATGCCTCCACCATCAGGAAAAGACTGGGCAAAAATGGCCTGCATGGCAGAGTTCCAAGGAGAAAACCACTGCTGAGCAAAAAGAACATCAAAGCTCGTCTCAATTTCTCCACAACACATCTTGATGATCCCCAAGACTTTTGGGACAACATTCTGTGGACCGATGAGACAAAAGTGGAACTCTTTGGAAGGTGTGTGTCCAAGTATATCTGGCGTAGAAGGAACACTGCATTTCAGAAAAAGAACATTATACCAACAGTAAAATATGGTGGTGGTAGTGTGATGGTCTGGGGCTGTTTTGCTGCTTCAGGACCTGGAAGACTTGCCGTGATAAAAGGAACTATGAATTCTGCTGTCTACCAAGAGATCCTGAAGGAGAATGTCCGACCATCTGTTCGTGTACTCAAGCTGAAACGAACTTGGGTTCTGCAGCAGGACAATGATCCTAAACACACCAGCAAGTCCACCACCGAATGGCTGAAGAAAAACAAAATGAAGACTTTGGAGTGGCCTAGCCAAAGTCCTGACCTGAATCCTATTGAGATGTTGTGGTATGACCTTAAAAAGGCAGTTTATGCTCGAAAACCCTCTAATGTAACTGAATTAGGACAATTCTGCAAAGATGAGTGGGCCAAAATTCCTCCAGGACGCTGTAAAAGCCTCATTGCACGTTATCGCAAACGCTTGGTTGCAGTTGTTGCTGCTAAGGGTGGCCCAACCAGTTATTAGGTTTAGGGGGCAATCACTTTTTCACACAGGGCCATGATGGTTTGGATTTTTTTTCACCTTTAATAATAAACACCTTCATTTACAAATTGCATTTTGTGTTTACTTGTGTTGTCCTTGACTATTGTTTAAATTGGTTTGATGTTCCGAAACACTTAAGTGTGACAAACATGCAAAGGAACAGGAAATGAGGAAGGGGGCAAACACTTTTTCACACCACTGTAGTGTCTTTTGAAATGTTATTCTTGCTTTGAAAAGGTCTATTTAAAGGGGATTCTGACAAATTTTGCCATACTGGGCAAATATCTTCCATTGCATTCTGCTGGAGTAAAACATCTTGTGTAAATAAATCGGCACCATCAGTATGTGCTCCCATATAACTAGCTTCAATGTCAGCATAGTTTAATGCACCAGAATTCTGTGCTCCTTCAGCCTTTATTTTACCACAAGCACCAACTGTGTGTGCCCCTTCAATATTTTTCAATAAACTAGATAAAGAGTTAACCATTACTTTCAACTCAGCAATATCAGCATTAGCATCTGACATATTAATCTTACACGTAGTCTCACCAACAGGGCGACTCCTGTGCTCACTGCCTGTCGCCTCAGAGGCTGGCTGAGTAGCTCCATTGTATTGCATAGGCTGCGCATTCCTGACAGGAATGCTGCTTGCTCCCTCCTGGCCGTTCGGCTGTGGAGAAGCCCCTTGTCTCAGTTTCTTTTCCTTCCTCCCGGGTTGCTGGCACGTATTGCGCATGTGCGTTGCTTCGGCCTCCATGTTACCTAATGGTAACGGAGGCGGAGCCGACAGCCCGCCTTCCTCTAGGCAGCGGACAAGCCACTCCTCGCCCCCGCAGCTCTCAGCTCTCTCTACCAGGCGGCGAAGAAGACTCTCTCTCCTCTCAGGCGAGCGGTGCTCCATCCCGTCCGAGTCCCGGTCCTGTCCTGAGGGGTCTGAGGGTAACAGCCGGACTTCCTCCTTATATTAGCTCCTGATTCGCGGGCTTCAGCCGCCCGCCACTTTTAACCAATCCACCGCCTGTTGCTGTGCAGGCACCGATGTAGTAACCAATGACAACCTGCTAATGATAGTAAATGGGAAAACCATCTCCCCTTTGAACTATCCCATGTTGGTTCAGCATAGTGCATGAACCTTTCATTCTTTGTAAGGAGAAATACTATTTTTTTATTATTATTACTATTTTACATTTTTACATTATTACATGTCCCCCATGGCAGTGCCTGGCCTCATTTGCCTTTTGTTTGACAGTAGCTTGCCATACAAATGGCCAGAATTTAATAACAAGATTTACCCTCATAGACCTAAATTGAGTTTGCTGCAATGTTTAAAAACTTTGAACAAAATTTGTGATTTTTTTTCCAAACACAACCCTTCCTATATTTTTCATTAGAGAAATGCCACCAAATCTCTATTTTTTTTTTTATTTATGTTTGCAAATGTAAGCTCTCATAGGGATTGTTAGACATAACTAAAAATGCGTAAACAAGAGGGAATTCCTTACAAAAGCATAGTGGAATATGATTCTCTTCTAAAAGGCATAATTTCTGAAGAATGTCTGCAGTATTGCTGATAAAAAACATAGACAAAAAGCACATGAGGCTCAGAAGGAATCAACCGACTTTCTGATTGTCTAATGATTGCCTTTTTTTGAATGGTCTTGCTGGAAAACTAGCATTCGATCAGTGCTTACAGCCAATGAGTATGTGGCCCTTCTTCTGAACCATACCACGCCACATGCCCTAGACATGGGGGGTGCACTGTTCCCCACATGTTAATGAGGACAAGGGCTTCATCCCCACAACCCTGGCTGAGAGTTAAGAAGGTCTGTAGACACTGTGTTTATTGGAATTTGGAAGCCTCCTTCATTAAGAGGGTTCCCAGATATTCCCCTATGTAAATGACTATTTATAGTATCCAAATATGGAAAAAAAAAGAATTGTAACCTAGAAATAAAGACACCCAAACATTTGACAAGTTCTTCATCAGAAAATAAAAATCCACAAAAACGTCCCTCATTTCAAATCCTATGTCAATTAGGATGCCTGTTACCCTCCGAGTTGCCAGAAAAAAAAAACACGACTGATGACTGATCCAAATGGTACTTATAGTAGAATGACACATCCCTGAGGGGTGAAAATACTGCTTCTATACAGAACTCTTAGATCCCACAGAACAGTGGGTCAAGCAGGCAAGAGTTTGATTTGAACCTATATTCAAACCCAAATGTCAGCTTATCTCTAGTAGCCTGGCAGGATTTGTGGCTCTCCTTAATGCCACAAATCCTGGGTCATTTCAATGGGAATGAGCCATGAAGAGGCCTATCTACTAAAATCAAATCCAATACCATAAACCTTCAGTGCTATAATGTGCAAACACCCCCTACCATCTAACTACAAATAAATCCCAAATGATTTCAATGGGTAAGTATAAATAAATAAAAATAAATAGAAATATATTAAAAAAATACAAATCCTATGTCAATTAGGATGCCTGTTACCCTCCGAGTTGCCAGAAAAAAAAAACACGACTGATGACTGATCCAAATGGTACTTATAGTAGAATGACACATCCCTGAGGGGTGAAAATACTGCTTCTATACAGAACTCTTAGATCCCACAGAACAGTGGGTCAAGCAGGCAAGAGTTTGATTTGAACCTAGATTCAAACCCAAATGTCAGCTTATCTCTAGTAGCCTGGCAGGATTTGTGGCTCTCCTTAATGCCACAAATCCTGGGTCATTTCAATGGGAATGAGCCATGAAGAGGCCTATCTACTAAAATCAAATCCAATACCATAAACCTTCAGTGCTATAATGTGCAAACACCCCCTACCATCTAACTACAAATAAATCCCAAATGATTTCAATGGGTAAGTATAAATAAATAAATAAATAAATAAATAGAAATATATTAAAAAAATACAAAATAAAAAAATAATCAGTAATTATTAAATTAATTAGTTAATTCTTCCGGGTATATACCCTTGTATAAAAAAGGTGGCAGCTAACACCACATGCATTCAACCACCTCTGAAAAGATGCAAAACAATGTATATTTCATAAAAAAAAACAAAGCAGCGGTCACCTCTCGCATGTAAAGAAGAAATAATATAAGGAAAAAAATATATAATATATATATATATATATATATATATATATATATATATATATATATATATAAGTCTATCTGACTATAGTGCTTAAAGCAATATATGCATAACCATCAGATAAAAAACATACAGCATATGTGAAAAAATGCAAATAAATCATAAAATCATAAAAAATCCATGAAAAAAAATTCTATAAAAATCTAATATAGTTGATCTTCGTGACTGTCCTTGGCTTAACAGAAAACACCTATGGGTGTCCTCTCACCTGCTTGAATAGACTTCACCAGTAGGGATGAGCCGAACACCCCCCCGTTCGGCTCGCACCAGAACCCGCGAACGGACCTAAAGTCCGTGCGAGCTTTAGAACCCTATTAGTTATAATGGATGCGAACGTTCGAAATTAAAAGTGCTCATTTTAAAGGCTAATATGCATGTTAATGTCATAAAAAGTGTTTGGGGACCTGGGTCCTGCCCCAGGGGACATGTATCAATGCAAATTTTTTTTTTAAAAACGGCCGTTTTTTCAGGAGCAGTGATTTTAATAATGCTTAAATTGAAACAATAAAAGTGTAATATTCCTTTAAATTTCGTACCTGGGGGGTGTCTATAGTATGCCTGTAAAGGGGCGCATGTTTCCCGTGTTTAGAACTGTCTCTGCGCAAAGTGTCATTTTTGAAAGTAAAAAAGCTATTTAAAATCACTCGCGGCTAATGTTAATTCACGGCTCCCGTAACACAGAGAACAGTGATTCATTGAAACTCATTCATAAAAAAAAGTCATTGATAAAAAATAAAAAAAATGAAAAAAAAAAAGCGTAGGGGTCCCCCCAAATTCAATAACCAGGCCCTTCAGGTCTGGGATGGATATTAAGGGAAACCCCAGCCAAAAAAAAAAAAAAAAAAAATGGCGTAGGGTCCCCCTCAAAATCCATACCAGACCCTTGAGGTCTGGTATGGATTTTAAGGGGAACCCTAGCCAAAAAAATGGCGTGGGGTCCCCCTCAAAATCCATACCAGACCCTTATCCGAGCACGCAACCTGGCAGGCCGCAGGAAAAGAGGGGGGGACGAGAGCGGCCCCCCCTCTCGCCTGAACCGTACCAGGCCACATGCCCTCAACATTGGGAGGATGCTTTGGGGGTCTAAGACCCCTAAAGCACCTTGTCCCCATGTTGATGAGGACAAGGGCCTCTTCCCCACAACCGTGCCCGGTGGTTGTGGGGGTCTGCGGGCGGGGGGCTTATCGTAATCTTGAAGCCCCCTTTGACAAGGGGACCCCCAGATCCCGACCCCCCCCTGTGTGAAATGGTAAGGGGGTACAAAAGTACCCCTACCATTTCACCAAAAAAGTGGCAAAAATTGTAAAAATGACAGGAGACAATCTTTGACAATTCATTTATTAAAATCTTCTTTCTTCTTTCTTCATCCTTCGGTTTCTTCATCTTCTCCTTCCTTCATCTTCTTCCATCTTCTTCTTCCATTTTCTTCTTCCTCCGATCCGCTTCTTCTTGCGCTGGTCTTCTCGTCCTTCTCGTCCGGCATCTTCTTCCGTCGGCGTCGGTGTCGGTGTTGGTGTCTTCTTGGGCCGCTCCGCGCAATGGGAGGCTCCCGCTGTGTGAGGCTCCGCTCCATCTGACAGGTCTTTTAAAACGGAGGGCACCTGGTGACCCCGCCCCCCTCTGACGTCATGGGGAAAGCCATCATGGAATTCCCCATGACGTCCCTGTGCGTCAGAGGGGGCGGGGTCACCAGGTGCCCTCCATTATAAAAGACCTGTCAGACGGAGCGGAGCCTCACACAGCGGGAGCCTCCCATTGCGCGGAGCGGCCCAAGAAGAGACAGAGACACCGACACCGACGCCGACGCCGACGGAAGAAGATGCCGGACGAGAAGGACGAGAAGACCAGCGCAAGAAGAAGCGGATCGGAGGAAGAAGAAAATGGAAGAAGATGGAAGAAGATGAAGGAAGGAGAAGATGAAGAAACCGAAGGATGAAGAAAGAAGAAAGAAGATTTTAATAAAGGAATTGTCAAAGACCGTCTCCTGTCATTTTTACAATTTTTGCCACTTTTTTGGTGAAATGGTAGGGGTACTTTTGTACCCCCTTACCATTTCACACTGGGGGGGGCCGGGATCTGGGGGTCCCCTTGTTAAAGGGGGCTTCCAGATTCCGATAAGCCCCCCGCCCGCAGACCCCCACAACCACCGGGCACGGTTGTGGGGAAGAGGCCCTTGTCCTCATCAACATGGGGACAAGGTGCTTTAGGGGTCTTAGACCCCCAAAGCATCCTCCCAATGTTGAGGGCATGTGGCCTGGTACGGTTCAGGCGAGAGGGGGGGCCGCTCTCGTCCCCCCCTCTTTTCCTGCGGCCTGCCAGGTTGCGTGCTCGGATAAGGGTCTGGTATGGATTTTGAGGGGGACCCCACGCCATTTTTTTTGGCTAGGGTTCCCCTTAAAATCCATACCAGACCTCAAGGGTCTGGTATGGATTTTGAGGGGGACCCTACGCCATTTTTTTTTTTTTTTTGGCTGGGGTTCCCCTTAATATCCATCCCAGACCTGAAGGGCCTGGTTATTGAATTTGGGGGGACCCCTACGCTTTTTTTTTTTGTTTTTTATTAATGAATGACAGTTCTCTGTGTTACAGGAGCCATCAATTCATTAGCCGCAAGTGATTTTAAATAGCTTTTTTCCTGCAAAAATGACACTTTTTTGCAGGGAAAGTTCTAAGCACAGGAAACCTGCCCCCTTCACAGGCCACCTATAGACACCCCCCAGATGTGATACTGCAATGCTGTTCTAACAGCATGCACACACATATCCCCAGAAATAAAGCACATATTGTCAGCAGCACACTGACACGCTGACACTGTCTGAAACATAATATGCAAGGCCGCCGGCGCGGCGGCCTCTTATACCGTGGGGCGTGTACTAAAGCCCCTGAGCTATAATTGGCTACAGGCATCCTGCCTGTAGCCAATTATGGCTCTCCTCGCTGCCGGCGCTGTGATTGGCCAAGCATGCGGGGTCACAGTGCATGCTTGGCCAATCATCAGCCAGCATTGCACTGCGCGGGCCGCAATGCATTGCGGGGCCGCTCGCATCACACGAATTTGATGCGAGCGGCCCCAATAGTTCTGGGCTCGCCGAGCGAGCGAACACCCGGTGCTCGATTCGAACATTGGTTCGAATCGAACACCGGGCTCATCCTTATTCACCAGTAAGAAGAGATCAATAGCGCTTTGCAGTAGTATAGTGGCACTGCTTTTAATGGCTATATACTCAAAGTCCACAGCTCCCAGCTAGATGCTAATCATATCAAACATAAGAGGAAAGACCCATAGTGTAGATCGCTCATATAATAATTTATTACAAAGTAAAATACACTCACATTTCAGAGGTAGAAAAACAGCATATTTCAGATAACTCTCTGTAGCTACCAGCCTATATCTTTGAGAAAGCCCATAGGGCGCAATTCATGAGGAAGGCACTATTGTTTTGGAGCATTGGAGCACTTATTACTTTAGGAGCACGGTGTTGGAGAATATATTGAAGAGTGGTCTACCACAGAAATGTATGGACTTTTATGTATATTGATCATTTGTGCACACTTTGATTATGATTTACTCATTTATGCAATACTAATTTATAGATTCACCATTTTATTTATGACTACTTTTCTTGTCCAGATAGTGCCCTTTACACACAATTTTTTATGATTTATTAGTGTACACTAATTTTAGGAGCAGCACTGGTATATTGAGTTGTAAGAGTTGCCGCCACATCCACTACTTTTTTTCACTTATATATATATATTGTAAAGTTCGGGGGACCCGCTAGACCGCAGGACACAGGCTTTTAGTTCAAAAGGAGGTTTATTTAACTTAAACAGCTTCACAGCAGCAAAACAAAAGAAAAAGGTTTCAGTCTCACCGACTATCAAAGTCCAGAATTGCTATCGCAATCAAACACAGTCCTGGGGTGCTGTCGCAGGTGACTTCAACTGCTAGGAGGCTTCCAGGCCGAACGCTGCTGTCGACTTTGGTTGCTGCAAATCAAGCCACACACAAACCACTTTCTCCTCTGTACTCCTCCACCACCCATCTGCAACTTCCTGTCTTGTTTTTAAACCCACCTCCTCTGACAGGTGAGTTAACCCTTTTTGTTCCCTTAAAGGGATCACAGACCAAACAGAGGGGAAACATAGCATCCTTCCAGGACCCAGCCACTGCGTCCTGTACATATCCCCCCCCTGTGCCCCAACGCCAAGGAGGTGGAGGCAACAGTGGAGCTCAAACAATGGACTCGGGAGAGGGCATCTGCATTTTGATGCAGTCTCCCGGGCCTATGCTCCACTACAAATTTAAATTCCTGGAGTGCCAGGAACCACCGGGTAACCCTGGCATTAGTCCCTTTACCTTGTCTCAGCCATGTTAAAGTGGCATGGTCAGAAATCAGCCTAAACTTCCTCCCCAAGAGGTAATATCTGAGGGATTCCAGAGCCCACTTAATGGCCAGACACTCTCGTTCAATTATAGCGTAGTTTTTCTCCGCTGGTGTTAACTTCCTACTGAGGAAGACTACTGGGTGCTCCTCGCCATGAATAACCTGTGACAACACCGCTCCCAATCCTACATCGGAAGCATCAGTCTGTACAACAAACTCTTTTGAAAAATTGGGTGCTACTAGGACAGGGTGTTGGCACAGTGCCGACTTGAGCTCCAAAAAAGCCTTCTCAGCGTCTGCATTCCACTCCACCATGACCGATTTCCGACCCTTAGTCAGATCGGTCAATGGAGCTGCCAACGTGGCAAAGTTGGGTACAAACCTCCTGTAGTATCCCACCATACCCAGGAATGCACGTACCTGTTTTTTTGTGAGGGGGCGGGGCCAATTCTGTACAGCCTCTACCTTGTTGACCTGAGGTTTTACTACCCCTCTACCCACAACATAGCCCAGGTATTTCACCTCCTCCATTCCCAAAGCACACTTTTCCGGGTTTATTGTAAACCCCTCCTTCCAAAGAGAGTCCAGTACTGCCTGGACTTTGGGCAAGTGTGACTCCCAGTCTCTGCTAAAAATGACTATGTCATCCAAGTATACTGAGGCATACTCCCGATGAGGACGTAAAATCCTATCCATTGCCCTCTGAAATGTGGCTGGAGCAGTTTGCAATCCAAAAGGCATTCTCTTGTACTGAAAACTTCCCTCTGGGGTAGAAAAAGCAGTTTTCTCTCTAGCAGCCTTAGTCAACGGGATTTGCCAATACCCCTTGGTAAGGTCTAATGTAGTGATATACCTGGCTGGACCTAGTCTCTCAATAAGCTCATCTACCCGGGGCATGGGGTAGGCATCAAACCGTGAAACTTCATTTAGTTTCCGGAAATCATTGCAGAATCGCAGAGTCCCGTTGGGCTTCGGTACCAACACAATCGGGCTTGACCACTCACTCTGTGATTCCTCAATAATCTCCAGGTCCAACATCTTCTTCACTTCCTCTGAAACAGCCTTCCTTTGGGCCTCTGGAATGCGGTAAGGCCGGACAAAAACTTTGACTCCTGGTTCCATGACAATATCATGCTCTATGACACTAGTGAGCCCTGGCAAGTCTGAAAATTTCTCTTTATTTCTCTGCAAGAACTCCTTTGCCTGCTGACTTTGGACTCTAGACAGGGTATTTGCTACTTGGACACTCTCCACCCCAACCCGAGGCTCAAGTCTTGCACCAGCCAGGGAGGTCACCGGTTCCCTGTCTGTCCAGGGCTTTAACGAGTTTACATGATATATCTGATAGGGTTTCCTCTTACCTGGTTGGTGGACTCTATAATTTACCTCTCCCACTTTTTCTACAACTTCAAAGGGGCCTTGCCACCTGGCCAAGAATTTACTTTCCACAGTGGGGATCAACACCGCTACTCGATCCCCCACTTGGAAGTTCCTTATTCTAGCAGCCCTATTATAGACCCGTCGTTGAGCCTCCTGGGCTTTTTGCAAATGTTCTTTGACTAGAGGCATCACAGTTCGGATCCTCTCCTGCATTTGGGAAACATATTCAAGAACATTCTTATGCTGAATAGGTTCACTTTCCCATTCCTCTTTAACAAAATCCAGTAGTCCACGAGGTCTCCGCCCATATACCAACTCAAAGGGCGAAAACCCAGTGGAGGCCTGGGGCACTTCCCGGATAGCAAACAGGAGAGCGGGTAACAGGCAGTCCAAGTCTTTCCCATCCCTTTGTACAACCCGCTTGAGCATAGACTTAAGGGTCTTATTAAAGCGCTCTACCAACCCATCCGTTTGTGGATGGTAGACCGATGTACGCAGCTGTTTAATCCGGAACAGCTTGCACACATCAGCCATAACCCTCGACATAAACGGGGTGCCCTGGTCCGTGAGTATTTCCTTGGGAAAACCAGTCCGTGTAAACAACTGGAATAATTCCCGAGCAATAGCCTTAGAGGAGGTATTCCGCAGAGGTAGCGCTTTAGGATACCGGGTGGCATAGTCAAGGATCACCAGTATGTAGGAGTGACCTCGAGCTGACTTTACCAAAGGACCCACTATATCCATGGCTATTCTCTCGAATGGGACCTCAATTATGGGCAGAGGGACCAAAGGGCTCCGGAAGTGGGTCACCGGCGCGGTCAACTGACAGGTGGGACAAGAGGCACAGTATCTTCTTACCTCTGCTTTCAGACCTGGCCAGTAAAACCGGTCGGTGATCCGTGCCTCCGTCTTTTCAACTCCCAGGTGTCCCCCTAAAACATCATCATGGGCCAGGTCCAGGACCTTGCGTCTATACTGTTGGGGTACCAATAATTGTTCTACCACATTTTCTCTCACTTTGGTAACCCGATAAAGCAATTCATTATATATGGCAAAGTGGGGCCACCGCTCATTCGCACCTGGCTCTTGGGGTACCCCATTTAATACTACAACTTGTTCCCGTGCACGGGCCAAAGTGGGGTCCTGCATCTGGGCAGTACCAAATGTCCCCTGGGGAACACCCAAATCCGGCAGGGCAGGGGTAGAGGCCACTTCCTCATCCTCTTCACCCAGCATTACCTGAAGTGGGGAAGGTTCCCCCTCCTCAGTGTTCAGGTAGGTCTGCGAACCACACATTTTGACACCCTTCACAGTATCAGCACTACTTTCATCACCATTAACCCAATCATTAGCATTTGTATCAACTGGATCCACATTAGGTTCATTTGGCATCTCAGGGTTATTACCCTCAACCATAGGAACAGAGGAACTAGTTTCTCCCCAGTCTTGGGATCGTTCAGATAGTTCTCCTTGTCCCCACAGTTTTTCAAAAAATGGACAGTCTCGTCCTATGATAACATCATGTATCAAGTTCTTTACCACCCCCACCTCTTGAGTACCAGTGCCATATGCTGTGGAGATGGACACCGAGATGAGAGGGTACTCTCTAGTGTCCCCGTGAATGCATACAACCCGTAAAGTTTTGCTTACCGGACCGATCTTCCCAAGTACTCTAGGATGAACAAGGGTTACCATGCTTCCGGAGTCCAGCAAAGCCCAGGCAGGGAGGTGGTTCACTTGGACTACACACTCAAATTTCTCTTCTCCACGGTCAAGGTGTGTGGTACATGCTCTATGAGCATAAAAAGACCCCCTCCAAAGAACCCCGCATTCCATGGGCTCCTCGTGCAGTGGGCAGTGGGCCCGGGTATGGCCCCAGGAATGACACCGCCAACATTGTACATCCCCTCCTCTCCGAACAGGAACAGATCGCTGAGGAGGTACTGGGAGTGACTCTTGACCTTCCGGGGTGTTGATTCCAGGGCTCCGGGGGACATCCTTTCGAAGGGCGGCATTCGATCGAATAGGCCGTGGCAGACTGGGCCCTTGGCGCTTGGTAGGGCCAAGCAGATCCTCCACCACTGTATATCGCTCTACCATCTCGACAAGGAGGTTCACTGTTTTGGGGTCTCCATGGCTGACCCACCGTTGAAGGTCGTCTGGCAGTGACCGTAGGTATCGGTCCAGGACGACCCGCTCCACGATTTGGGGGCCCGACAACACTTCGGGCTGCAGCCATTTTTTTACCAGTTGCACCAGGTCATGCATTTGAGACCGTGGTGGACGATCTGGACAATACTTCCATTGGTGCACTCGTTGGACCCGAACGGCCGTAGTCACCCCCAAACGAGCCAGTATTTCTGCCTTTAGTTTTTGATAGTCTTTAGCGTCCTCTGGTGGCAGGTCGAAGTAGGCTTTTTGAGGATCTCCGGTGAGAAAAGGGGCAATTAGGCCGGCCCACTGGTCCTGGGGCCACCCTTCTCTCTCTGCCGTCCTCTCAAATGTAGCAAGAAATGCCTCTACATCATCGCTCAGGGACAATTTCTGCAAAAAATGGCTTGCCCTCACGGTCACCTGGTTGCCAGGGGCAACAGCCGCTTGCTCACGACCCTGAGACAACTGCTGTACTACTTCTTTTAAGGCAGTCACCTGAGCCTGCATAACCCCTTGCTGGGTTGCTTGCTGGGCTGCCAACTGAGCCACCAACAGGCGAGTATTTTCTTTCTGTACCTCCAGCTGGGTTGCTAAGCGCTGATTAGCTTCCTCATGGCGGGTCTGCGCTTGTATATTAGCCAGGGACAGTTGTTTAATTAGTTCCTCCATTGCTTCAGCTTTCAGGGTTTGGGCAGCTTTAACCCAGGACATAAATCCACTGTACTGTCCCTTTAAATGTCAGTTTTAAATTCAAATGCAAAAACCAGCAAAAAAAAAAAACGCCTGTTACTCTGTCCTGCCCGCATTCGAGCACCACTTGTAAAGTTCGGGGGACCCGCTAGACCGCAGGACACAGGCTTTTAGTTCAAAAGGAGGTTTATTTAACTTAAACAGCTTCACAGCAGCAAAACAAAAGAAAAAGGTTTCAGTCTCACCGACTATCAAAGTCCAGAATTGCTATCGCAATCAAACACAGTCCTGGGGTGCTGTCGCAGGTGACTTCAACTGCTAGGAGGCTTCCAGGCCGAACGCTGCTGTCGACTTTGGTTGCTGCAAATCAAGCCACACACAAACCACTTTCTCCTCTGCACTCCTCCACCACCCATCTGCAACTTCCTGTCTTGTTTTTAAACCCACCTCCTCTGACAGGTGAGTTAACCCTTTTTGTTCCCTTAAAGGGATCACAGACCAAACAGAGGGGAAACATAGCGTCCTTCCAGGACCCAGCCACTGCGTCCTGTACAATATATATATATATATATATATATATATTTTGTTTTATTTTTCTTTACACATGAGAGGTGAGTGCTGCGCTTGCATTGTTTTATTTTGTTTGTTTCAATAATTTTTATTGATATACAAAATAGAAAGGAAAAAGTACAATCATAAAAGGACAAGATTGACAAAAATATTTTAAATACAAAGTGTATCTAATCTTAGTTGCAAAGGATCCTTTCTTTAAGAAAATCTATATTTAAGAGCATTAATCTTTAAAAGAGACATCTCTAATATGAACAAAAATGAGTGGAGAAAAGTGTAATAAAGAAAGAAAATAATAGAAAATGGTTGGGAATAGAGAATACTGAATAGGAAGTATAGAAAAAGGGAGTACACATCATGCAAGCAATATAAAACAGATCATAAACAATGTAATAAAGTGTCTATCCAAGGTTTCCATACTTTTTCAAAAGAACACTGTTTGTCTAGTAATATTGCTGTAAGGCTACTTTCACACTTTGCACTTTACAGACGCTACAGCGCTAAAAATAGCGCCTGTATAGCGCCTGTAAAGAGCCTCTCCTGTGACTCCAGTGTAAAAGCCTGAGGGGTGTGCTTGCAGGATGGTCAAAAAAGTCCTGCAAGCCGCATCTTTGCAGCGCTATAGGAGCGGTGTATTCACCCCTCCTAAAGCGCCCCTTCCCATTGAATACAATGGGGCAGCGCCGCAAACCCGCCGGAAAGCGCTGGAAAGTGCTAATTTTAAGGGTTATTATGCAAGTTATTTTCATAAATAGTGTTTGGGGACCTGGGTCCTGCCCCAGAGGACATGTATCAATGCAAAAAAAAAGTTTTAAAAACTGACGTTTTTTTGGGAGCAGTGATTTTAATAATGCTTAAAATGAAACAATAAATGTGAAATATTCCTTTAAATTTTGCACCTGGGGGTGTCTATAGTATGCCTGTAAAGTGGCGCATTTTTCCCATGTACCACAAAATTACTGCACAAAATTACATTTCTAAAGGAAAAAGGTAATTTGAAACTACTCGCGCTATAATGAACTGTCTATGGGAGAAATAAAAAGTGCTAATTTTAAAAGCTTATATGCATGGTATTGTCATAAAAAGTGTTTGGGGACCTGGGTCCTGCCCCAGGGGACATGTATCAATGCAAAAAAAAAGTTTTAAAAATGGCTGTTTTTTCGGGAGCAGTGATTTTAATAATGCTTAAAGTAAAAGTGAAATAAATTTTGTACCTGGGGGGTGTCTATAGTATGCCTGTAAAGTGGCAAATTTTTCCCATGTTTAGAACAGTCCCTGCACAAAATGACATTTCTAAAGGAAAATAAGTAATCTAAAACTACTAGTGGCTATAATGAATTGTCGGGTCTCGGCAATACAGATAAAAGTCATTGAAAAAAACTTCACGGGGGTCCCTCCCAAACATCCATACCAGGCCCTTTGGGTCTGGTATGGATATTAAGGGAAACCCTGCACCAATTTTTTTTTAATATTAAGGGGATGAGTATTAAGGGGAACCCCAAACCAAAATTAAAAAAAAAAAAAATTCCATACCAGGCCCTGCAGGTCTGGTATTAATATTAGGGCAAACCCTGCGCCAAAATTAAAAAAAAAATGGGGGTCCCCCAAAAATCCATACCAGACCCTTATCCAAGCACGCAACCTGGTAAGCCAAAGGAAAGAGCGCCCCCCCTCCTGAACCGTACCAGGCCACATGCCCTCAACATGGGGAGGGTGCTTTGGGGTAGCCACCCAAAGCACCTTGTCTCCATGTTGATGGGGACAAGGGCCTCATCCCCACAACCCTTGTGGGGGTCTGCGGTGGGGGGCTTATCGGAATCTGGAAGCCCCCTTTAACAAGGGGACCCTCAGATCCCGGCCCCCCTGTTTGAAATGGTAACAGGTACATTGTACCTGTACCATTTCACAAAAAAAGTGTCAACATGTTAAAAAACCACAAGACACATCTTGGGGCAAGTCCTTTATTATGGAAATTATTTCAAATTTTGGGGGGCCCCCATGCTATTTTTTTTTTAAATTTTGGTTTGGGGTTCCCCTTAATATTCATCCGAGACCCAAAGGACCTGGTATGGATTTTTGGGTGGGACTCAATGCCGTTTTTTTCAATGACTTTTATCTGTATTGCCGAGACCCGACAATTCATTATAGCCACTAGTAGTTTTAGATTACTTATTTTCCTTTAGAAATATCATTTTGTGCAGGGACTGTTCTAAACATGGGAAAAATGTGCCACTTTACAGGCATACTATAGACACTATAGACAGTTTTTAAAACTTTTTTTTGCATTGATACATGTCCCCTGGGGCAGGACCTGGGTCCCCAAACACTTTTTATGATAATACCATGCATATAAGCCTTTAAAATTAACACTTTTGATTTCTCCCAAAGACTTTTAAAGGGTGTTCCACGGCTTTTCGAATTTGCCGCGAAAACCCCAAATTGTTTGCTATTCGGCGAACAGTTCGACTTGAACATCAGGCTCATCCCTAGTGACCAGTATGTTTATCAAAAAAAGCATTCCATTGAAGTGGAAGAAGTTAGTGAATGAGGACTAAATTATTAAACTATTATTAAGTTAATTAATGTTGTAAAGTCTGTATAAAATGCAATATCTGGGAATAATGTTCTATCTCAGAATCAGGAAATTTTTATTTCTCTTGGAGTGTTTGCATTGTTAAAATACCTCTATGGTCATAAAAATAAGCAATTTGTAATAAACCTTTATTCGTCCACCAACAAAAAAACTGCTGGATTAAGACCCGGGGCGAATGAAGGATTATCGGTCAAGGGAGCTAAAGGAACATGGGGAGATATAATTGATGAGCTTTACTTAGTCTGTCTCATAAACTGAAAGAAAAGGAAAGTGTAGGACACATTATAGGAGTCCTATTTTTGTTTCGTAGCCACAATAAATGGCTAATTGGTTTTAACAGATAAAGAGAAGATTCAATTTTCATCCACGAGGGTTGTGTGAGTGAAAACGGGTTAGTTGAGCTAATGCATGAAAGTATTTAACTAAATCTGATAGCCCCAAACCTCCTTGCAATCCTGGTGCAAAGTGATGTAAAGTGTGTGCATTCGCTCTGGGTCTGGGTCTTTTATTCATATAGATAAAGTTTGATATTTTCCATTGGAGCAATTTAAGATCTGGTATATGGATCGAGATAGGTAATGTTCTGAACAGATATAATAATCTTGGTAAGATATTTATATTGATATTTATATTGATTGTGTATAGTCTACCGAACCATGAAGGTGGAGAATCTGCCCAGCATTGAAGATCTAACAGTTTTTCATATAATGGGGGATAATTGGCTTTATATAAAGTGTGAAGAGAAGGCATAAGAAAGATTTCCAGATATGCAAGACTTTCCTTTTGCCAATTAAAGGGGAATGAATTTTGTATTGTTTGGACAGTATCTGTATTAAGGGTGATGTTTAAGGCTTCTGATTTTGAGTGATTACGTTTAAGACCAGATTGGGTAGCAAAGTTATCGGGGAGGAGAGGAGCATTAGAATATCGTCCGCAAAAAGGGCACATTTATGTTCTCTGTCACCACAATATATGCCTATAATATTAGGGTGATTTTTGATTTTAATTGCCAAGGGTTCCAAAGCCAAGATAAACAATGTGGGAGAAAGGGGGCATCCTTGTCGCATACCTAATATTTATAATTTGTGAACTATAACCTTTTACAATAATTTTGGCTGTGGGAGTATTGTAAAGGATCCGTAGTATAGTCAACAAAAAACCCATAACGTTTTAATACATAAAATAAGTAGTCCCAGGACACAGAATTAAAGGCCTTATGAAGGTCCAACGATACTAGCATTCCCTTCCGCATGCCATAGTTGTACTAATTAGAATATTGCACCAAAATTATATTTATCAGTCTCCGGGTCTAATCGTGAGCTTGTCTAGTAGGAACAAACCCAACCTGGTCCGGATGTATATAATGAGTTTAATCTTGTTGCTAAAACTTCAGTTAATATCTTAAGATCCACATCAATAAGTGAAATTGGGTGAACATTTTCACAATTGCTATGATCTTTTCCCAATCTAAGGATTACATGGATAGAAGACGTATTTTCATGTGAGGGTAAAAGAGATCCCTTTTTCAAATTATTGAAAAAAGAACATAATTGTGGTACCAATAAATCTGAATATTTTTTATAATAGTGACCAGAAAATCCATCGGGACCAGGTGCTTTCATCAAATCTTTATGATCTTTCGTAATTCTTGGGGGCGAGAGATCCTGAAAGAATTTATCAGCATGAATGTTGGAAAATTAATCCAGAACAGCGTAAAGTTTAGAATAAAAATTTAAAAAATCTTCGACTATAATCTGTGGATTTTGGGTTGAATTACCATTTTACAAACACAATTTTGGCATGGCTGGGTTAAATGAACGAGGATTGAGTTTTCTATCCAAAAATGTAGATGGTTTGTCTCCAGCCGAATAGAATCAATATTTAGTCCATGGTAGATATTTCTCTGCTTTGGTAGCAAGACTAAGATTTAGAAGAGCTGCATCAATTTTATGTCGTAAATCTAAATGACGATTATTTTTTGTTCACAAGTGATATTCTGCAAATCTGTTTCTTGTTGTAATATTGTATGTTCATGAATCTTCTTCGATCTAGAGGCTATTTGAATTAATTTGCCAAGAATGGTGGCTTCATGAGCTGCCCAAATAACATTCGGGGGAAATATTATGGGAGAGGTTATCATTAAAATATTGTTTGATGGAAATTTCAATATAGATAAAAGGATCGTTAAGTAGGGAGGCATTCAAGCGCCAAGAGGATTGTTTAGGTTTGAACCACATATTTGATAATTTGAGTCGTACTGGAGAATTATCAGACCACGACACATCAAGTATGGCAGCTGAAGTAATAAGTAATAAGAGGAGGCAATGGTGACAGTGTAAATAGATGATCTATTCTAGAGTAAGTTTTGTGTACATGAGAATAAAAAGTAAAATCTCGAACTGTGGGGTTGAGATCTCTCCAAATGTCTATAAGATCATAAGAGTATAACAATTGAGTCAAATTATTGCCCTGTTTTGGAATGTGTTTTAAAGTAGGTCAAAGCAGATCATATTTATCAAGTGTTCGATCTAGAGGCATGTTATTATCTCCTCCTAGAATAACATGACCGTCTATATGGGGCATCAAAGTATTTAACATAGATTCAAAAAATATCACCTGCAAAATATATTTAAAATAAGAGTTCTGGTTTGCAAAGTGCGGAACAGTTTCAGGTAGAGGAAGGTACATACTTAATTTACAATTCCTTTTATAAAGTGATTATACTGTATTCAAAATATATTTCCATAACATTTAGTTCATATGACCATATGATATACACAATACCCCAATGCATTTCAACCTTGGAAAAAATGAAGAGGGGGGATGAAATAACCCATCCCCTGGATCCACAGACTTACAAGAGGTGACAGTATAATTTCTGCCCAATCCTGCTAATTAAAACTGTCCTGCTCCTGGACAATTTAAGAGGTAATGCAGTGGGTGCATTTGGGATTACCATATATACTCGAGTATAAGCTGAGTTTTTCAGCACATTTATGTGCTGAAAGTGCCCCCCTCGGCTTATACTCAAGTCAAGCACTTTTCTGCAGAAAAAAATGACATTTTCCGACCCCACTTTGCGGCCCCGTATCTCTTGGCCACTTAGTGCTAGGAACCCCCAAACCCAGTGGAACCAACATTACAACATATCAAAATTTGGGGTTCATAGCATTAAGTGGCCCCGAGATACGGGGCCCCAAAGTCGGTCAACTGTGTCCATCTGCAGCAATGTCATTTCGGGACCCTTTGGGTCCAGAGACCCCAAATTTTGGCTGCAGCTAGGGGGCATCTAGGAACCCTTATCTACCAAGTTTGAAGTTTAAGAGACCTATGGCTGCAAATGGGCACAGTGAGGCATGCAAATGGTTACAGTGAGGCTGCAAATGGGCATTGTTGACCCTCTTTTCCACTTCCAGTAGCTGCACATTTCTCACCCTAGGCTTATACTCGAGTCAATATGTTTTCCCATTTTTTTGTGGTAAAATTAGGTGCCTCGGCTTATATTCGGGTCGGCTTATACTCAAGTATATATGGTACTCCCTTTTTGTTAAAAACAGGCTGGCAGAAGAGGTTCCCAGATTGAAATATTAGTAATAAAAGGGAGAGGTGAATTAGTGAGCTACAGCAATGCCTGGATAACAAACTGAAGCCTTGAACAAGTAGTCTTTATTCAATATATGAATCTTAAGGTTTAATTATTTAGATGACTGGAGAGTAACTTTAAATAATTTGAATATTGGACAACATTTTGTTTGATAGTGTAATGTTTTGTAATATGCTCTTGCATTTTGTTGTGTAATTGCTTGGTATATTATAGTATAATGACTAACACAAATGTGACCATACATATAGTCAAGGCCATTTTCCTACCTATCCAACAAGATATAAAACACTACTTGCATATCTGCAGACAGCATCAACCTATGCATTGGTGAATTTTTCTGTTAGACAGATCTTCTGTTGGCAAAGTTCTCTAATTTGCAGAGATCCTGTTAATGGCATATTAATGCAGTACTATTCTTGGTTTTCTAAAATAATTTATTTTAGAGAAGGGAATGTCAAGCACCACTTTTAAGAGATTCAGTTATAAAACTCTTTGAACTTGATTAAAAACACACCTTTACAGTCCACAGCACCAAGAGCATATTTTAATTATTGTACTTATGATGGTATTCAATTATGGCAATTAATTTTTGTGACCGAAATGAGTCTGACTGAATTAATGATCTAGTAAGTTAATAAAGCTTAACAGTCCTAAAGTATTTCTGTTGCACTGACCTGTAAATTATAATGTGTTCATTAAAACCAAAGAAGATATCAATTGTTAGGTCCATCCATACTGCCCTAGGAAATATATATTTTATTTAAGTGTGTTTGCAATATTTTATACAATTACTGACACATGTAAGGTATATGCCTATATCTGAATAAAATGTGTGAACTAATTTTAGGTGAATTTCCAATTAACTTATGGCTGCAAAATTGCACTGAAGGAATTCTGGAAGAACAGATGCCCCTCACATAGAATTCTGCAATCACAGTGCTGACTTGGGCTATATATTCATATATATAATAATGATAGCAAAAACAAAGATATATTATTGAAGATACAGAGGTTTTGGGAGAACATATCCTTGACACTCTGTTCTGTAACTATTGTGCTCAGTTGACAGCAGTACGCCTGTAATAATGTTTTTACAGAAACATAGTACCTCTATAACATAGTTACATAGTTACATAGGCTAAAAAAAGACACAAGTCCATCCAGTTCAACCATAAAAAAATAAATAAATAAAATAAAAAATATCAATAAAATAAAAAAATATAACACGTATGCTGATTTGGTTGATGGCTTATTGTTATCAACACACCTTTGCTTCTCTGGCTGCATCCCCTTTAAGATAAATTAACTCCTGGTACCAGAATCCTTCCTGTCCTGTACACTATGACTACCAGCATAGGAGACTTTGATTCTTTAGTAAATGTCTCCGGTGATCCCCAACAATTTGTTTTTAAGTCTATGCTATGTCAACATCATGAAGTAAAAACAAAAGAAAAATATTGTGGGGGATTTTGAACATGGCTTCAGCCAGGCTATGTGTCCTGTCTTCACCGTCTTTTTTGGCTTCAGCTTCATGCAAGAATGTGTAGACATGTGAAAGATATAAACAATGGAAAAAATACCATGCTAAAGTGCGTAAAAAAACGTCCGGCCAGCAAGCGAACACCTGTCACTAAGATGCGCAACGACATCAGTATGTCAACCTCCTGGCTGGGTATTAGCTGCAGGCTCCCTGGATGGGTGGGTATTAGCCTCAGGCTCCCTTATAGCTTGCCTCTGGTAAGCGCATATTTTTTTATGTGGTGGTGGTGCACCGTCGTTACAAGGTGGTTTTATCAGCACTCATATACATGCTGGTTTGGATTACGTTTTCACTAACCATCACAGTTACATCTTATCATTTATTATTGGACACATTTATTTTTGTTCTGGACTTTTTTCACAAATTTGTGATTTTCATCAATTTTTCAGCGCTCCCCAATTATTGTTTATTGTATTTTGTTTTATGTGTATTTCATAGTTTGGCAGCTGCTTTTTCTTGATTTTTCACTTATGTACTTTAGCGCCATATTCTTTCTATTATTCCCATAGACACACTCCTAAACCTTGTGGACAGTCTTCCCAGAAGATTTTAGCTGTTATAGCTGCAAAGGGTGGGCCAACTCAATATTGAACCCTACAGACTAAGACTGGGATGCCATTAAAGTTCATGTAAAGGCAGGTGTCCCAATACTTTCGGCAACATAGTGTATATACATTTAATAAAATTGGATTCTATTTTTATTGCACAAGACAGTGGTTTGGTTTCTTTTACAACAGGTTACAGAGAATGAGAGCACCATTTATTTAATAGATCAGACAGCTGAACTCAGAATGATGGGGTGCACACTGGCATCCGAAGTAAGACTTATTAGTCACTCCCCTATTTCTGACTGAATTTGTGATCAAATAAGTTAATAAAGCATAACAGTCCTAAAATATTTATGTGACACTGACCTGTAATTTATAATGTATTCATTAAAGCCAAAGTAAATATGAATTTTTAGGTCCATCCTTATTGCCCTAAGATTTTATTATTGCGCAAGACGGTCTGGTTTTAATAGTCTGGTTTTAACTACAACAGATGGCGGAGAATGCAGGCACCTTTTATTTGCAAGACCAGACAACTCTACTCAGAATGACAGGATGCACACTCTTGCCAGTGCCCAGATGTGCCCATTCAGGGCTGTCTTAATGAGTGGGCACACCTGGGCACTGCTCTTTCCCCAAAGCAGCTGGTCCTTGAGCCCACACTGCCCTGAAATTGGGGCCCCATGATGGCACTGAGAGTGATGGATACACAGGGGAGACAGGCTGGCAGCGGTGAGCTGTGCTGTACAGAATGATACCTATTATTTCACAGCCAGCAGGGAGGGGCAGAACCAGATCACCAGTGATGCTCTGACCCTGCCCCATGCAGTTTGAATGCTCAGAACTCAAAGGCTGCGGGGTAGGAACTGGAGTGAAAGCTGCTGGGTCAGCAGCACTGAGAGCTCACCTGTGGAAGTAGCATTTTGGATGGTGTCATGGTGAGCCCAGCTGTCCAGCACTGTTTGCACTGAAGGGCTTGGAATGCCCCGAGGGATGCTCTCTCCTCTGCCCCACCTTCTGCCTGCTTGATTGGTATAGGTAAGTCCAGTGCAGCAGGTGGGCACATAGCCAAAAGTTTACATGCACTGTATCTCCACTGGGAAAACAACATGGATGGAATAATGATGCAGGAGGATATCCAGGGTGTATGGGGGAAAACAATGCTGAGGGGGATCTTGGGTGTATAGGGGTAGTGATGCATGGGGTAGCTTGGGTGGCTATAGGGATATAGGCATCAGGGATGTAGAGAGGCAACAGTGTAGGGGGTATCAGGGATGTAGTGGGGTCACAATACATATGGTATCTTATGGTATATGGTAACAGTGCTGGGGGGAATATCTATCCCAGGGGTGAGGTTTCCACATACCAGAAATACAGACATGGTGCAAGAGATAACCACGCACATAGAACAGCAAATTCTCATACGTGTGGCATGCCCCACACCGTCCCAAAGTGGCAGGATTATACCGGAGGTAATGCAAATATCCAGATAGTAAATAAAGATCTATATCATATAAAGAATAAGTGCTGTCAGTAAACAGCAAGCTAAGATAATATGTTTAAAGTGCAAGACAGAATTAATTCTATGGTTGCGCTGCATTTATCACGTTAGAGCCTAGCAGGTGTACATCTATATGTCAAAAGGACTCAGGATAGCATAGCAGATACTTTAGAATAAAATAAAGAAAACAGTCATCAAAACGTGACCAGTTTTTAGTAAAGATAATATATCCCACCATCATAAAATAGTGAAGAATTACCTCTAAAAGGCAATATAATATCATCATACATCCAGAGGAGATGTCTCCAGGGGACACAATAAATGACAATCTAGAAAAAGCACATAGAAGGTGACACACTTGTAACTTCCATAGATAAAAAAAATGTATTAATATATTGGTAACTTTAATAAACTATGCATAGAAAGCAGGCTTACCAGAGGACTAATGGTCATTCGATTCCCAGGTCCTGTGTTGATCTGGCAAAAAATACTTATTGGAAAGAAAGCCTGTGGTTTCAAACAACCAATCTGAAAAACCAGATGATTCAAGTCAATTCCATAAAACAGCCACAGAGAGTTTAAAAATAGAGATCCTAAAGTAAAGAGAAAACCAATGTATCAACAAACCTGCTATGATGAGTCCATAAGATATGCCTCCGCTATAGCAGGCATTTATCAAGGAGCTTTAAATAGTGTCTGAAAATGGCGCCAAACAGCTAGACAGCAATTATTGCCATCAGCTGTGTCGGTGCTCCCATTGTGGTAGAGGGTGAGGGGGAGTGATCCTTTTCCACCCAGTAATCAGCCCTTAAATGGCTGTTGGAATACTCCACCGACTTTCACACATGCGCAATGTGGCTCTCGCGCATGTGCAGTGCATCCACAATGTACAGGCTCTAGTCCAGAAGTGTGCACATGTGCACAAGCACCAAAATGGCACTTGGAACACACTAGCTTATAGTAAAGGATAGCTAGATTAAAAATTGATGTAGGAGGATTCAAATATCGCCACATTGAGTACATCTTCAGTATTATAGCCAAAATTAAACCGCATGCCAAGAATGTCAGCATAGTATTAAAATTAAGACGGACAAAAATATGTCAATTCAGAATAAGGGGAAATTATCCCCCAACGCCTACCACCACAACACCACCACCTAGGCCCTACAGGGGGACGACGTTCTTTCTAACACTGTAAATTGTACCATCAAGGAATCATGTCTATTCTGAAGAGCAACATGTCTGCCAATGGGGGTGTACAGCATATTCTTCCTAATGTAATAAATATGATCATAGATCCTTCTCCAAAAATTTCTAAAGGTCTTGCCTATGTAGAAGGATCCGCATTTGCATAATGCAATATATATTACACATTTAGTCTGGCAGTCCACATAATGTTTAATTTTATGTATACATCTATTTGGCATCAAAAAAGATGCTCCCTCTAAGATCCAGTTACAGTATTCACAATTATCACATCTAAACATGCCTATCAGGTTCTCAGTTTGTCCACAAGATTCCTCAAAGTGGTTATGTACTAAGCGGTCCTTTAGTGATCTACATTTTTTATGTGTGATCTGAGGGTAATCTACAATGTACTTTTTCAAAATTGGGTCCCCTGTAAGGAGATACCAGTGTTTCTCCAGAGTTTTTCTCACAATCTCATCGTTGTTAGAAAAAGTAGTAACTATTTTCACTCTCTCTTCCTATTCATTCCTTTTTGTGCAAAATAAAAATTCCTGTCTGTTTTTCTGGCAGGTTTTATTAAAGGTTTTTTTTTAGGGTAGTTTTTGTATAATTCCTGTCAAGTAATCTTTCTCAAAAGTTTTGATTCTCTAAGGAAATCATCTTCTTTTAAACAGTTCTGTCTAATGCGTAAATATTGGGAGTATGGTATACTCCTAATTAGAGATTGGGGTGGGCACTGGAGGCATGGAGGATAGTGTTTCCAGCCGTAGGTTTTCTATAAAGCGAGGTCCCTATATTACCATTTTCTTGTTTGAAAATGTTAACATCAAGAAAGGGTATTGACACTGAATCACAACTCATGGTAAATTTTAAGTTGTAATAATTTTTGGACAATTTTTCCATGAATCCCAGCAGGTCTGTTTTACTGGAATTCCACATCGTAAAAATGTCATCTATATATCTGTACCAGCTTATGATGCTGGACAGATATACAGACAAGGAATGATCAGCAAACAAAGTACGCTCCCACCCCCCCAGGTATAGGTTGGCATACGATGGGGCACAACAAGTCCCCATCGCAACCCCCTGTACCTGGAGGTAGTGGGACCTATCAAAAGTAAACACATTTCTGGTAAGTATGTGTTGTAGTAGTTGCAATATAAAGGTATTGTGGGGTTGCGTGACCACATCCATCCTGTCAAGGAATTATTTTACCACAGAGATACCACAAGTATGTGGAATGCTACAATAAAGTGCTTCCACATCTATGGATACAAGTATACTATCTCTTGGTACAATGACATTAAACAGTTTTTTTAGAAGATCACCAGTGTCTTTAATATATGATGGAAGTTCAAGGATGTGTAGTCGTTGGAAAATATCGACCAAACGACTGCCTTTCTCAGTCTTAGCCCCAATTTCAGATATTATTGGACATCTAGGCGGTTTCTCCATATTTGTATGTGTTTTTGGTAAGGAATAGAAGGAAGCTATTCTCGGGAAGGGATTTTTTAGGGCCTCATAGATCTCCCTATCAATTACACCAATCGTGAAAGCATTGTATATCAACGTATCATATTCACAATTGAATTCTTGTATTTTTTCAAACAGTATAGGAGCATACCAATCCCTATTTGATAGGATGGTCATACACATTTCATGATAATCTGGGGTATTCATTACCACAACGTTCCCTCCTGTATCCGCCATTTTTATGGTTATATCCCTATAATTTTGTAACTCATTAATAGCTTGCTTCTGAGTAAAAGTAATATTCTTCACGCCATAAGCGCTGAAATTTAGTTTTTTAATATCTGCAGGATTTGGGGATTTGTTTTTAGTGGCGGGAATTGTGTGGATTTTAGCGGAATCTAGAGTCCACCTCTGGAGGCAGCAGCAGAGGGGGGACCCCCAAACATAAATCTGGAGGACCCACCCCACCAGCATCTACAGAGGTGGACTCACTCTCATCCAGCAGATCCATAAGGTCCTTTAATGCCATAACGTCCCTCATGGTGAAGCCCTTCCATTGTTCAAGGTCAATCAATTCTTTTAATTACAGTGCTTGGGTATATTTTCCTATGTGTTCTGCTTGTGTGCACAAATTTTACACCCAAATATCCTTTTATGGACAAATATATATTAACAACAATTTGATAGTTCAAAGACACCACTCAAAGCAACCAGGTGCTTTAGAAGTGGATGTACAGTAGCTGTGAATGTCCTCAGCCAGATTTTAAAACCGCTAAAAAAGGTGATCCAAAGCATGCCATAGTTATCTCACTCTGGTGCTCCCCTTAGGTATTGAATGCTCACCTTAGGGCATGTGACTTTGCAATTAAGCGTCAATACACACCCATACCATCCCAGTACCATTCCGGTATTTTTATTTGCTTTTTCGCCTGATATAGAGTGGTGCACTGGCGCACCTGAGAAATGTGAGTACCCCAGATGGGGGTTGTTTTGCTGTGATACAATAAATCGTTTAAACTGTATTACACTATCAAGTCTTTATTCTACATACTTACCGAGGTACCATACTAACGAATCCAGCATTCCGGTATAACTGCAGGAATCCAGAGGTGGTTCATAGGCGTGTATTGACTGTGCTTAATTGCAGTAAGTCAGTAGCAGGCTGAGGTCCTTAGTCAGGTAAGACCTGTGCACAGGGACACAGGGGTAGAGGCTTCTCCCACCCAAATCTCTTTGAAGCCTCAAGACTTCAGCCCCTAATCCAGAAATTATGAAACCCGGAGAAAACAAAAAAAAATAGTTTTCTCCATCCAGAAAAACAATTATGGAGTCTCTCACATATGTGAGACCCCTGTGTACTACAGTAGCAGGGCAACAGAACAGTCCAAGCGGTAGGCAAAAGCATAGTTGATAAAACAGGACAAGGTCAGTTCACATGGAAGCAGTCCAAATGGTAGGCAGAGGCATAGTCGAAAAACAGGCCAGGGTCAGTTCATGTGGAAGGCAATGGCATGGTTATTTGAGGAAGCATGGAAAATGGTCAACGCAGATGATGAAAATGGGGAAATGGTTACAAATATGGGCTAATATTTTAGGGATGTGTGATAAAGTCAGAAGCATTCACTTCAATGAGTTTTAGGAAGGGTTTGGGGCTTTTCGTGGATATGGTGTAGATTATGTATACGTTATAAATGGGCAAATGGATGAGATAAATTGCTACATTCTTGTACCAGAAACGGGACCTCCTTATTGCCAAATAGGGCTGAAGCATTTGATCATTGAAATCCACCCCCCATGTAGTGATTGTAATCTTGGACACATGTTGGACACATGGACCTTGTCTTCTTTTACCTCAACTGTAGTGTCATCATGGATGGTGTACATCATGTGCACATTTATGCTATCCCTCCACCTCAAGGCCAGCACTTTGTTGCATCTCAAAGTTGCTCTTTACCCCCTTCGCAGTTTTTTGTTCACTAGAGATTGTGGGAAGCCCTCACTGTTCTTTCTGGAGGTTCCGCAGGCCAGGGTTGTAGCAAAATATAGTTGTTTGAAAAGAGGCAAGCTGGTGTAATAATTATCCAGGTATACAGTATGTGATAACCTTTGTTCAGCAGTGGGTATGCCAGGTCCCATACAATCTTTCCAGTTGTGCCCATGTAGGCCGGGAACTCCAGGGACTGGACCTGGAAATCTCTTCCTTCATATATGCGGAACACATACAGATAACCAGGGACTCATCCTTACATATATGTCGATCAGGGACACAGAGGTCTGAAAATCATTGGGAAAAGAAAAAAAAATTTACATAATGGAAATTATGTTTTTTTATAATTCCCTCACACACACTCACCCCCTTCAGCAGAAGCACTGCTCCATCCAAACCCTGAGTTCAGTGAACACAGAGCAGTGGGAGCACGATCTGGAGGGAGGGAAATCAGATGTCAGGACTCCGGGAGGAGGTGAAGCAAACTTCTTGCTCACACTGACCAGAGATAACATTGACGAGGGGGAGTTTCAGGACCCGACAGAGACACAGGCAGACTGAGACTGCAGCTGTCTTCTGCTCCAGATCGGGACACTTTACCAATTGCCAGTATGTAGAACTGATCCCCCTGCAGAGCTGCCAGAGGGAGAAAGCTGGCAATGCTGCAAGGAGATCCACAAATGTCAGAAGGCAGTTCAGCTAGCTCTCCTTCCCAGGCCCCTCTTCTGAAGTGACAGAGTTTGGGCCCCCTACAGGAGGGCTGCCTGTACTGCCCTATCAGCGGCCCTGCTGGCTGGTACACTAATAGTGACACTTATACAGTGATCAGTGCTAATACTATACACTGTCACTGTACTACTGACACTGTGAAGGGGTTAACATCTAGGGGTGATCAATGGGTTAAATGTGTGCCTAACAATGTATAATGTGTGTGCTATTTGGTGCTTTTACTAAGCAATCTTGCTGTTTTTCTACCAGGTTTAAAAAAAAAAACAGCAAAATCACCTGTCACTATTCAGAGCTCTGTGTTGTTTAGAACACAGAGCTTCCTTCCCTGAATGGTGGAGCTAATCACAGCACAGCCGGGGTGGTGGGTGCACGTGCGCACACCCCCTGCCCAGAACTACTGGGTCACTTATCAGGTACGTGATGCGTGGCCGCTTTGTCACCGTAATTGTAAGTGAGGCATCGGCAAAGGGTTAATTTCAACCCAAAGCAATACTTATTTGGAATATTAGAAGTGTTTGTGGTAAAGAAGCAGACTAGGACAGTCATTTCTAGAGCCTTATTTCAGACCTGTAAGCCTATTTACAGTACTGAAAGACTAATGCCGCGTACACACGATCGGTGGACAATACACTGCACTTTCCAGTGGAGGTCCTCCGGACTTTCCGGACGAGTGGACTTGCACACACACGCCCACACACGACCGGACTTTTCAAATGAACGGACTTGCCCACACACAAGTAAAGTCCGTTAATTTTGAACGTGAGTCCAGGTAGACGGGACTAGCGAAGGAAGTCAATCGGCGAGATTGACACTTGCTAGCCCCGTCGCCTGGTATGTATTTAAAGGGGAAGCCCTACGCCGAAAAAACAGCCCCAAAGCACCTTGTCCCCATGTTGACGAGGACAAGGGCCTCTTCCCGACAACCCTGGCCGTTGGTTGTTGGGGTCTGCGGGTGAGGGGCTTATCAGAATCCGGGAGCCCCCTTTAATAAGGGGGCCCCCAGATCCTGGCCCCCTACCCTATGTGAATGAGTATGGGGTATCTTACCCCTACCCATTCACCTGGGGGAAGAAGTGTCAATAAAAAAAACACAACACAGGTTTTTAAAGTAGTTTATTAGACAGGTCCAGGGATCTTCTTCCGACTTTGAGGGTCTTCTCGCTGGGCTCCTCCGCTATCTTCTGCTCTTTTACCGCTCTTTTACTAGCGGAGGAGCCCGGCTTTCTCCTTCGTCGCCGCCTGGGGGTATTCTTCCGACTTCGGGGTCTTGTCCCGCTCTTCGTTCCTTCTGCCGGGCCTCTATCTTCTTGCAGCTCTTTTACTAGCGTTGGCCCAGTCTTCTGGCTCGTTGCTGTCGCCACCTTCTTCTTCTTCTTCTTCCTTTTGATGTTGACACAACTCTCTCCCCGGCCACAATGCCAGGCATGTGTTGCGCAGCGACTTATATAGGCATAAGGGGCGGGGTCACTGGGTGATGTCACATGGTGACCCCGCCCCTTATGATGTCACATTCCCAGCATCCCCGGAACTGTGACATCATAAGGGGCGGGGTCATCATGTGATATCATACGGTGACCCCGCCCCTTATGCCTATATAAGTCGTCACGCAACGTGTGCCTGGCATTGCAGCTGGATAGAGCGTCATGTCAACATCAGAAGAAAGAAGAAGAAAATAATAAGAATAAGAAGAAGGCAGCGACAGCGACGAACCAGAAGACTGGGCCAACGCCAGTAAAAGAGCTGCAAGAAGATAGAGGAGGCCCGGCAGAAGAAACGAAGAGCGGGACAAGACCCCCAAAGTCGGAAGAAGACCCCCATACGGCAGTGACAAAGGAGAAAGCCGGGCTCCTAGTAAAAGAGCGGTAAAAGAGCAGAAGATAGCGGAGGAGCCCCGCGAGAAGACCCCCGAAGTCGGAGGAAGACCCCCAGAGCTGTCTAATAAACTACTTAAAAAACTGTTTTTCCCTCAGGTGAATGGGTAGGGGTACCATTTACCCCATAACCAATGGCCAGGGTTGTTGGAAAGAGGCCCTTGTCCTCATCAACATGGGGGCAAGGTGCTTTGGGGTGGGGGGACCGCGGCCTGGTATGGCTCAGGAGGGGGGCGCTCGCTCGTCCCCACACCTTTCCTGACCGGCAGGGCTGCATGCTCGGATAAGGGTCTAGTATGGACTTTGGGGGGACCCCACGCTGTTTTTTTTGGCGTTTTTTGGCGTAGGGGTTCCCCTTTAAATCCATACCAGGCTAGCAAGTTGTCAAGCTCGCTGATGGAGGCGGCGACATTGACTTCCTTCGCTAGTCCCGTCTACCTGGAGTCACGTTCAAAATTACTCCGTGTGTGGGCAAGTCCGTTCATTTGAAAAGTATGGCGGACAATTTTGAGTCAAGACTTTCGTAGTCCACACATGGACCAAGTCCGCCGGATAGTCTGATCGTGTGTACGAATAAGAATCCCCAACTTATCAAGAATGGATACATCAGATGGATAATACCTTACACTTTGAGCTCCTTATCTACCAACATAGGGGTTGCCCCGCTAAATTTGAAAATGTGTGGGGTAGTTGGCTGGTCCTATTGACCTTGTACTGACATACATTTTGTGATCTTGCTTATCATTTTGTATTGAAAAACCATAATATTTTCTTTGGATATGGTGGGAATATAAGACTGTACTCAGTTCTTATCTATTGATTTTCGCTTTGTTCTAATTATGATCTGTGTAATAAATAGAAAACTGAGAGTGCGCATGTGCTGGACTTCTGGAAGCTCTGATCCGCCCGGCCCTCCGAAGTCCCCAGCGGCAGCTTTACACAGTGGGACCCCTCGAGACAGACCACCCTAGCCTGCGGAAGACCTCCAGCACCGGCCTGTATGTCAGGAAACACGCTGAAGAAGGAGGGCAGCCGGCAACTCGACTTTGCCCTACCTGCCCTCACAGACCCCAAGATGGCGGACAGGATACCAGGAGTCCATAGCGGACCCCCCAAAACCCATCCAGGATGCCAATCCGCTGCTGGCAACTCCAGTGAGTAACCTGCCCCCACACATGGCCTCCCCAGAATCGCTCCTCAGCAGGACAATGGCAGGCATCTTGCACACCCCCATGGTGCAATCTCCCCTCTTAGACTCCCATCAGCCATTCCCACAGCAATCAGCCCACCAGACTGACATGACCCAACTGCTCAAATGCTTCTCAGACATGCTGGCAGCAGGCTTGGCTCAGAATGCATCACAGATCACCACATCTATTAAAGCAGACCTGCAGAGCCTGGGGGCCCGTATAGATGTTATTGAACAAGCAGTAGATAATGCTGCAAAAATGGGGCTTTGGTCCTGACTTCATTAAGATATTGACTGGAAGCCCTCTATTCCCAACCCAAGGCACAGGTTTGACTTCAGGCTCACCTCTCAGAACAGTTCCCCATCAAGAAAGGCACGAGACAGGGGTGCCCCCTCTCCCCCCTTCTTTTTGCGGTCGCTATAGAATCCCTGGCTATCGCAATTAGACTCCACCCAGATATTCATGGGGTTCGCTGCGGCCAATCAACTTACAAATGCGCACTATTTGCGGACGATGTCCTCCTCTTTTTGATGTCCCCCCATATCTCAAACCACAATATTACCCAACTTCTTAACGATTTTGGGCGAGTCTCGGGCCTAAAAGTAAACATGACTAAATCGGTTGCCCTTAATGTCTCCACTCCCCAAGACTTAGTAGAAAGACTGAAAGACCACTTTCCCTTTTCCTGGAACCCTACGTCTATTCCCTACTCAGGCATTAACCTCACGTCTAGAATTAACCAACTATATAAACATAATTACCCCCCCATTTTCAAAAAGTTGACGGAAGACCTTCTCCAATGGTCCCTACACAAGAAATCCTGGCTAGTAGGGATGGGCCCGGTGTTCGATTCAAACCCATGTTCGAATCGAACATCGGCCGTTCGTCCGCTCGTCGAGGGCAGAACTCTGAGGGCCGTTCGCATCAAATTCGTGTGATGCGAATGGTCCACAATGCACTGCGCCAGTCGCAGTGCATTGCTGGCTGATGATTGGCCAAGCATGCACTGTGACCCCGCATGCTTGGCCAATCATAGAGCCAGAGGTGAGGAGAGCAATAATTGGCCACAGGCAGGATGCCTGTGGCCAATTATAGCTCAGGGGGTTTAGTACACGCCCCTCACTATATAAGGCCGCCGCGCCGGCGGCTTCGTGTAGTGTGTTCCGGCTTGAGGAACAGTGACAGTGTACTGTACATGTAAACACTATATGTGAATCATTTCTGTGTGGGGAAAGTGTAGGGAAAGAGGAAAAATAGGCAGGGGTAGTGTATTCTTCTCAGCCTTTGCTTGTGGGGAAAGTGTAGGGATAGATGAAAAATAGGCAGGGATAGTGTGTTCTTCTCAGTGCTGTTCTCTACCAATCCAGCCATCTGCAGGAGTTAGTGTGTGTGTGTGCTGTGTAAGTATAGCACAGCAGTAGCACACTAAACCACCTTACACTGTATCTGCCCTATTGTCACCTAAGACAGCCATCTGCAGGAGTTAAGCCCCATACACACGCTCGGACAATCCGCGGACCAGGTCGGTCGGACTTTGTCCGACGTACTTTGTCCGATGTTGGTGTTGCGTACACACGGTCGGACTACGTTGTCGGAATATCCGGTCTGGAAGAACGTCGTGACGTAAGTCGTCGTTCACGAGATTACAAAAGGGAAGTTCAGCACCACGTCAGGCACCCGTTGGGCTCCTTCTGCTGATCCCGTGTTTATCGAGAGTTAGTCGAAGTTTGGTGACTTAAGATTCGCGCTTCTCAGTTTTCTGACTCAGATCGTTACTGCTCTTCAGTTTGTGCTTGTCGTGCGTATCTGTTTACTAGTGCGTGTAGTCAGTTCGCATTTGTTGGTCATTGCGGCCTATATCTTGATATAGGACGCTTTGATTTGCACTGCTTATTGTCTGCTCGTTGCTGGTATTCATTTCGTTCTTTCAGGCCTTGCTGTTTATCGGTGCTTTCTGTTTGTCCGTTCTGACCAGCCGACCTTTTGTGACCTTCTGAGCGATGTTTCCCGTGCGTACTCGTCGCCGAGTTCGTGCTGTACGCGGAATTGGTGTCGGGATTTTAGCTTTGAGCCAAGACCCGTCCATGAACAGAGTGACGAGGAGTATGTGGACCAAGAATTGGTTGCTTCAGCGTGACCAGTTCTCGCACATGCCTTTGCTTCGTGAGATCCGGGAGAATAATCCTGATGATTTCAGGAACTTTCTCAGGATGACGGACCCCGATTTTCACCGTCTTTTGGCTTTGCTGACCCCCTTTATCAGCCGGCAGGATACCTGCATGAGACAAGCCATTACTCCGGAGCAGAGGCTTGTTGCTACCTTGAGGTACTTGGCGACAGGGAGAAGTCTTCAGGATTTGAAGTTCTCTTCAGGTATCTCTCCCCAGGCCCTGGGAATCATTATTCCAGAGACCTGTTCTGCCATCATTCAGGTCCTGCAGGAGGACTATATTAAGGTAACATTTATACTTTACTATTCCCTTCTATGTATGCTCTGTTTGCTAATGACTTGTATTTTTGACCTCCTTCCCTAATTACCCTGATTGCAATATGTTCTAATATGCTGTGCCCCTTTTCTCCTTCATGCATTTTTCCCTTCACTTACCTCCCCAGCATGCTCTTCTGCCCCAATAGACACCTATGGCCTAGTCACTTAAGCAATGTCTTTTGTCTGCTGCATAGTATTGTTTGCCCCCAAACACCCCCTAAAATATGCACAAATGTTTGCTGTGTGGTTTACTTCATGTAGAGCCCCCTTTTTTTTTTTTTTTTGGGGGGGGGGGGGGGGGGCAAACTCATTAGGAACCCCCTCCCCCAACTGCTCTGTCAGATGGTACCAATCCTTTATCTGCTGGCTTTCCCAAGGTCAATACACACTATATACCTACCTCTTTATAGTGCGCATCTTTAGGGATGAATTCAGCAAAGCATGTAGTGCAAGGGGCTGCCTCCATACATTCCATTTCCTAATTTTTTGTCTTCTTTCCCTCCTATTAGCTTGCTTGGTAATTTAATAATGTCACACTGTGCCTGCCTTTTTTGGGGGGGGGGGGGGGAAAGTTTATTTGATCTTTCCTGTGGCCTGCCAATAGTGTTAAGTACAGAGGGTCTGGCCAAACTAGCCCACATTATTGAGCCATTTGCCAATCAATGAAGTGCAGAGGGTTACCTGTCCACCCCCCCCCCCCAAAACCATAGTTATTGCCAATGTCCCATCAGAAGTGGGGGGATTGATGGGGGGTGAGTAATCTGTGAAGGGGAGCCTCTACTTTTCTGTGCAAATACTTTCCAGCCTCCAATTTTATACAATGCTCTTGTTCCAAGATGTTGATTGTCTAATCTGCTTGCAATGTTTAGGTGCAAAGTGACTAATTTTTTTTTCTTGTTTCACTCCACAGTTCCCTTCCACGCCACAGGAATGGCAGACTGTGGCCTCCCACTTTGCCAGCCGTTGGGACTTTCCTAACTGCGGAGGGGCAATTGATGGGAAACACGTCCGCATCGTCCCACCGCCCAACTCGGGGTCCTACTATTATAATTATAAAGGGTTTAATAGTGTAGTGATGTTGGCGGTGGTGTCGGCCACATACGAGTTTATGTATGTGGACGTGGGGATGAACGGCCGGATATCGGATGGTGGGGCCATTACGCACACGGAGTTCTACTGGCGTCTCCAAAGTGGCAGTCTGTGCTTGCCACCTCCAGAGGAGAATGCCGAAGGACTCCCCTTCGTCTTTGTCGCAGATGAAGCGTTTGCGCTGACTCCCCATGTGATGAGGCCGTTCCCGATGAGGACCCTCACCCCGGACCAGAGGGTCTTCAACTACAGGCTGTCCAGAGCCAGAAGAGTGGTGGAGAACGCTTTTGGCATCCTGGCCAGCCGCTTCCGCCTGTTCCTGACGGCATTTAACTTGGCGGAATACAAACTGAACCACATAGTTCTTGCCTGTTGCATATTGCACAACTTCCTCAAAAGACATAACAGGAACTATGTGGTGCCCGTTGGCCCAGATGTGGAGGGCCCTCCAAATGCGGACCTCACAGCCCTTCGAGTGGCACGTCCAGGCTTGCCCCCTCTAAATGCCCGTGTGGTCCGGGACCAATATATGCAGTACTTTGTGGGTAGGGGGGCCATTGCTATGCCTGACGATGTGTGAGAGGCATTTTTTTAATAAATCTGATATTTTAACCAACCTCTGATTTCTTGTCATTTCAGTCTTCTATTTAGCTTATTTTACTTTGTCATTTTTTCCCTTTGCCTTCGAAAGTGGGAATGCACTTTCTGGGCAAAAGAAGGTAACAGTCTCTTCTTCCCAAAAAGATTATTCTCATGTTGTGTGTTTGCTACCTAATCTTTGGTCTAGAGAAGGTTTGTCCTGCATAACTGACACCCAAAATACTCCTTTTCAGCACCAGGTCTGACATGTGTGTATTCTCAAAAATGCTGTGCTCCGTGTTTTCGTACAAAGCACTGTGGGTGTCATTTACATAAGTCAAATCCGCTATGCTCTACAAGTGCATTGAAAAAGTTCCCTGGGAAAGGAAATTGCAGTGCAAAGTGTTAGGGATGGAGCCTAAACACAGGCATCCAACACTAGTGAACAGATCGATGGGCTGCACTAAAGGAATCAGGCTCCAAAAGGTAGTGATAAAGATATATTTATTAATAATAAAGACACACATAAACACAGCAACCACAAACAAGCAAGAACACAAATAACACAGCAAACCCCCAAGCCCTAATCTAACTAACTAACTATACACTCAAGGAAATGGAACATATATATATACAAGGCAGGGAGGAGAGACCAAGGGGGAAACAGGAAGCAAGGGAACATCAAGGCAGGAGACAGGGGACGGGTCTCAGGAACCAGGTAAGGGGGACAACATCCAGGACAGGGCAGGAAGCAGATAACGGGTCAGGTTACAGGTACAGGAACAGGTTTCAGGTCCAGGATCAGGTTTCAGAACAGGCAAGACAGGGCTACAGAAAGGAATACTGAAGCACTGAACCTCAGTGAAGGACAGGCTTATATACCCAGCAAATCCACAACAGGTGTAGCCTGATTCCTGGCATGTCCATCTGCTGGGAGACCCCCGCTGGTGGCCACCAGAACTGCACCCTTTGATGTTGAAGGAAGTAGTGACACCACCAGGCGATCCAGGTAATAACACCATTCCTGACAATGTCCATCGGCTGGGAGACCCCTGCTGGTGGCCACCAGAACTGCACCCTTTGATGCCAAAGGAAACAGTGACACCAGCAGGCGATCCAGGTAATAGCACCGTTCCTGACAGTTCCCCCCCCTAAGGAGTGGCCTCTGGACACTCCATTCTGCCCTAGATCTGGTAGTGCATGTAAAAGTGGAAGAGTCCCAAAAAGTCTTCTCTGTGACGGCAGACTTCCTTGCGCTCTCTGGCCAGAGTCTCTTAACCTACTAGGAGGCGTGCCACCCGAGTCCGACAATGGGACATGTACCCCACCACCAGGGTCTGGAAGTTTAGATCTGGAAATAAAAACAGACAGGGCAGCAGGCTCCGGGTCATCAGGCTGGGCAGCGGGCACCAGGTCATCAGGCTGGGCAGCGAGCTTCGGGTCATCAGGCTGGGCAGCGGACAGGAACTCATCAGGCTGGGCAGCGGACAGGAACTCATCAGGCTGGGCAGCGGACAGGAACTCATCAGGCTGGGCAGCGGACAGGAACTCATCAGGCTGGGCAGCGGACAGGAACTCATCAGGCTGGGCAGCGGACAGGAACTCATCAGGCTGGGCAGCGGACAGGAACTCATCAGGCTGGGCAGCAGACAGGAACTCATCAGGCTGGGCAGCAGACAGGAACTCATCAGGCTGGGCAGCAGACAGGAACTCATCAGGCTGGGCAGCAGACAGGAACTCATCAGGCTGGGCAGCAGACAGGAACTCATCAGGCTGGGCAGCAGACAGGAACTCATCAGGCTGGGCAGCAGACAGGAACTCATCAGGCTGGGCAGCAGACAGGAACTCATCAGGCTGGGCAGCAGACAGGAACTCATCAGGCTGGGCAGCAGACAGGAACTCATCAGGCTGGGCAGCAGACAGGAACTCATCAGGCTGGGCAGCAGACAGGAACTCATCAGGCTGGGCAGCAGACAGGAACTCATCAGGCTGGGCAGCAGACAGGAACTCATCAGGCTGGGCAGCAGACAGGAACTCATCAGGCTGGGCAGCAGACAGGAACTCATCAGGCTGGGCAGCAGACAGGAACTCATCAGGCTGGGCAGCAGACAGGAACTCATCAGGCTGGGCAGCAGACAGGAACTCATCAGGCTGGGCAGCAGACAGGAACACCTCAGGCTGGGCAGCAGACAGGAACACCTCAGGCTGGGCAGCAGACAGGAACACCTCAGGCTGGGCAGCAGACAGGAACACCTCAGGCTGGGCAGCAGACAGGAACACCTCAGGCTGGGCAGCAGACAGGAACACCTCAGGCTGGGCAGCAGACAGGAACACCTCAGGCTGGGCAGCAGGAACTGGCACATCAAGCTGGGCAGCAGGAACGGGCACATCAGGCTGGGCAGCAGGAACAGGCACATCAGGCTGGGCAGCAGGAACAGGCACATCAGGCTGGGCAGCAGGAACAGGCACATCAGGCTGGGCAGCAGGAACAGGCACATCAGGCTGGGCAGCAGGAACAGGCACATCAAGCTGGGCAGCAGGAACAGGCACATCAAGCTGGGCAGCAGGAACAGGCACATCAAGCTGGGCAGCAGGAACAGGCACATCAAGCTGGGCAGCAGGAACAGGCACATCTGGCTGGGCAGCAGGAACAGGCACATCAAGCTGGGCAGCAGGAACAGGCACATCAAGCTGGGCAGCAGGAACAGGCACATCAAGCTGGGCAGCAGGAACAGGCACATCAGGCTGGGCAGCAGACAGGAACACTTCGGGCTGGGCAGCAGACAGGAACACTTCGGGCTGGGCAGCAGACAGTGGCTCATCAGGCTGGGCAGCAGGCGCGGGCACATCAGGCTGGGCAGCAGGCACGGGCACATCAGGCTGGGCAGCAGGCACGGGCACATCAGGCTGGGCAGCAGGCACGGGCACATCAGGCTGGGCAGCAGGCACGGGCACATCAGGCTGGGCAGCAGGCACGGGCACATCAAGCTGGGCAGCAGGCACGGGCACATCAAGCTGGGCAGCAGGCACGGGCACATCAAGCTGGGCAGCGGGCACATCAAGCTGGGCAGCGGGAACATCAAGCTGGGCAGCGGGCACGGGCACATCAAGCTGGGCAGCGGGCACAGGCACATCAAGCTGGGCAGCGGGCACGGGCACATCGAGCTGGGCAGCGGGCACATCAAGCTGGGCAGCGGGCACGGGCACATCAAGCTGGGCAGCGGGCACATCAAGCTGGGCAGCGGGCACGGGCACATCAAGCTGGGCAGCGGGCACATCAAGCTGGGCAGCGGGCACATCAAGCTGGGCAGCGGGCACGGGCACATCAAGCTGGGCAGCGGGCACGGGCACATCAAGCTGGGCAGCAGGCACGGGCACATCAAGCTGGGCAGCAGGCACGGGCACATCAAGCTGGGCAGCAGGCACGGGCACATCAAGCTGGGCAGCGGGCACGGGCACATCAAGCTGGGCAGCGGGCACATCAAGCTGGGCAGCGGGCACGGGCACATCAAGCTGGGCAGCAGGCACGGGCACATCAAGCTGGGCAGCGGGCACGGGCACATCAAGCTGGGCAGCGGGCACATCAAGCTGGGCAGCGGGCACGGGCACATCAAGCTGGGCAGCGGGCACGGGCACATCAAGCTGGGCAGCAGGCACATCAAGCTGGGCGGCAGGCACGGGCACATCAAGCTGGGCGGTAGGCACGGGCACATCAGAATGGAGGGCTGGCAGCGGGTCATCAGACTGGAAAACTGGCAGCGGGTCATCAGACTGGAAAACTGGCAGCGGGTCATCAGACTGGAAAACTGGCAGCGGGTCATCAGACTGGAAAACTGGCAGCGGGTCATCAGACTGGAAAACTGGCAGCGGGACATCAGACTGGGAAGCTGGCAGCGGGACATCAGACTGGAAGGCCGGCACCAGGACATCAGACTGGAAGGCTGGGACATCAGGCTGGAAGGCTAGGACATCAGGCTGGAAGGCTAGGACATCAGGCTGGAAGGCTGGCACCAGGACATCAGGCTGGAAGGCTAGTACTGGCTCTTCAGGCTGGATTGCTGGCACCTCCGGCTGGAACTCTGGCGCTTCAGGCTGGGACAGATTAGTGGGTGTGGAGGCAGATTGGGTTACTGGCAGGATCGTTTTGGTCGGGAAGAACTTTCGTTTTTTCTTTGACTTGGTCGCTGAAGCTTTGTAGGTTGGGGGTGCAGCAGACAGGAAAGGAGTGTTGGGATTTGGCAGAGAAGAGGTAGGGGAGTTGTATGCAGGATAGGTACAGGGAGAGGAGACCGGATATGAATATTTGGTTGGGAGCAATGTATACTGGGTGGCAACTGAGTTTGGCATGGGTGATGGGGAAACATACATTTGTGGATTTGTAGGCAGCTGAGAAGAGGCAGGGGGGTTAAATGCAGGATAGGTACAGGGAGAAGAGACCGGATATGAATATTTGGTTGGGAGCAGTGTATACTGGGTGGCAACTGGGTTTGGTATGGGTGATGGGGAAACATACATTTGGGTAGGCTGGTGTCTGATGGCAGAAGTGGTTTGTTTGGCTGGGGCTAATTGCATCATGCCAGACCATGCTGAAAGTATGGGTTGTACAAATTGTGAATTCAAGTTTCCCTGTCTAACAAAAGACTGCGCAGACACAATGCATTCAGAAATCACCTGTGGGGAACAGCCAGAGTAGTGCTCAAAAAAGTCGTCGGGATCATCTTCAAAAAGCCATACTAGGGATACAACCTGATTCATATCAAAAGGGGGAGTGAAATCATCACGGCCCTCAGGAATACAGGGCAGGGCCAGCTCGGCACAAATCTGGATCAGGGGCTGCACGTCCTCAAAAAGAAAATGGCCCTGATCAACAAAAGCATGGGCTATACGGTTGCACTCCAGTAGTTGCTCCCTAGTATAGTCACCCAAAGTCTGATAACAAAGATCTCTTTCTTCCAATGCCAGGAGTGAAAGATACAAAATATCTTCCAGCTGCATCTTCCTTGACAAAAGCAAGTGTCCAGACCCAATTCCCAAGTGCAGCCGATCTGTTAGTATGGCTTCAGTATTCTGTTAGGGATGGAGCCTAAACACAGGCATCCAACACTAGTGAACAGATCGATGGGCTGCACTAAAGGAATCAGGCTCCAAAAAGGTAGTGATAAAGATATATTTATTAATAATAAAGACACACATAAACACAGCAACCACAAACAAGCAAGAACACAAATAACACAGCAAACCCCCAAGCCCTAATCTAACTAACTAACTATACACTCAAGGAAATGGAACATATATATATACAAGGCAGGGAGGAGAGACCAAGGGGGAAACAGGAAGCAAGGGAACATCAAGGCAGGAGACAGGGGACGGGTCTCAGGAACCAGGTAAGGGGGACAACATCCAGGACAGGGCAGGAAGCAGATAACGGGTCAGGTTACAGGTACAGGAACAGGTTTCAGGTCCAGGATCAGGTTTCAGAACAGGCAAGACAGGGCTACAGAAAGGAATACTGAAGCACTGAACCTCAGTGAAGGACAGGCTTATATACCCAGCAAATCCACAACAGGTGTAGCCTGATTCCTGGCATGTCCATCTGCTGGGAGACCCCCGCTGGTGGCCACCAGAACTGCACCCTTTGATGTTGAAGGAAGTAGTGACACCACCAGGCGATCCAGGTAATAACACCATTCCTGACAATGTCCATCGGCTGGGAGACCCCTGCTGGTGGCCACCAGAACTGCACCCTTTGATGCCAAAGGAAACAGTGACACCAGCAGGCGATCCAGGTAATAGCACCGTTCCTGACACAAAGGGGATTTGCCTTTAGTAAATAACACCCATTGCCCCCCATATCCTTTACCTTTTACATACATAATGCATTGTTTTTTTTAAATAAGGAAGCCACACATTTTGAAAAATAAAATAGTTTACTTGGAAAACATTCACAAGTGCGTTTACAATCTTCACGCCAAAACTGACAACATCTTGGTTATTTACAACATTATTTACAAAGATTACGCAATTGGTAAAACCAGGCATGGAGCTAAGCAGAACCTATGAAGTAGGAAAGTTCAACTTTGTAAAGTGAAGACAAGATCAGACATGACTATATGTTCAAAGTGTGTTTGATCTTGCCTTCATCACATGGGGGGGTCACCCCCGAAAAGTGGAAATTTGGAACATGCACACAATTTGGGTCAGAAAATGGTCATTAGATGGTAAAACACATGCCTAGAATCTTCAAAAGTGCCATTTTCCATCATGGGGATGAATGGACGTTTTTTGGGGGTGCAACCCCTTCACCACAACCACTTTCGTAGTTCGTAAAGTGTTTGCACCCCCAAAAAAACGTTGCCATTCATCCACCATGGTGGGAGCTAGCACATGTGGACACAATGTGTGCATGTTCCAAATTTCACACAGTTTTTAAGTTGCAAATGTGTTCAGAAGCTGGCACAAATGTGTGTTAATTACTTGGTGCGTTTTCATATTTTTCCTAAAACATCAATGATGTTCTTCAATTTTTGTTGAACATCATTGATGTTTTGCTTTATGTAATCTAGATCTCGATTGCAGACCATTATCTCTCCGATGAGTACGTGGGCACTCTCTGTGGTAAAGTGCGATTTTTCTTCCACAACATCCACGTCACCTAAAAACCACAAACAAACAAAAATGGGGTGTTGGAAATGAGGCAGCCATACATGGATTAGCTTACCAGTAGCTGTGTTCTCCCACACTCACCTGTTGTGGTGACAATTTCTCCAAGTTCGATGATCTCTCCTTCCTCCTCCTCCTCCTCCTCTGCTTCTGCTCTTTCCCCTTTTTTGGGAGGTGTTGGTTTGGGGGTTTCCTCAGACGGCCCAAGTTTTCGCTCCCCTATGAGAATGTCCAAAAGGAAGATTTAGCAACACAAGCTATTGAGGGCAGAAATAGGAAATGACAAACATTGCTTGAAAGTGACGGACACTATTTTAGTTTGGCCAGTTACAAATGTCAACTACATGAATGTAGTCACTTTGTAAAGGTGCTAAACTGACTAGCTTTTTGGTAGAAGTTTGTGTGATGGAGACCCCCCTCTAGTATCCACTGGAGCACATGTGTGGAAAAGCATAATAAAAAGGGGGTTTGGGTGTCCCAGCACTAGTGCTCTAGAGTCCAGATGGGTAAACAGCTACTGAGTGACCTCTCCTTTACATTGAATAAATTGGCTTTACATTCTTGATGACATTTCTAGTGAGAACAAACTTCCTTTCCCCAAAAAAAACACCAAACATCGTATTATAAGTGGCCGAACGATCGAGGTTGCGTACGATCGAATGCACACACACGATCATGACAGTGGCAGAAAGATCGAGGCTGAGTACGATCGAATGCACAGACGAACCTGAAAGTGGCCATTTTGGAATGTACAACTTTGTAAAAATCAAACCACAATGGAGCAGTATGCAAGCAAGAAATCAAACACAAAACACAACTACTTACTTTTTTGAAGAATTCTCTTGATCTTTCTGTACTGATCGGCCTCCCTCAGTTTCAGGTCTGACCAGCGTTTCCTCAGTTGCTCCTTGGATCGTTGTACCCCAAAATGATTGTACAGCCTTCTCACAACTTTAGACATGATCTTGGCCTTGCGGACATTGGGGTTGAGGTAAGGCCCATACTTCCCATCATAGTCGCTCCTCTTTAATATGTCCACCATCTCCAACATTTCTCCAAATGACATATTGGAGGCCTTGAATTTCAGGCTCCGGGATCGGGACGTTTCTGCCTCCGGACTTTCCTCGTCCTCCTCCTCGTTGGTGGGATATTTGTGGCGCACCTGCTGTGTCCCCGCCATGTGCTCTCCCCACTACGCCGTAAAGAGAAGGGGTGGGGAATAGACGAGAAAGATCGTCAGGGCGGGCGGAGTTTGAAGCATGCGCAGTGTATATAAAACGTCACACGCCTGTGTCGTAGCCACGATCTGGGAGACGAGGGGAGAGAAAACTCACACGAGACGATCGCTACAAACGAAGGTACAATTTAACGTTGGTACATAACTAGCCTAGACTGATTTGAACTTGAGGCTTCTTTATGGAGAAGATTAGGAGAGTTTAGCCTGACATAATTTAGAGGGTTTTGTGTGTTGTTGTGTCTTGCAGAGATTGATATGAAGGGATTCAACGACATGAGTTTTCTCCCCCTCTTCATTGCCAAATACAGGGATTTTCCCATATTGTGGCAGGGTATACACCCACATTACACCAACAAACCAAAGAGGCACGCAGCCCTGGAGGAACTTGTGGAATTTGTCAAGCCAAGGTTCCCCACGGCAACTGTTGATGATATTAGAAAGAAAATTGGCAGCCTGAGGAGTGCGTATATCAGGGAGCGGAAGAAGGTCGTGAAGTCTGAGGAAACTGCAACTTCAGCAGATGAGGTCTATGTCCCCAAGCTCTGGTACTATCAGAGTCTCCATTTTCTGAAGGACCAGGCTGATGTCACGGAGCCAACCTCAACTCCTCCTTCCACGCTTCCTTGCGCGCAGCCCACCCCTGATGAGGCTTCCGAGGAGCAACCTGGGCCTTCCAGTCTGGAAGAGGTGGAGGAGCCCAGCTTGTTCCAGGTATAGTAGTTTTGTTACCATTTATGGGAATAATGAATGATGTTCACTTAATTCAGGATCGCCAATTGCTTAGTTCCTAACGTGTTTGACATATCAACAGACAGTGGTGTGGGAGACATTTGGGGCCAGAATCTAAACTGCATGGCTGAGAATTGTATGGTTTTCTATTTGTAAACATTTTGCACCAGTCACTAGATGAGAATTGTGTGTGTTTGATGAACAAATAACTGAAACTATGTCCCTTTTTCATACACAGGAAGACCTCAGCCAGGAGGTGGCTGTGGAAGGTGGCAGTCAGGAGGAGGCAGGGGTTAGTGGCAGCCACCAGCTGGGTAGTGGCAGCCAAGAGGGGGCTAGGCCTCGGAGCCTGACTGACACCCAAACCCCTCCCCTCCGCCCTCCGTACAAAAGGGCGAGAAGGGGGGGTTATGCGGCACAGTCAGCGCTCCGGATGATCAGAGAGGCTTCAGACTCCCTACATGCCACACCCGCCGACGAGGAGACCTTTGGCTCGGTGGTTGTCACAAAAATGATGGGTATGGAGGTGAGGCAACGCAACATGTGTGAGGGGCTCATCCTCCATGTCCTAAATAAGGGTAGGGCTGGGGAGATGACCCCAGTCACACATGTTTGCCATAGCTACCATGCTCCACCTCCTCCTCCTCCTCCTCCTCCTTCTGCCACCCCACCAGCACGACAGCCACAGCGTGCAAGGAAGCGTGGAAGGAAGACCTGAGAGTGACGACCTGGCATCAGTCTGGTCTGAGAGAAGATGGAGCCTCTCGTAGTACCAGAGCCTGGGGACCTAGATGGCATCTGCTGCAGTTCCGGATACTTTGGACTTCACGACCAGATTGCACTCCCCTTAATATACGTACTCCTCAGGCCCCCAATTTTCTACGCTTGAACAATGATGGTTGCCGTGGGGGGCCAAGACTTTGCAAATTCCCCAAGTTTCACCATGGCTGCGTTCCTCTTTGGTTTGTTGGTGTGACCTAAATAAAGTTTTTTTTGATTTGAAATAATCATTGACTATTGTGTTTTACTTTGCTACAATGACAGTTTTTCTTTGAGTAAGCAGGTACATTTCACTAATCCTAAAGTAGAATTAACAAGGGGCACCAACAACAAACAACCTCCTAGTAAATTGAAGCAAGAAATACAAATGTAAATTTTTGGTTTTTGGTAATTTGAGACACACAACCCCCCTCCCAAAAAAAAAAAAAAAAAAAAAAATCCTTCAAATATGTATTCCCCAAAAAAAACAAAAAATAAAGGTTAAAAATAAACAAAGATTCTTTTACGATCTGAGTAAAAATAAACATGTAGTGTATAAATGCTGCAAAGTAATAAAGAAGTAAGTTTGTGAGAAGTGCGGGTGAATAGGAGCAGCTAAAAGATGTCATTCTTGTTGCATTGTAAAGAAAAAGAGAATGCGCTGCATTAAAGACATTTTAACATTGCAGCGTGACGAATGTGCTGTGTCGATTAGGAAAGGTAGTTTTACCTGACCGAGCACTTCCGTCACAGAATTTCTTCTGAGCATGCGTAGCACTTTGTCCGTCGGACAAGCGTACACACGCTCGGATTTGGTGTGATCGGACCGGGTTGACGGCAAATCTTTCCAGCAGGAGATAAGACTTTGTCCGACGGACAAACCGACGAACACTGTCCGATGGTGCATACACACGGTCTGATTTTTCAACAACCTTGTCCGATCGGACCAAATTGATGAAAAAGTCCGACCGTGTGTATGGGGCTTTAGAGTGTTTTGTGTGCCTCCAGCACAGCACAGTATACACCAACAGTCCATACATACATACATACATACAGTATATACCTACAGTCCCTGTCTTGTTTGCACCGCCTGTATACTGCGGTTCAGAGTATATAGGGTTTTAGGTATAGAGTTTTATTTTGGGTGCAGGGTTTCCCTTAATATCCATACAAGACCCAAAGGGGCTGGTAATAGGCTGGGGTGGGGGGGGGGGGGGTAGCCATGCCATTTTTCTCAAAGATTGTCATCCATATTGCCTGGACAAGACATGACATTAAAGCCGCAAGCAGTTTTAAATGGCTTCTTTTTTTCCTTTACAAATGTCATTTTGTGCAGGGACAGTTCTAAACACGGGAAACATATGTCACTTCACAGGAATACTTTAGACATCCCCCAGGTACCATATTTAAAGGAATATTTCACTTTTTTTTCACTTTATGCATCATTAAAATCACTGCTCCAGAAAAAAACGTCCATTTTTAAATCTTCTTTTTGCATTGATACATGTCCCCTGGGGCAGGACCCGGGTCCCCAAAACTTTTTTATAACAATAACATGCATATTGGCCATTATAATTAGCACTTTAGATTTCGAACGTTCGCGTCCATTGTAACTAATAGGGTTCTAACGTTCGTGCAAACTTTCGGTCCGTTCGCAGGTTCTGGTGCGAACCGAACCCGGGGGTGTTCGGCTCATCCCTACTGGCTAGGCAGAATCAATGCAGTCAAGATGACACTCTTACCCAGAATACAGTATCTCTTCCGCTCCCTCCCTATTCCAGTCACCAAACCACACATCAGCAAATTACAATCTGCAATCATTCACCTTATTTGGGACAAAAAAGGGCACCGTCTTTCCAAGAATGTCCTTTTCAAGCCCAGAACGAAAGGAGGCCTAGGCCTTCCCAACCTGTGGTGGTACTATCAGGCTGCCCAATTTAGCCAGTTCTCAACTATTTACTTAAAAGGGCACAAACCAGACTGGGTGAACATGGAATGAGAAGCAACCCCTAATTATACTTTGGACTTTTTGCTCTGGTGTCCACCCAAAAAACGTCCCCCAATAATGGCCCCCACATTATCTCACTCAATGACATTATGTGACACCCGATAGCCCACATTTTCCATAACCCCCGGTTCCCCCCAGGGCTAGATATTAAAGCCTTCAAGTGGTGGCTGGACAAAGGCCTATACAGTATCAGACACCTTTTTTAAACTAAAACGGCCCCCTCACATTAAGATACTGCACCTCTAAACTCGAAATGCCCCTCTCCGAAAAATTTGGATTTCTGGCACTCTAACTTTGCCCGTTCATACAAGGGTATCTTAAATACTTCTCTGATTGAAGCCAGCCTCAAGGTCTTATCCCGCTGGTACCTAGTACCTACCCGCCTTACCAAATATTATCCGCAATCTTCTCCCCTATGCTTTAGAGGATGCGGCCACATGGGCACTCTCCTTCATATAATGTGGGAGTGCCCCAGAATCAGCGTTTACTGGAACAAAATTTTTAACCTTATTCGCAAAACCACTGGTATTGCGATTAAACAAAATCCGACCATTGCGTTGCTCAATTGTCTAAACCCAAAAACCCCCAAACCAACTCAGACTCTGATTCGCTTTCTAGGCCCCAAATTGACTATCACCCGATCCTGGAAATCTCTGACAGTCTCATATCGATTAATTAAACAAAAAATCTCATGGATAATGTCCCAGGAAAAGATTTCCAATAACATCCTTGACACAGAGGAAAAATTCAAACTCATTTATGAGCCCTGGGCTACACATATCTGAGTCCCTCTCTGAATTTAGAAGTTGACATGGAAGCCACAGGGCACATACCTTCCCAAGGCCAGGCTCGAACCCCCTTTATCGCTAGCCTTCCGTGCACTTCCTCCTCTCCCACCTTTCTCCTACTTTTCAGTACCCCCCCCCCCCCTTTTCTTACCTTCCTTCTCATATTTCTGACCTTCCCCTGCACACGGTGCAGATGCAAATCCCCACAAGTGTTCAACACGCTACCTCTCAGATGGGGTTCTCATGGTTTTCACCTCAAAATTGACCAATTGAGCCAGGTGGGGACCGCCTTATCCCCCCTTCCTGGGCTCACAATTTAACTCGACAGTTAGCTTTAATATAGATGGTCTGGAGCTTGATCTCCAGCCTGAACAATATGAGGAGCCTGATCTCATATTGTTTTTTGGAATACTGATCATTGTACTTCACAGGCGACCTGACCTGGTTACCTCCTACTCAGCTTGATCCCGGATGGGGTGTAGTAGGTGAAGGAGACGGAAACCCCTAGCTCACATGCTGTAGAAGAGTAAAATGTAAGATTACTTACTATAGATCAGTGTTCTCTGTTATCAAAGTTGCTCTGGACCATGTTGCGGGTCAATTTTTGTACTTTTGCATACTTTCAATAAAAACTATAAAAAAAAAAAATAGAAAACGATGTGGTTCTTTAAACTTCAACGTAACTACGTACCATCTTGTAACTGTAACTGAAATGGGTTTAGACTACAGCTAGCACTACATGCACCACATATGCATCAGACAATAGCGTTATCTCAGTGCAGCACTGTCTTATGATATGTGATCAAACGTGTTCAAAACATAACATGTGTGACAAAACCTACATCAAAATAACAAATACCATCAATATTGTATTCACTTAATAAATAACATGCAATAAATAACTTACAAATAACATGCATAATGTCCTTATTCTTTATTAACAAATGTGATTAATCAATCAGTAAGTGCTGTGTAATCCTCTTATTTAGTCTGTGTGGCTCAAAGAATCAGTGCTGATATATAAACGGGCCAAAGATGTTATTCCTATCCTAATTAATCCATGCAAATTGATCGAATAATGTGAAATTCATATATTTCACTCGTGATTGTTCCATTGTTCCTTCACCGACAAATATATATACCCTCACCTCCAGTATTTGACCCAATTTAATGTTAGGTCAAATAATGCTTTTCATTTTAAACTGGGTAGGTGTAAGTTCAGATGTTTCTCTCAATCCAATTATCTGATTTCAACCCATCTCCATCCTCCTCCATCATATCATATTTCATCCACCAAAACATAGTGTGCACATTTTTCCAATATTATTTATTAAAAAGTGAATTGAAAACTCACAGTACAAAGTACATATCTGATGCACTGCAGACAACAACCCTCTCCAGACACTCACAAGATGGCAGACCGCAAACTTCCTGTCATGCAGCTTGACATCATCAGCTCCGCCCTACTTGTTACATCACTAAACATGTGACTTCGTCAGGGAAAAATTACTTCTTTAGTAAATTAACAATTTTGTCTACATATTTATCTTATTTTTTCTTAATTAAATCATACCATATCAAATATGAAAAACACAGTAAATGTAGTTATACAAAATGTTAGTGTGTTATTACACATAATGTAAACATAATTGTTTAGTATACATTTAAATGGTACAAGTGATTATAATAAGATAATTACCTTTACTTTACACATTAGAAAGAACTGATACATTCTTAATTTGGTTAGTTAATCTTTTCTAGTCCTTCATTTCTCTTTCATAGCACTTTGGAGTATGGAGGTCTCCAATGGCAACAGAACACTAAACCTTTTAATCTGATTGTCAACTAAAGCTTCTTCAGCTGAACTGAGCTTTGACTCTTGCAGCTATATGCACTTTTGCACCTCAAAAGCTTATCTAAGACACAGCCACCGATCCATATGTCTACCATTGTTAAAAACATTAAAAACATAACAAATTAAGTCCTTGTGTGGCCAGCTAATGTGAATTGGTTGACAGGTCTGTACAGGGTAGAATTAAATTGAAGGATTTAAATGAAAGGCAATGAATTTATAACAGGATTAAAGAAAGGCTTAAGTAAAGGTTTGGATAGAAGAGAGGCTAAATGTTCAAAGTAAAACAGAAAAGTCACAAGGTAATGGCATCTATCGTGGCTTATAAAAAGTATTTCACAACATGCATAATAATTATGATTACAAATAATATGTCTTCATAAAATTGAGATACTTAAAAACTAACTTGCAAATAGGGCATCGTTTGTGTTTAATTTTCAAAATAAAAATGCAGTTTTTTTTTAGTGCTGGCAGGGTTAGCTTTTACCTTTTTATATAATAAAACATGATGTCCCTGCCAGCTCATACACCCTTTACCACTAAGGAGGGGTGCTTTGAGAGAGGTTTACCAAAAATGGGGATCTCCCTCCTAAAGCAATGGCTCCCAATTCTGTCAGAACGAGGTGCCAGCAAGATGTGCTTACCTGAGACGAGCAGAGCGTGTGAGGGCTGACAGCTACCTGGATAGAGGACACTTCCCACTAAGAGGAACAAGGCCATCTGGGATTAATAGTATTAAACCTGTTACCCCTCGGCTTATACTCGAGTGAGGGTTTCGAGTGAGGGTGCAGCCTGTTTTGATTATCAAAGGTACCACTGCAGATCGGCACAGTGAAGCTGCAAATGGGCACAGCAAGGATGCAAATGGGCACAGTGAGGCTACAGATGGGCACACTGAGGCTGCAAATGGGCACAGTGAGGCTGCAGATGGGCACACTGAGGCTGCAAATGGGCACAGTGAGGCTGCAGATGGGCACAAAGAGGCTGCAGATGGGCACAGTGAGGCTGCAGATGGGCACTGATTTTACAGGTGGGCACAGTGAGGCTGCAGATGGGCACAGTGAGGCTGCAAATGGGCACAGTGAGGCTGCATATGGGGACAGCGAGGCTGCAAATGGGCACAGTGAGGCTGCAGATGGGCACAGTGAGGCTGCAGATTTGCATTGTTTACCCAGTAGCTGCTGCATTTCCCACCCTAGGCTTATATTCGAGTCAATACGTTTTCCCAGTTATTTGTGGTAAAATTAGGTGTCTCGGCTTATATTCGGGTTTGCTTATACTGGAGTATATACATACAGTAAAACCTTGGAGCATAATTTGTTCCGGAAACACACTTGTATTCCAAAGCACTCATAAATGAAAGCAAATTTCCCCATAGGAAATAATGGAAACTCAAATGATTTGTTCCACAATCATTTATTCTCAAGTCCTTTAGTTTATAGTCCATATAAAAAGATTATAGAAATGTAAAAAAAATCACAATAAGCGTATATTGATTGGTTTGCGAAAAAGTTATAGCATCTACAAAATAGGGGATAGATTTATAGCATTTTTATTATTATTATTTTTTTTACTAGCAGCGATCTGCAATTTTTATCGTGACTGTGACATTATGGCGGACACATCAGACAATTTTGACACATTTTTGGGACCATTGGCATTAATATTGTAAAAATGAAGGGGTTAACACTAGGAGGCACTCTAGGAGTTAACTGTGTTCCCTGGGAGGTGATTTTAACTGAGGGGGGATGGGAATGACTGGAGGAAGTGGTGGATTGTGGTATCTAGCTAATAGGAACACATGATCTGTCACTCCTCTCAGAACAGAACAGGGAAGTATGTGTCCCTGTTCTATGTCTCCTGCTCGCGTTTGCAACTGTTGATCACTAGCATTGGCACCCCCGCACGCGCCTGCTATCCTGACCCCGCAAGCCGACGTATAGCTATGACAGCTCGTGCAGGGGAGCCAATCTGCCGCAGTATAACTGCAGTGGCTGGTCAGGAAGAGGTAAAAAAGGAAAGAGAAAGGGAAGCTTTTTTCTCTTTCTTCTTTCTTTTTCCTTCACAAGTTGATAATTTTTTTTTCGATACATGGGGGGGGGGGGTGGGTTAGGCCCTTCCTGCCCTTCTTGGTTGTGGGGGGGGGGGGGCTTCCTCCTCTGTTGTTCCCTCTCTCCACCCCCTTTTTTTCTTATTTTTTATTTTATTTTATGTTTATTTTTTTCTTCCAAGAATGGCACTATTAAGAAGTATGAGTATATGGAATTAGGGTTATGATTTAATATATGTAAGACTAATATTCAATCAGATTCATCGAAATGTGTCTCTTAGGTAAATACTTTCAAAGAGTCTGACTCACAAATGGAGGTGAAAGGTGTTCTTTCTTATTTTTTTAAATATACCGAGTATAGAATATCAGCTATAGTCAGTGAAGTCTAGAGTTAGGGTTAAGGTCCTTCCACTCCCTCCCATGGATGGATGGAGTTGTGAAGTAGAGTGGAAAAGGATAGGGTGGGAAGGGAGGGGGGAGAAGCGGGAGGTTTGGTGATTTTGGTGTTTAGGATTGAGAAATGGTGTGGTTTTGTTGCCTTGGTAATATGTTTTAAAAGATCTATATGATCTAGATCGTTAGGTTTTCCCTATTTTTTAATTTGGCATTTATATATGATACTATGTGAAAATAACTGTTATTCTATAATATCATGGAATGTTTAAACGAGCATTAATGTTTCAGTATGTTAAAAAATTACAATCCACAGTTGATTTTACTTCAGGAGACACATTTAATAGTAGGAAAAGTAATGACACTAAAAAAAAATGGATTTATAAGGCATATCATGCCACATATTCCTCCTACACGAGACGGGTATCAGTTTAAATAAATCCTTCACAGGTTCAATTGAGAAGGTATATACAGACGTACAGGGTAAATATGTTAATATAGGGCAACAAAGATATGTCATAGCAGCAATTTTTTTATTCCACCCCCCTTTTCCCTTAAAAACATTAAATATTAGAGAAAATTGTTCAACATTATCCAGCAAAATTGCTGTTTATTGGTGATTTCAATTCTAGTCTATCTTCAAACCTAGATAGACCAAGACCTCCCAAGCAGTATTTAGCAGAGCTATATAATTGAGCACAGGTGACAGAAGTAATTGAAATCTGGAGATGGAAAAATCCTGAAAAAAGGGTATATTCTTGTTATTCTGCTTCCTATAAAACATCATCTCGAATAGACTTAGCTTTCGCAGATCCAGCATTGTTAGCGGATATTGTGGAAGCTACATATTTGCCAAGTGGTCTTTCAGATCCCTTCCCTTTTACTCTTATCAATACGTACCCCTGCTCTGAAAATGCATCATTATGGAGATTGGCCCCTCATTGGGTACTGTATCTGGAAATAGCAGAAAAAATGGCAGTAATATTAGCACAATACTGGGAAAATAATGCTGATTCATCCTCTTCGGATATGGTATGGGATGCGTTTAAAGCATATGTGCGAGGGCATTATATTTCAGTTATTGCTGCTGTTAAAAAGAAGCAAAAGGTCACCATACAGGTATTACAAAGGCAGATAGAATTACAGAAGGAAAAGTATAGTCTGGACCCCAATACGACAAACTTTTATATAATGATGGTGGCCCAAAGGGACCTGTATCAACATATGGCAGAAATAACTAGGCTTGTATAGAAGTGTATAAAAATAGACCGAACATTTTTGAACAAGGAGATAGAAGTGGAAGATTTTTGGCATTGTTGGCACAACAGGAACATTCAGTTACACTCCTACCTAAAATTAGGACCCCAGAGGGAGTAACAGTATCTAATCCAGAAGACATTCTGGAGGCTTTTGGGAGGTACTACAGCTCCCTGTATGCTTTTTCTCTCCCCTCCAACCTCCACTGAGGGAGATGTCTGATCTTTTAGATCGCATAGCTCTCAGGTGGCTGTCGGATAGGGAGAGAGAGGCTTTGGTTAGACCAAATGGAGGAGATCCAAAAGATTATTCATACCTTTCTGAAGGGAAAGGCGCCAGGCCCTGATGGAATCCTTAACAAATTCTATATAAAGTATGGGGACTTTTTACCCCCAAAACTAGTGGAAGTATTCACTAATGGACTACTGATAGAGGCTCTTCCAGAGTAAATGAGACTGGCCCATATAGCTCTTATATATAAAGAAATGAAAGATCCAAAATGATGTGCTTCATACAGACCAATAGCATTATTGAATATAGATTTTACAATACTGACTAGAATACAACCATTGTTAACAACTATCATTGACACCAGACAGGATCCATGCCCCATAAAACAACAGACATTAATCTATGTAGACTGCATACTAATATACATGCGCAGCATATTAATGAGGGGACCAGAACAGTGGCTTCTCTGGATATAGAAAAGGCCTTCGATACTATAGAATGGCCTTTTCTATGGGAAAAATTGAGAAGAATGGGATTTCCATTAGTGTTTATTAATTGGATTCAAACATTATACTACAATCCTATGTCAGCGGTCAAGCTGGGGGGAAGATTGTCAAAGTTTTTCCAGCTATATAGAGGAACGCGGCAGGGCTGCCCCCTCTCTCCAGCCCTTTTTGCTATAGCAATCGAGCCAGTGGCAGAGGCACTTTGGACTTCCCCAGATATTCAGGGATTACAAATAGGGGGGCTGGAGGAGAGGGTAGACCTATATATGGATGATATGTTACTCTTTTTAGGTAAGGCTGGGCCATCATTGCAGGGAGCCTTAGATTTGTTAAATACATACTAGGCACATACAGGCCTATGGTAAACTGGGGTGAGTCCCTATTGTTTGCCATTGATCACGGTGCAGTAGATATGGCCCTTTTCAAATTTTCCACTGCAGTGGGTAATGGTAATTAACAGCTTGCTGACCAGCGCACGCCAATGTACGTCGGTAGAATGGCGCTGGTAGGCAAAAGAGCATACAGGTATGTTCCCTTTAAGAAGCGTTTTTGTGTGTGCGCGCCCGCCGTGGTCTCCGTGACTGGGGGTCCCACGGATTCGGTGTCCGCTGGGTGCCCGCGATCGTGTCACAGAGAGGAAGAATGGGGAGATGCTTTTGTAAACTTTTCCCCCTTTTCTGCCTAGTGACAGGACATAGATCACAGCTCTCTGTCATTGAGAGCAGTGATCACTGTCCTGTGTGTTAAACCCCAGCCCCCTAACAGTTAGAATCACTCCCTAGGACAGGACTTCACTGACAGTGTCATTTACACAGTAATCAATACATTTTTATGTATGTATGTATAAATGACACTGGTCCCAAAATAGTGTCAAAAATGTCCGATGTGTCCGCCATAATGTCGCAGTCCCGATAAAAATCGCAGATAGACGCCATTGCTAAAAAAAAAAATTAAAAATAAAAATGCCATAAAACTATCCCCTATTTTGTAGATGCTATAAATTTTGCGCAAACCAATCAATATACGCCTATTGCGATTTTCTTTACCAAAAATATGAAGAAGAATACATATCGGCCTAAACTGAGGAAAACATTTTTTGGGGGATATTTATTATAGCAAAAATATTGCTCTTTTTTTGTTTATAGCGCAAAAAATAAAAACCGCAGAGGCGATCAAATACCATTAAAAAGTTCTATTTTTAAACTTTGTTTGGGTGCAACGTTGCACGACCGTGCAATTGTCAGTTAAAGCGACGCAGTGCCGAATCACAAAAAGTGCTCTGGTCAGGAAGGGGGTAAAATCCTCCAGGTCTGAAGTGGTTAAATATGTTGGGATTGAGAATACACAAGTCAGTGATTTTTTTTTATGTTATATCTAAACCCAGCAGTACAGGAAGCAAAGAAAAAGCTAAAAATATGGCAGACACTACCCCTATCGCTGTAAGGTTGCATAAATTTAATAAAGATCAAGATTCACAAATTTTTGTATTTATTCAGACATTCACCACAGTCGATAACGAAATAGTTTTTTTACACAATTAAATAGTACTTTCTCCTAATTTTTATGGAGAAATAAACTACCTAGGATTAAATTGACTACACTTGTGACCGTTGGCGCAAGGAGGACTGGCCTTTCCAGACTTTCATAAATATTACCCAGCAGCACAGCTGGTAATGGCAGGGGGATGGTTAAATCCAAACAGGTATAATCCTGCTATAATGTTAGAAGCAGCAGTGTTACATTCCACAGAAGCATTACAGGCATTGTTGTTTCGAGGCTTGAAATCTCTGTATGATTTGACCCCCTCAATGGCAACAACTATAAAGGCATGGAGAGCAGGCTTAGCATGGGAAAAACACTCCAAGGTGATCTTATCTCCAAACAGCCCGCTATGGAGGAATCCTCAGCCAGTAGACTCCAATATCTTTGAAAAACAGGAATTAGATGTGACAAGATTAATTACAACATATGGACCCCAATGGGGACCAGTTCGTAAGGTCCTGGAAAAACACTGGGGTATACTTAGAAATAACAAAGAATTGGCTAAAATAGTAGGCAAGGGTCCCCAAATGGTAGCACGAAGACCTAAAAACTTGGGAGACATTCTTATACATTCGGAATATGTTTGCAACCAAAACACTACCTGGCTTTCAGAATATTCACGCTGTAAAGGGATGATTCCTTGCTCTAAATGCCAAATCTGTCCCTTTGTTGAGAGGACCACCATCTTTGAGGATTCCGATGGCGAAAAAGAATATGAAATAAAAAACCTAATAAACTGCTCTACCACTAGGGTGATTTATATGATCACATGCCCCTGCCCCAAATTGTACATAGGGAAAACAAAAAGAGCCCTAAAAATACGCATAGGGGAACACCTAAGGGATATAAAGAGGGAGAGGGAGAGACAGGAGAGGACAGAGGAGAAGAGAGAGGAGAGACCAGAAGCCAAACACTTTGCTCAATATCATGAAGGCAAAGTAGAGGGACTCAAAGTAAAAGGAATTTATGTTCTGGGTTTACTACCAAGAAGAGGGGACTTCGACCGTATCCTACTACAGAAAGAAAAATGGTGGATCTTCACCTTACGGACCCTCGTCCCGAAAGGAATGAACACCGAATTAAATTTGCAGTGTTTCCTTGATCAATAAGATGTGGGACCCAGACACTACTACCCTGTTTCCCCTAAAATAAGACCTAGCGTGATTGTCGGTGATGGCTGCAATATAAGCCCTACCCACCAAATAAGCCCTACCCTGTTTCCCCGAAAATAAGCCCTACCCTGAAAACAAGACCTACAAGGACTTTGACTAGGGCTTATTTGGGGGGTAGGGCTTATATTGCAGCCAACACCGACAATCACGCTAGGTCTTATTTTCGGGGAAACAGGGTAGTATAATAATCAGATAGTTCCTCTCTCCTCTCTCTCCCCTTCTCTCTTTCCCTGGTGAATTTGGATAGATCTTGCCCAATATTCCTGGTACAGGGAGTCATGAGAATAATGTTTTTTACGTTTAGAACATGATTATTTTCTGCAGCCATCACTGCATTTTTTCATCCAATTTTTGAAGAAATCTTGACTGCTGAGAAAATTGAATGAACTGATACCACTAAAATCTATAATGTTTTGGTTTTGGAAAAAACTGAAATATTGCCATAATATTTCTCTTTCTCATTTTCTTGTAAATGGAAAGGAAATAAAAAGATAAAAAGTAACATATGCATGCAATTTTTTCCTCTCTAACTTATCAGATGATTCTGTCTTATCATTTTTCTTAACAATAATTTCTGGTAAATCCCATAATGGGAATTTTTTCCCATAATTGGGCTATTTTTTTGATGGATCATGGCAATAGATAAATAATAATGATGAAAAAAATGACATATCCATAGAAAATAGAAACCCATTAGTTCGTACTAACAACTCACTAACAATAAATGCTTTGAGTGGGGACTATTTAGAGTATCTTGGGATGCCAGGGAAATGGGTGATGCCCGATGTAAAGTTTGTCTTGTCTTCGTTCTGTCAGTTTTTTGTCCTCCCATATCTAGAGATATAAACAGCTGTACTTGTAATCAAACCCTCCAATAATTAAAATGAGCCTTACTCAGGTTATTTATTATAACGTAATTGTTTTTGGTAAGGGTGATTTACATGTAGTTTTATATCCATACACAAAAAATAAGCCTGTTTTTGAAAATATTCAGTTTTGTATAAACTATATGGAAAAACTTCCGTGCTTTATACTTTTTTCAAGATGACAAACCAGCGCTGATTATATAGTTTGTTCTAATTAAAAACACATGCAATAAACACCTCCAGGGGAGGAAACAAGACATCACAAAGGACTAAAAAAGGAATGACGTTTTTGAGAATTTCATACGCCCAGTTGAAGCTACGCAACTTTGCTTTGCAAAACGCGTTGGCGGTGCGGGAGCAGGCCCTCCTTTGGGGTATCTCTTAAAAATCCCCTAAAAATCTCTTTGACCTGAAAACTGAAAAGACTGTCAGCAATGGACGTTTTTCAAAGTGCCTGGCTAATTACATCTACTACGTGACACATGCGGTCCGGTTCGTGCTGCTGACTGGGACATGCATGGTGTGTGCGGCGACTGCCTAAGCTGTGGGATGTGTTGGACTGCATAACTGAACACCTTTAGGTCTCTTTATCGGACTATTACAACGGCAGTGGGAAAGAGACATGGAAGGTGCCATCCCCCACTTTGGTTCTACTTGAAAGATAAAAGACACCAATACAAGCTTCTGTCCGAGAAGACCGCAAGGAGTGGTAACGTAACAATCCCCCTTTGTTTCAGCTTGCAGTCTATATTTAGTAGCCAGTGCTTACCGCTTGATACATTATATACCAGCGCTAATCTTAACAAAGAAGATCAATTTAAAAGCAACATCTTTACCTGTCATTTAAAACAGATAATGCTGTACAGTGAGAAATATTCTTATTCACTTATAGGGTGAAAATTTATCATGGAAAAACCCTGGATACAAACAACCAGAAAAAGATTTGTGTTCATGATATAATTTGGTACATCACTATCGAATTAAAATTAAGAAACATCCACATACAACAGCATTAGAATGTTTTGTATTATCAGGGTATTGCTGCATCTTCCCTTTACTATCATTCATTTTTGATTTTTTTTCTCTGACTACTAATAATGACAATGCTCTATAAAGAAAGGAAAAATGGATCATTATTCCCTGGTGAAAATAGCAACTCATAACAGTTGATAAATGGAATTGCATTAACTATTAGACACCCACTTCTGGGTTTTTCATTATCCTATTGGACTGCCATTCAGCTAATCACTAAGAGAATATAATCTAGTCTGACGTGAAGTAATCTCCACAATACATTATATTTTGATTACCCTAGGGACCATATACATGCAATTTTGTAGACTAATTGTAACCAATTTGGTATACACCTAATACTACCTATTTCTGAGAAAATCGCATGTAGTGGTAACAGAGGCGCCTCAACCGTAATTGTTATATGTGTGTGATATATGTTTGTTGGTGTCTGTTAAGTGTTATAGGTGTAGACAACAGGGATAATAAATGTACATTTAGGGAATTTATACTGGTTTATGGCATGATATGGCTCTTACATGCCTGGGCTAACGGTTTTAAATAAACATAATTGTTTTGTTACTTAATAAACCAATTTTTGAAAATTAATTTACATCTGTGATATATATTATTTGTCGTAGATATTGATAGTAGCCATCTTTTTCTTTTTCATTTTGGAGTGCCATAGTCATACAGGTGCCCCTTATGGCAAAGTGTTTTCTTTTTATATGTTCACTATAGGCTATGATATTGTCTCCATAAAATTCAGGGGAAATGACTTAAAATATCTTGGTTCAAATTATTATTAAGGCTTTTTGTCTCTAGTATTGAAGACAAAAAAATAAATATGGTCAGTATCCATCTACTTTTTGAAAGTCTATAGTTAGGTATTAATCTCTTAAACAGGGTATATATAGTGGAGTAGAATACAAAAGATATACAAGAGGTATAAATGGGTGGTACTTACCAATAGTACCAAAAAATAGCCCATAGATACACAGCCAATATATTAAATGGGTGAGTACACAATCCCCTCAAGTGTAGAGGGGATGAGACGGGGTATAGCAACCCATTAAGTACTTAGCATATATATAAAAATAACGCCCAAATGCAGGCACAACTGACAAGAAAAAGACAAAAAGTATGGCGCCAAAAAGCCAAGTCAAGTGGCGTATAGCAGTGTCACATGATCATGAGTCATGTGATCGTGGTCATGAGGCCACGTGCATCCCCTCGTATAATCGGGCATGGGGATAACAGAGGGGGCGTGGCAGCAGGAATATGGCACCAAAAGGAACCCGGTCACGTGATGTATAACATCAACACGTGATCGTGGTCATGTGCCCGCAGCGGCATCTTGAATGATTGGGCAGATATGAACAGGAAGTGAGGAGGTGCGCAGGGCGGTGCAATGACACACATCCATGCAAGCACAACCACCACCAGAACTCCGCCCCTAACCAAATGGATGGATAGATAAATCCATCCATGGCAGATCACACATGGAAAAAGGTGCAATGACATGTCGCATAACCATTACATATACATCCACCCCGCATCCACATGGCGCAAGACTGCAAACCGAGAACACGTCAGCATCAAAGTGTAACGCAGCATCTACACACACCCACATCTCACACTATATCCTCAACAGCAGCAAAAGAGCCAAAGTTAGATCTCAGAAACAAATCCAGCAAGAAAGGCATACCGCAATAATGTTTTTTGGAAAAGGGTCTCCAACCGACAAGCAGAAAGCAAACCCCTATTGATAAAGATGGATTCACGAAACGCGTCTCGGTGTACCACACGGCTTGCTACACATGTTATCGGCTCTGATTTCTCCCCGGGAACCACCACAGATGATTCCAGCGTTCTGATAGGTTGTGAGATTGACAGAACTGAACAGAATGTGTTTCCATTATTGGATGCTCTTTTTATACTTTTGTTTGTAAGTGCAATGTATTAAGGGAAGGGGGGTCTTATTTTGGACAATAAAAGCTTTACAGTTTTACACTATGAGGCTTCTCTCTTTTCCTTTATTTGTTTGAGTAACATAGAAAGCTTCCAGCTGATCAAAGTCTTTTGATTTAGAGGAGACCCAGCGTCTGCATTTACAACAGAAGTTTTGTTCCTAAGGGTTGGATGGAGGTTCATCTAGCAGTTATCACTGCCATCCCATACATATTAAGAGGCTTCTATTGATCTACATTTTGGTGAGGGCAATTCCTATAGTGAGTACAGGCACCAGGTCTAGTGATGATCAAATGTCCAAACAGCTGATGAAGCATTTATGAACATATACTCACACAAGATTGCTTATGAAATTTGCTTCTATTTTGATTTAAATATTGATTCTTTGTTTATTAATTTAAGTGTTTAGCGCTGCTGAAGACAGATAAACTTCTATTCCGCTTTTCAGAATTTTAGTTTTGATCGCTTCCTTTTAGAAAAGCAAGCAAGCTCGATGATAACTTAGACACATACACATGAATATAAAAAAAGGGGTACAGCAGCACTATTGCGACCAGGCCAAAAAGTTGCCATTGCACTATACAGCAGATTGATTTGAAGTATACTGTTTCAGATAAAGTATTGCTGAAGTATTGCTATGGACAGATATACATTTCTTCCCATGGAAAATAAAGATATGGGGATTTTTACAGAAATGGTTTATAGCATCGTTAAGGCCAGGGACAGTGGTAGCAGCCAGGGTGTAAATCCATCTCATTTCCCTTTGTATAATTCTTTTATTATGGTTACCACATCGAGAGTTTGTTGGAATGTGTTCTAATGCTGCAAATTTCACGGTGTACAGTAGAGTGTAATCTGCCATTTGGCAGATACATTTTGTGGTTTTCTGGTCTCTATACTTGAGGGTATAATGTACTCCCACATTTAATACATTGGCTGTGTACCTATGGGCTATTTCTTGGTACTATTGGTAAGTACCACCCATATATACCTCATGTATCTCTTTTGTATTCTACTCCACTATATATACCCTGTTTAAGGGGTTAATACCTAACTATAGACTTTGTCTACTTTCAGATACTGTGTTGTAGACATTTTATAGTGGGAATCTGTGACCACTTACCTCTATGTGTGATCTATATTCTAATATTTCTAAAGGTGAGAGCTATTCTAGTATAAACTGCTTTGATTTGAGGATCTTTTATAGCAGCACCCTAGTCCATAATGCATATGTTTTTGTTTTATTTAGTGGTACCTTCCATTGACGACATGATATGTGGGTATTTCATTACTACACACATACATATGAAACTCAATTTTTTTTCTTTCCGGTTGTCTGTTAGTTTTGTGAGATTCTCCCACACTCTGAGCCAGGCAAGTTTATTTGCTGTTATGTCTATGTGTATTTGATCTTTGTGTATATGTACTCCTCCTGGAGAAATGTTGTAATAACTATAGCTATACAGTACTTACATAGATATATACTACATCAAATACTTATATATGCACTTCCTTGTTTTTAAATATACCAGCACTAGGGATGAGCCGAACACCCCCTGGTTCGGTTCGCACCAGAACCTGCGAACGGATCGAAAATTTGTGCAAACTTTAGAACCCCATTAAAGTCTATGGGACATGAATGTTAGAAATCAAAAGTGCTAATTTTAAAGTTATTGCCCTAAAAAGGGTTTGGGGACCGGCTCCTGCCCTGGGGGACATGTATCAATGCAAAAACAAGTTTTAAAAACTGCCGTTTTTTTCGGGAGCACTGATTTTAATGAAGCTTAAAGTGAAAAAAAAGTGAAATATTCCTTTAAATATCATGCCTGGGGGGGTGTCTATAGTATGCCTGTGAAGTGACATGTGTTTCTTGTGTTTAGAACAGTCCCTGCAAAAAATGACATTTCTAATGGAAAAAAAAGTCATTTAAAACTGCTTGCGGTTTTAATGTAATGTCTGGTTCCGGCAATATGGATGAAAATCATTGAGAAAAATGGCAGGGGTAGCCCCCCTGCCCATTTCCAACCCCTTTGGGTCTTGTACGGATATTAAGGGGAACCCCGTACCCAAATTAAAAAAAGGAAAGGCGTGGGGCCCCCAGGCCCTATATACTCAGAACAGCAGTATACAGGGACTGTGTAGGTTTGTTGTTAAGTAGAATATGTTTGTAATTTTGAACTGGTACATTTTTAAAGTGTAGCTCCGGTCCAAAAATCTATTTTTAAGCTTTTTGGAAAACATAGGGAAGGGTTATCACCCCTGTAACATTTTTTTTCCGTCTGTGCACCTCTTCAGAAGATTTCACCTCACTTTCTGTCCCAATGACAAATGTTTTTTTGAAAATTTGGGGTTTTTAGTAAAATAAGGACTGGGATAAAGCATCAGTGGAGAGAGGAGACAAGTTTTTCCCATATCAACTCTTACAGGAGAGAATTTCCCTTCCACGGGTAGATTTCATCTCACTTACTGTTGTCTCCTACCATTTGCAAGTAGGAGACATTTGTAAGTTGGATATTTAAAAGTAGGGGCCTGCCCTATATGCTCTGCAGAAATTTGGGTCCAAGGTGTTGATGTTGCCACAACACTGTAAGCCCTCAAAGTGACTCTTGGTGGGCGCTGGAACGCCCTGCTGTGAACTATTATATCAAGAATTGTAATTACATGACATTGTTGAACAGTGGTAGAAAAATTGGGCCTTTGGTGGTGGTGGTGGCGGTGCTGGTGCCATAACACTGTAAGTCCTCACAGTTACTCTTGGTGGGCGCTGGAACGAGCCCTGCTGTGAAATATTATATCAAGAATTGTTTTTACATGCACCTGTTGAACAGGGGCAGAAAAATTGGGCCTTAGGCACTGGTGCCACAACACTGCAACACCTCACAGAAACTCTAGTTGGAGAGCAGGAATGAGCCCTGCTGCAAAGTATTGCATCAAAGATTGTAATTACCTGCCCCTGTCAAACGGGCTGAAAAATTGGGCTTTAGGCACTGGTGCTGGTGCCACGACACTGCAACCCCTCACAGATACTCTAGTTGGAGCGCTGGAATGAGCCCTGCTGCAAAGTATTGCATCTAAAATTTTAATTACATGACCCTGTTAAACAGGGGCTGAAAAATTGGGCCTTAGCCACTGGTGGCGGCGCCCAGAACCAAAAATGTTCTGGAAGGAAGAGGATAGTCAGTCAGCATAAAAGGATAGTCACTCAGCATCAGCATAGGCAGTCTTGAAGGGATCTGACATTTCAAAATAAATTATTCGGTTACATCAGCTTCAGGTGCTTGGTAGCTGGTGGTGATCCAAGACTGATTCATCTTTATGAAGGTCAGTCGATCAACCGAGTTGGTGGACAGGCGCACCCTGTGATCGGTTACAAAGCCTCCAGCATCACTGAATGTGCGTTCCGAAAGAATGCTGGATGCAGGACAGGCCAGTAGCTCAATTGCATACTGTGCAAGCTCTGGCCAGTGATCCATCCTCAAGACCCAGTAACCCAGAGGATTTTCGGTGGGAAAGGTGTCCAAGTCTGACCTTGCCCCTAGGTATTCCTGGACCATGTAAATCAGACGCAATGGTTGCTGGAACCGATCATATCTTGGGGCTGCGGACTAAAAAATTGTCTCGCCGGCCACCTTCTCCACCACTCGTTCTTTGACTGACCGAAGCCTCAGCAACACGTTGTCCAGGAGCATGAATTTGGAACCTCCCAGTCTCTGGGAACGCATTGCACAGACCTTTCTGCAAGGCCTCCCGGAGATGTCTCATCCTGTGCTCCCTCTGTGATGGCAAGATAAGGTCCGCAACCTTACCCTTGTACCGTGGATCAAGGAGTGTTGCCAGCCAGTAATGATCCCTCTTCTTGATTTGCTGAATATGAGGATCCTTCCGCAGGCTTTGCAGGATCAGGGAGGCCATGCAGCGTAGGTTAGCTGAGGCATTTGGTCCAGAGTCCTCTGGGTCACTAAGGATGACATGATCCGCAGCCACCTTCTCCCAGCCACGTACAAGTCCACGGGTTTCTTGGGACTGTAAATGATCCCTAAAAGACTGCTGCTGATGCTGAGTGCCAGGCTCCACCTCCATGCTGACACAATACTCCTGCTCCTCTTTCTGTGTGATCGGCGGGCCAGCAGGAACACTGTCTCGATAAAGGGGGCCTTGAGAGGCAAGGAAATCCTCCTCTTCCTGCCTCTGTTCTGCCTTAAGTGCCCTGTCCATTATCCCATGCAGCGTGTGCTCCAACAGGTGGACAAGAAGTAAAGTGTCACTGATGCATGCACTGTCACTGCTCACCATCCTCGTGGCCTACTCAAATGGTGACAGGTCAGTGCATGCATCCCTAATCATGGCCCACTGGCGTGGGGAAAAAACTGAGCTCCCCTGACCCTGTCCTGGTGCCGTAGTCACACAGATACTCATTGATGGTCCTCTGCTGCGTGTGCAGCCGCTGTAGCATGGCCAACGTTGAGTTCCCCCTGGTGGGCATGTCACAGATTAGGCGGTTCTTGGGCAGGTTCAATTCCTTTTGGAGCTCAGCCAGCCGAGCACTGGCATTATATGACTGGCGGAAATGCACACAGACTTTCCTGGCCTGCCTCAGGACATCCAGTAACCCCAGGTACCTGCCCAAGAACCGCTGCCCCACCAAGTTAAGGACGTGAGCCACACAGGGCACATGGGTCAGTTGTCCCTGTCGGAGGGCGGAGAGGAGGTTGGTGCCATTGTCGCAAACCACCATTCCTGGCTTAAGCTGGCGTGGCATCAACCACTTCTCAGCCTGCCCCTTCAGAGCTGCCAGAACCTCTGCCCCAGTGTGGTTCCTGTCCCCCTAGCACACCAGAGCAAGCACGGCATGGCATTTTTTGCGTACTTGCGTAGCCCCTTGAACACCTACGGAGCACCACTGGTTCCGAGAACAAAGCACAGAAGAGGCCAAGGAGGAAGAAGAAGATGAGGGGTGGAGGATAGAGGTGTGTCACAATCACCAGTGGTAACATTTTGGAGGCGTGGTGGCAGAACAACCTCCAACACTACTGCACCTTGTCCTACATCCTTCCCAGCTGCCAGAAGAGTCACCCAATGCGCAGTGAAAGATAGGTAACGTCCCTGTCCATGCCTGCTGGACCATGAGTCAGCGGTAATATGCACCTTACCGCTGACCGACCTGTCTAGCGAGGTATGGACATTGCCTTCTACATGCCGGTAGAGACCTGGAATCGCCTTCCGTGAGAAAAAGTGGCTTTTGGGAACCTGCCACTGAGGAACCGCACATTGCACAAACTCACGGAAGGGGGCCGAGTCTACCAACTGAAAAGGCAGCAGTTGAAGTGCTAGCAATTTAGCCAAGCTAGCATTCAACCGCTGGGCATGTGAATGGCTGGGAGTGAACTTCTTTTGACGGTCCAGCAGCTGGGGCAGGGAAATTTGCCTGCTACAATCGGATGTTGGTGTACCGTTAGCAGATTGCCCTCAAGTACTTGGCTGTGACACACCTAATTCTACACCTTCATTCCTCTCAGTGCAGGTTTCAGAGATGACTGAAGGTATAGTGGGGTTCGAGATCCCAGCTGATGAGGAGCAAGGAGAGGTCCGCTTTGTTTTTTGGTGTGGGGCTTTAAGGTACGCTTGCCAACGAACTGCATGGCAGGTCAACATATGTCTGGTCAAGCATGTGGTGCCCAAGCGGCTGATGTTTTGGCCATGCGAGATACGCTTGAGACATATGTTGCAAATAGCATCGATGCGATCTGATGCCCTTGTTTCAAAAAAGGCCCACACCAAAGAACTTTTGGAATAACGCACAGCTAAGGCGGAGTTCTGCGGTGGGATTCAGTCGGTGTGCTGCCCTTAAGCTGGCCCCTGGAGGGCATCCTGCCTCATTGGAGATGTGCCTCCTCCTCCTCCTCTCTCCTACCAGGCACCCATGTGGAGTCAGTGACCTCATCATCCCCTCCCTTCTCATCACTGGAGCAAACATGGCAGTATGCTGCAGCTGGTGGAACATGGCTGCCAGATTGCTGTCCTTCTTGAGCATCCCCTCTCTCTGGGCTCATGCTACTGCCTTCCTCTAGCTGGGTATCATCATCAGAGCCTTCAAAATGCTGGGCATCCTCCTAGAGCATGTACCCAACACTGCGCTCAAACAGTTCGGGGGACTCCTCAGGAGGACATGGTGGGTCTAGGGAAGGAGTGACTGAGACGAGGGAAGAGGCCGCGTTGGCAGCTGCTTTGCCAGTACCCTGAGCCTAGGTGAGAGAGGATGAGGAGGTCTTGGTCATCCACTCTACCAAGTCTTCGGCATGTTGCAGCTCAACATGTCCAGCTGACGAAAATAAGGACAAGTGTGTCCCATGGCCACATGCTGATGAGGATGCACCGTGTCCACGACCAGCACTGTTGCCTCTAGACACAGAGCCTGCTTGCCCTCTTTTATTGCCTCGTGACTGTCTGCCTCTCCTTGTTGGCCTTCCCGACATACTAATGGCCTGCAGGAGATGAGAACACCAGCAATTGGGGTAGCTTCAGGTGTACACTGTCCAGGTGGCACAATACACAGACTGTAACTTCTACAGCTGCCTGTGGTATAGGAACAGAACAACAACAGCAATTGGGGTAGCTTCAGGTGTACACTGTGCTGGTGGCACAATACACCGACTGTAACTGCTACAGCTGCCTGTGGTATAGGAACAGAACAACACAAGCTATTGGGGTAGCTTCAGGTGTGTACACTGTGCAGGTGGCACAATACACTGACTGTAACTGCAATAGCTTCAAAGGAAATTAAGACACTGTCTCTGTCTATCTCTCTCTATGAGCCACAAAACACTACGCAAGGCCGCCGCGCAGGCGGCCTTATATAGTGTGGGGCGTGTACTAAACCACCTGAGCCGTAATTGGCCACAGGCATCCTGCCTTTTCTCTGATGGTGCTGTGATTGGCCAAGCATGTGGGTCATAGTGCATGCTTGGCCAATCATCAGCCAGCAATGCACTGTGATGCCGCAGTGAATTATTGGCCATGACGCGCCACTCGAATTTGGCGTGAATGGCCCATAATGTTCGGATTTAGAACAGCCAGTGTTCGAGTCAAACATGGGCTCGACACGAACACGAAGCTCATCCCTAACCAGCACCTACCCAGTATCTGTCTTGAGGAATCCAATATCTTAGTGAAATGTGTCAACAAGCAAGTTTTTGGAGGCATTACTGGATCAGAAATTCTTCTCTTACTTTATCAAATATTTTTTTGTATCTTAGATCCAGCCCTCATTATTGAGTAACTGGCAACTGTGTCTATACAGGGTGTTGTTTATATGTTGTTTATATGTTTTTTAAATTATGCTGTAATAAAATTGTTACCTTTTTATTGATTCTTCCTCTCATTATGTGCCCACAAAGTCCACCAATTTTTTCACTTGTTCAATACTTATATATATTTTGGATGTTGGCATGGTGAGGGTCTTCCCTTTCTATTGTAAACAAGAGTTATGTAGAAGATCCTGCAAGAGTGGAATATAGATGAAGTAAAAAAGTAAATGTTGTAACATATCATTTTATGGAAAAACAATAAAGAGATTTGAAAAAATAAAAAAATAATAATTTGGGTTAATGGGATAAAAATTTTCCCATTGCTGATTTTTCAAAGGTTTGCAATCACTAAAACTTCAAACAACATTGCATTTACACACTTGCATAGTAATTGCAAATGCCATCCAGATCATCAGATGTAATTGTTCTATAGAGGGAGTATCTTTATGTGCATATATAAATATTATATTTTCTGTGGGGTCCTGATCGGGTAAGTGAGGACTTGATCCTTCCCCCCAAAAGTGATCTAATGCTGCCCGCAATCACCCAATATAGAATTGATCAATATATCAATAAAAATATAGCTGCAAGGAGACTGGACAGAGCCACAATGCTCTGCCTTACCCTTTATATTCAGAGCAGTGCTGTGATGCCAGTCATCAAAACATGTGGTTGATAGTTATAGATGAGATAGATGAGATGAGGAGAGAAAAGCTGCAAATATCAACATCCCAGTCAGTGTTTTAGACAGACTAATGTGCAGGAGACTGAGATAGTTTTCATATGCGGGCGCTGCTCACGTATGCGTTCGCTTCTGCGCACGAGAGAGATCAAATTTTGCTGCAAATAACGGTCAACATCCCAGTCAGTGTTTTAGACAGACTAATGTGCAGGAGATGGGGTGCAGATGATGAGATAGATGAGATGAGGAGAGAAAAGCTGCAAATATCAACATCCCAGTCAGTGTTTTAGACAGACTAATGTGCAGGAGATGGGGTGCAGTGATGTTATCAGTTTGGGTTTGCTTGCTTCTATGGGTTCAAAGCAAATACTGTGATTTTGAGATTTACAGCCCTGGTAGATTTCTATGCAGATTTTTCTGGCAGAATATTTTTTTTTTTTTTTTTTTTTTCAAAAGAATTTATTGAAAAGAAACAACATCATACAACAACATAGCGAGTCAGCGGGAGACATTCCGCGCTGCTCGATCAGACTAGTGCGGTGCGAATTGAAGGCCCTGCGTGACTGCGCAGTGAAACGTCGGCTGTTCTGCGGATTGTACACGTTTTAGGTGTGAATCAGCTGCGAATTCATTAGTAACCCTTCCTGCCTAATTTGAGTTGCTAATTTTGTGCTGAGCAAGCTTTTTGGTTGATTGTCTGGCTGCTTATAAAACCTGCTAGGTCTGTGTACACTTCCTGGTTGTCCAGCAGTCTGTACCTGTGTTTTGTGTGTTTCTTTGCAAGATGTGTGCTTCTCTGCCAATGATAATGCCAACAGTTGTTGCTGCAACAGCAGCAATCTTGCTTGAAGAAGAAAATAGGAGAAGGATGCAGAGAAGAAGAAGATACTGGGTTCATTCCATCATTGCAAATCGTGAAGAGAGAGGCCAGTTCATGATCTTGTATGGGCACCTCCGTGGGCATGAATAGAAATTTTTCAATTTCACCCGCATGTCAATTAGTAGGTGAGTACTGTTTCTTCCAAACCATACTTAATTTGTAGCCATTGATGTATAGTGTGTTTTATATTTGCAAGACACAAGTCCATCCAGTCTAACCTATGTGTGATTATGTCATTTTAAGATTATTGTAACTAATAAGCCTTGTCCCCCCCCAAATACAAACTGTACATTATTTCAGCATGCAGCCTCAAGGGCACAAAATGAGCGTCGGCTAGCACCCCCCTCCTGGTGTAAGCCAGGTCATATTCCCTTTTTTTTTGGGGGGGGGGGGGGGGGGTATTTTACCCCCCAAATGCCTTGGCCCAAAATTGCTAGTGACAAGTTGCTTTGTGGGTGGTGGTGATGCCACGCAGCTTTGTTTAGCATTTTTGGATCAGACAATTGTTACTGTTAAATTAAAAGGCCAGTGGCTTCTTCTTTGTTGAAATGAGGACCCATATGCCATTTTTTTTTTTTATGCCACTTATTTAGCCATAATTATATTGGAACTAAGGATGCCTGCCTTGTTACCATAAATAATGTCCTTAACCACTTACCTTACTCTTTTTTTTTACAGTATGCTCAAATGTTTTTCCCACATGTATTTATGAATTTATTTATTTTTTACTCAGTTTTGACGAATTGCTGGGCTTAATCTCCCCTCGCTTGGAGCGTCAGAACACGAGCTTCAGAAAAAGCATCCAGCCTCCTGAAAGATTATTGATCACATTAAGGTAATTATCATCACTCCTGTCATTTGTCATGCGTTATATTGACCATGTTTTTTGTATTTCTTATGTTTTTTTACCTGGGTATTTTTTAAAATATGACGGCACAAAAAATGTAGGAATAATTATTTATTCACGTATCATAAAATATGATAAAAATATAAACTTTACCCATGTATAAAACATAAATTAACTCTGAAATAACTTAAAAACAAAAAACTTGCCTGTCAAGTAGGCCTCTTCCCTGTTTTATCAAAATGTGTCATGTTGGTCCTTAACCATGAACAGACCTCATCACAGATTCTGATATGTTTTTTGGAAAGGGGCCTCATAGGAGTATTGAGTTGCGGAAGCTGGGTCATCACTGGAAGTGTGGGTAGCAGGCCTAGCCTCCCCATGTTGACTTTGCACATACATACCCTGAGTTTGGGGGGGGGGCCCTAATTGAAGGAAGTGGGGATGGGATGGGATAGGGAAGGTTACTGTGTGGCCCTTCATATCTGGAGAATGGCTTGTCATAATTTGAGGAATATGATGGTGGATTATAGGGGTAAGGATGGTGTTGCTGCTCAGGGTACTGCATGTATCTTGGGTAGTTATGGGGAGGTCTTGGTTGGGGCACATTTGGGTAGTTAAATGCAGGTTCCTGCTGTGGCTTGGAGAAGGAGTGCATAATTTTTTCTATATTTTTCCGCATTTCATAGTAACGCTCTGGGGGTACCTTTTTAATTAGTGGTACAAAACTGAGTGCCAGGATTGTATCGGGACATAAAAATGCATCCACCTTTGCGGTCTTGTTTTTTAACATGTCTAATAAGCGCTCATTTAGATCAGGTTGGGATAGTGCTGGGCGCCTCCGTGGCACCTTGCCAGGCTGACCAATGTGTGCAGGAGCAGAGGATGGCCCAGGGACAGCCTCCTCTGCCCCTGAACATTGTTCATCTGGATTAGGTTTCCAGAGACTGGAAGATGTTTGGATTAGTGCTAAATCCTCTGTGTCTTCTGGAATATCAATGGGTGCTTCCTCTGTTTGTTGTTCTTGTTCTTCCTCCAAAACATCTTGCTCCTCCCAACTAGATTCTGTCCTGTTTTATATTGTAAAAATTTAAAAAATTAACTAGGTATATTAATGATTACCAGATTGTGCGTTACATAGATGATGTACATGAAAACTTACTCCCTCATCTCCACAATGGGTTGTAGAAAATCCAAGTCCCTGGCAAACATATAGGGTACCCTAGGCGCTACCCCCGAGCCACTCCTTGTTTCTCTGAGGTGCTGCATATATTTTCTGTAAGCATCACGCATGCTACGCCATCTTGTCTGTAAATAGTGCTCTGAAAAATAAATAACAACATAATGACATTTCTTTTTTTTTTAGGTACTTAGCAACAGGAAATTCCTTTGGAAGTTTGCACTATGAATTCAAGGTTGGAAAATCAATGATTAGTGGCATTGTTCATGCTACCTGCCTAGTCATATGGGAAGAACTGAAGGACATTGTTATGAAGAAGCCCAAACAAGAAGAATGGCTGATGATAGCGGACCTATTCTGGAAGCGATGCAACTTCCCCAACTGTCTTGGAGCCATTGATGGCAAACATGTACGCATCCTCAAGCCTCCAGCTAGTGGGAGCCAATTTTTTAATTATAAAAAATATTTTTCGTTGGTATTAATGGCAGTGGCAGACGCAAATTATCAATTTATTTATGTTGATGTAGGTTCTTATGGCAGCAGCTCAGATTCTAGTGTATTTTCACATTCCTCTTTTGGCCGCATGCTGCCAGGGACTACAGAGCCTCTCCTCCCACATATATTTGTCGGAGATGAAGCTTTTGCACTTTCCCAGTACATGCTCAGGCCTTATTCAAGTCGCTATCTGACAACTGAAAAAAGAGTATTCAATTATAGGCTGACTAGGGCACGACGAGTAGTAGAATGTACATTTGGAATTCTTTGCAATAAGTGGAGATTCATGCATACTTCTATTAACCTCAGTATTGATCGTGTGATCAGTGCGATTAAAGCTGCCTGTGCACTGCACAACTATGTGCGTGAACGAGATGGGTTTATTTTTGAAGATTCCCTGACCCATAACATGGAGGCAGCGCATTTCAATATTCCTAGGGGCAGCACTACTGGTACACTTATTAGAGAAGAATTTAAGAATTTTTTTGGTCACCAGCTGGGGAGGTGCCTTGGCAGATGAATTCTATTGAATAAAAATAAATATGTATTTGTTTTCTTGTTGTAAATGCATGATAATATAATGCTAATTGTGCTGTATGAAAAAATTTGTATGTTATTTTGGCAATGAGAAATAAAACTTTTTTATCTCACATTTGTGGTGTATGTCATATTACTAACCTTAGAAATTCTAAGAATAGGCATTTTTTTTAGGGACTCATCCATCCCTAGATAAAGCTGTTATGTGCACAATGTTTCCAGCATGTGGCCTGGTACAGATTTGGGGGTGACCACATGCTGTTTGGTAAAATCTAATAAATTAAAATAATGTACACCATCTAAAAAATACAGGACAGCATATACAGGTAGTAAAAGGTAATAAAAAAACTTACATTTGTCAGCCTGAACTTGGGAAGAGCACCTATTCCACTCTGGCAAGAGGTCTCTGGCAATGTCCTGCCATGCACGTTTTTTGACAACGTTGTTCTTATATTTAGGATGCCGGGTTTCATAAATCATGGGTTTCTCCCTCACAAGTCTGATCAACTCCTCACAATCCACAGCTTCTTTCGCCTTTGATGATGCTTTTCGTCCTCTTTTGGACATGCTGGTTCCAGTCCGGATTTCAAAACACACAGGGGAGGAACAGGAAGAAGGGGAGGTGTTGGAGTGGCGCGAATTTCTGTTCAGGACGCAAGCAAGATGCGAATCTGATGCGTGCCCATAGAAGATAATGGGCCTGAATTCGCACCTGATCCGCCCCGCACCGCACCAAAGTCGGTGGCGGTTTTTCTGCAATGCGCAGTGCGCATGCACCGGACATGTGTGAACGTGCCCCATTGAAAACAATGGGTTTTCAAATGTCCTGCGAATTCGCAGTATTTTCCACCGCTGCAAATTCGCAATAGTGTGAACCCAGGCTAAAGCATTGGCTAAAGCCTGGCCTTTACCTAATGGCTAATAGATTAATAAGGCAGATTTTGGATAAGCCAGTTCCCTCACTATAAAAGGAGGGGGGCACAGAAGAACCCTAGTTACAGTGTATTGAAAGCTGCTGTAGGGAAATAATACAATTTGATAATCACAAAATGCACATTTTCTGTCTTTAATTTTATTTTTTGGTTGATTTAAGGTTAGTGGACACTTTTAGCTGCTGTATATCGTTCGTAGCAAACTTTTTTGCTGGGAGCTTTCCCTTTAAAAAAAAAAAAAGAAACAGGTCTTTTGTTTCAGGGGTGTTTTTTTTTAGGGCATTCAATTATTATTTTTTCTTTTTTATTGTATGCTGATAGTTATTTTTTTAAAGTCTAGGTATCTCAAAACACATCATTACTTTTTTACTAACAATCAGTTCTTGGGGCTAACTGCCCTCTTCTTGTAGTACCCTACTACCTTTTGTTTGCAGCACCTTGTTGCATTGTTTAAAGAAAATAAAAACACTAAGTACAAGAACAGTGAACACCTAAACCACATACCATTATATCAGTTGTATTTTTTACACCCCATATATCTGTACATAAAAAAAAAATTGTTATGCCCCTTCCAGTTATGCCTGTTCTCAGCAATTCATTGGTTTGCTTCTCCCATGGCATTGCCCACTTTCCGCAACTTTTTCTTTTTTTAACCAAAGTTTTTTGGGATTTGTCACATATATAACATATTGCCCTGAAAGGGGGCATGAGAACAATAAAGCATAACAGTAGTAGTTCACAAGTCACAATCATGACAATGTATAATATCTAGCTAGGGGGTAGTTGAAGCAGACTAGCATAGAAAGGTACAGAGAGTAGAATTATTAGAATTAGTAATGCTGGTTGGTGAAAAGTGCAAAGTGGTGCCCTAAGGGTGGGCCATCATGACATTGTCTTGGTGTCGCTGTGGGACCCAATATGGTTGGTAATTTATATGTCAGTAATGTTAAACAGGAGAGTAGGGGTGACATCGATGCAATGTCATGAGGCCGCACCCGGGGGGGGCACCTTATAGGAAGGAGGCATGCACAAACAATACGGCTGTTATCAAGTATTTATACTGAGTGTAGAACTGTGTAGCAGCTGGTTCAGCTCCATATTGGGAGGGTCATGTCCACAGGTATGAAGAGGCCAGTTTATGGTAGAGGGTTACTTCTTTGATCTTGAAGCCAAGGTTCCCATTGGGTGAAGAATCTAGTTGTCAATAGATGTGCTTTGGCGAACATAAATTCCATGTGGCATTGGTCGTTGAGTGAATAAATTACTAATTGGATAGTGGGTGGGTTAGGGTTTTTCCAGTTACGGGCAATTGACAGTCTTGCCGCTATCAAAATTCGAGTAAGTATTGACCATAGTGTAGATGGCCATTTGGTTAACCCTATCCCAAGCATGGCCAAGTGTGGTGTTAGTTGAGCTTTAAAGCCTGTGACTGAGCATATGAGACCGTTTACGTCTCTCCAGAATCTTTGGAGAGCAGAACAAATCCACCATATGTGGACCAGGGATCCATCTGTGTTGCAGTTCCTCCAGCAGTTACGGGATGTTGAGGGGAAGATGGCTGCTAGTTTGGTTGGAGTATAGTACCAGCGGTGGTAGAGCTTCATAACTGTTTCCCAGTGGGAAACGTTCCTGGAATGAGCCGGTGTGCTGTTAAGAGAACTTCATCACACATCCTCTTGTGTGGAAAAATTGAGTACTTGTTCCCAATGTTGCATAGCTGTGGATTTACCCTCAGAGCGAGGGGGGGTAAGCACTGAGTACATAAAGGACAGAGCTTTGGTGCGGGGTTGTTGTGTGGCATAATATTGTAACAGTTCATTGGTAGTTCCGTTGGGGAACCACTGAAGTGATGACAGAGTGTGCCGGATGCTCAGGAATCGAAAGAAGTCTTTGCGTGGTATGTTGAAGATGGTAGAGAAACGTTGGAAGGTAGTTTATAGGTCACTTAAGTTGCAGATGCCTGCTCTGGTCCAGTGGCTTAGGGATAAGTTGGGTGTTAAGAGTTCTAGAGTAGTGAGTGGTAGGAGTTTCAGAGCATGAGAGGAGATGCCTTTAAGCATTTGTGGAATTGATCACCAGACTCTCATTGTGGCATTGATAGTATCTAATAAGGACCTAGGTGGGTGGTAGTTGAGCCATGATGCACATAAAAGTAGCTGAAGGTCTTTAGATAGCACTGTGTGTTCTATTTGTTTCCACGTAGGTGTCGAGGATGGGTTCCACCAATGTTTCGTTTGGGCGAGGATTGCCGCTTTATAGTATGTTTGTATCTCTGGGGCTCCCATTCCTCCATATTTGGTCGCTAGGTACAATGTTGAGTGGTGTAGCCTGGGGCGTTTGTACTCCCATATGAATGAGTTGAGGATATGTTGTAGTTTGTTAAGATAGCAAGGCAATATTGGAATTGGGAGAGTTCTAAAGAGGTATAAAATATGAGGAAGAAGAAACATCTTTACCAGGGCTATGCGTCCTGCCCAGGAAGTTTTCACTGCTCGGACTTCAGAGCTCATTTGTTGGAGTCTGTTAGTCAATAGTTCGACATTGTTGCGAAGGAGAGCCGAAGATGGAGTAACTAACTGAATCCCTAGATAGTTCAGTGTTGAATTTGGTGCCCATGAGAAATGCGTTATCTTGGACAGTTCCTTCTTTTCATTAGAAGTAAGATGAATACCCATCATGGAGGATTTGGAATGGTTAATCTTATATAGGGATGCTTGTCCAAAATTATTAAGTACTCGTTGAAGAGCTTGCAGGTATTGTTTGGGATTAGAGAGCGAGACTATGATGTCATCCGCATAGAGCCCTATTTTGTGGGAGGACTCGCCCACTGTTATACCCTCAATTTGCGGATTGGTACAAATGGCGGCTGCTAAGGGCTCGATAATCATGGCAAAAAATTGTGGGGATAACGGGCATCCTTGCCTGGTGCCATTCGTGATGGAGAACGGATCTGACAAGCACCCTCCCGACCAAACTCTAGCTATAGGATTAGTGTAAAGGCCTAGAATGGCTCATAAGAAAGTGCCGGTCAAGCCAAATTTAATGAGCACTCTTTCCAGGTATGTCCAATGCACTCTATCGAACACCTTCTCTGCATCCAATGAGATGAACAGAGAAATTTCCGATGATGTTCCGTCCATTGAATGAGGTTGATAAACCTGTGTGTGCCATCTAAGGTCTGGCGATGTGGAATGAACCCTACTTGATCGGGATGAATTAGGGAAGGGATGAGAGTGGCTAGACGAATTGCTAACAGTTTGGCGTAGAGCTTTAAAGAGGAAGTAAAGCCTCTTTAAAAAAAAAAAAAAGACACCCTGCAAGGCAAAGGCATAATGAGCTAGTATGCATAGCATACTAGCTCATTATGAAAAACTTACCTGAAAACGAAGCCCCCGAAGCGGTCCTCATCTTCAATCTTCTTCGCCGCCATCCAGGGCCGGAGTGACTTCCGGGTCTCGCCGCTCCAGCGATATCATTCGCTGGAGCGGCGATGACGTCACTCCCGCGCATGCGCACGAGATCGGCATATTGCTGTGAGAGCAGCATACTCAGTGCGCTCTCAGTGCGCCTGCGCGCCGCTGTCTACGGCGCATGCGCCGTAGACAGCGATGCCTTTTCATCGCTAAATATCTCCTAAACCATGTAGGTTTAGGAGATATTTATTGGACCTACAGGTAAGCCTTAATCTAGGCTTACCTGTAGGCCAAAGTCATGTGGAAGGGTTTACTTCCACTTTAAGTCAGTGTTGAGTAGGGATATGGGTCGGTAGTTGGCTGGATCATCAAAAGGGTTTACCTTGTTTGGGAATGGTGGCAATTAAAGCTTCTAGAGACTCTTTGGGGATGTCTCCGGTCGTTGCAAATCTGTTTAGTGAGGCACATAAGTGGGGGGGGTGAGTAAGTCAGAATACGTTTTGTAATATTCATTACAGAACCCGTCAGGTCCCGGGCTCTTGTGAAGGGGGAGGGAATTAATGGCTGTTTTGAGTTCCGATTCTGTGAACGGTTTCGAGAGGGCATTTAATTGGGAAGGAGTGATCGATGGGAGTTGGAACGATGAGAGGAAAGACTGGATGGTAACATCTGTGGAAGGTGGTTCTGCGGAAGATGTGGTGATGTTGTATAGTGTTGAGTAGAAGGTTTTAAAACTGACCGTCTTCTTTTCACATGGGCACCGAATTTGATAAACAACCCTCTAAAGTACCGATTCATGTGCATTCCAGGTCGTTGTAGGATTGGATACTGAAGTATTAACAGAAAAGTATGACTCTATTTCAGTCTCGATTTATGGTTTATAGACCGAATGAGTTAGTAGGGAGGCATTTATTTGCCATATCTTGTTTGGATTGGAGGTATGTGCCGTGTTTAGAGAGATGGTTACCGGGGCATGGTCAGACCATGTGATGAGCCCAATGTGGGCTGAGGTAACTTGTTGTAGTAGGAGTTTAGATGTGAGAAATAAATTGAGTCTGGAATATGATCCCTGAGTGGGTGAGAAATAGGTATAATCCCGTTCCGTACCATGAGCACACTTACATATGTCATAAAGGTCCTCTCTGAGGACAATGCAGATGAGCTTTTTCTTTGAGAATTGGTGGAATCTAGAGAGTGGTCCACAATCTCATTAAAGTTTCTGCAAAGAATTATATGTTCTTTGGGGTAGGTAGAAAGATTGTTTAGTATACTTTGGTAAAATGATTTTTGTCCTACATTAGGCGAGTATAGGTTGACTATGTCAAGTGGCCAAGCAATTATTAAAGGACGCAGAAAGGATGAGGAATCTGCCTGGAGGGTCTTGTTCAAATTGATGAAGTTGGAATGCTACAGAGGAGCGTATTGCTATCATTACACCTCTTGCTTTTTTATCTGCATTGGCAAAGAAGCAGTGTGGGTATTGTTTATGAGTGCAGGCCGGAGCTTTGATTTTGGTGAAGTGCGTCTCTTGGACACAAAGAATATCAGACTTTTGGGATATGGGTTATTTGGGTTTCTTCCAGAGAAGTGATAATTTAAAGGGGTAGTTAAGACCCTTGGCATTAATGGTAGTAATTGACAACATTCTGTAGTACAGGCATGTACTAGTTGGGATCACTCAGCTGGGGCTGACCATCTCCTTGTCTTTGCAGGGGCAGATAGATGTGGCCAGTGAGACCCTCTTCAAGTTGGCCACACTCATCCTGCAGGAGGCTCGAGGAGACTACAGCAGCACCATTGGGATTAACCTATTGAAGTGCGTGGAGATTGGTGATTACCCTGTTGAACGAGTGCCATTCATCTATCCAGGAGGCTAGGAGATCCAGGCGTTTGAGGCCACTGAAGGATATTATATGTGCCTAATTTTCTTCACCATCTGGTAAGCATATAATCCATTTGATGTTCGGGTACCTATTTTTCACCATATCCCCTAAGTGAAGTCACCGTGGTGCATCTTTTCTGCTACGTTTGGATTTGGATTCCTTCATCGGTTTCTTCCAAACATTTTTACCTTTATCTTTTTATAAGGGACTTTATCTGTTTGAGCTGATATCAGTATTTGGACTCATAAGATTTTGTCAGTATACTCTTATAATTTTTTATCTTTATGTGCTCCTCCGTGGCCATAAATTATATTTATTAGCACATAGGCTTATTTTAGTCTAATATATTTGGCGCAGCTTTACATTTTTTTATATTGTTCATTGTGTGTGTATCCCAATTTTAGCAGCCGTCATTGTTATAGATATTTAGTTTTAACTTATTCTAAGCGCGGTCTATTTATTTTCAGGATGTGCACGTGTTGGTACGGAAGGTGATTGACACCGTTTGCTGTGTCACATCAGGGAGTGGTCAGTTGTTAAGGGACTGATAGGAGCAAGAAAAGATGTTAATAATGCAATATTAGTGACAAACAGATAAATCAGATATTGCAATCGAGTTATTGACTTAAGAATTTGTTTTACAGACAACTATGACTGCTTCTAGAAAATATGTGACAGCAAATCTCAGTGAACAAGTAAAAAGAGAGAAAAAAAAAAAAAAAAGAAAAGAACACACACTAGAAGTATTGGGGAGTGATCAAATCAACTCTGGAGAGCCCCTGTTCTCCCTCAGAAGGCACAGAGTAACTCTGATGGTATTAGCCAAAAAGATATTATAGTTCCCTGGAGTGGAAGGCCTTGAGAAGCACCATTAGGTTCTGTCTTCATGTTACCAGGGAACAGGGACCTTGGTTGATTGTTTGGATCGAGGTATGCTAGGAGGAATATGAGGAATGAGACCCCAGATGTGCAGTTTTTTTAGGCCATCTTTGGGTGTCAATATTGGGACCAGTTGGTTTTGGAAGGTAACCAGGAACTTTGTAGGGAAGGGACTTGTTTATCTTGCAGGACTGAGGTGACAGGAGCAAACCGTTTACGTGCCTGGGCCATGGCAATATATGGGGTTGGTAATGCACGCATGGATCTTGTGGCTCGTAACAGACTTTCTTTGGTGTGATAGAAATGAATTTGAGCTAAGGTGTCCCTAGGGACAGCATCCGGAAGATGTATAGGTTTCTGTATTCTATGCGCTCGGATCGATGACATGTCATGTGCAGACAGGTTGGGTAATAGTGTGCGGAAAAGTTGTTGGAGATATGATACTAGTTCCCCTGGTTTAATCGACTCTGGTATTCCCCTGAATTTTAAGTTGTTCCACCGGAAATGGTCTTTGAGGTCTGCGATTTTAAGCTGCATTTGGCGAATTGCTGCTGCCTGATCATCCTGGGTGTCTATAGCTTCATTAAGTGCCTGAGCCACTGAATGCAGTTTTTGTTCAATGGTGTCAGTGCGGTCTTCTAGCTTTTCTACTCTGCTCTGTATATGATTAATGGATATTTTTAAATCTCTTTGCAGGTCAGCCTGTAATGTGAGAAAAATAGATTTCAGGGTGCTCTCTGAGGCTGGAGTATTGTCTAAATATAGAAAGGCAGATAGGGAATTAGTGGCACTGTCTCCTGTGTGTGCAGGGTCAGGCCAATGTTGCTTCTTTAGAGCAGGTTATTTGGCTGGTGAACCTGCTGGGGACTCTGCAGCTCTCTTACCTCTGTCCTGGGGTGAGGAGAGCTAGTTGGATCCAGCTGATCGCTTTCCTCCATGTCCCACAGGTTGTTTGGCGCTGTGTTAGGCTGAGTGGGTGAGGGTGAAGCCGAACGGCGTTCCTGCTCGGCGCCATCTTGTGGAGAAGAGGGAGACGGCTTCATGAAGTAATCGTGTAAATGGCGCGATCTCTGGTTGTTGTTATTCTTCTTCTTCTTGGACATGTCCCGGGGAGTCCCAGAAGTAGTGGTCCCCATACCGGAGGTAAAGGTGGCCAATACTGGCTTTGTAAATTGCTATTGTGCCCCGATCTGAGGGAGAGCAGATAATCTAAGCGGCCATTATTTGCTGCAGCCAGACCACGCCCCCCAACTTTTTAATTAATTTTTTTTTACTATAGTTTGCTGTGTATCCCTAAAAATGGCCAGAATGTACCAGCAGAATTTTTTTTTCATCATACTGGAATTCTGTTTTAGGCCTATTAGAGAGTATCTAGTGAGGAGATGGAAGTAGAGTTTATGCTTATACTGCAATTTTTCTTATATTCCACGTTCTTCTGAAAGACTCATCAGCTGTGAATACTTGATATTGTGAATATATGAAAATTGTTAAATGTGGAAAGGTGTCAATGGAGAATATTATAAAGTGAAAATAAACAGGAGAATCCTTCAAATGGTATATACAAATGATAGTAGCCAACTCTAACTACAATATGGGCAAGTATTAAAAATATATGCAAATATAAGCAAATAATGGCACACATAACACCAAGAAGTTCACTCATGAACAATGTCCGTGAATAGTTTTAAATGCTTGCCCAGTTCTAATAGCTTGTTGAAAATAGTAAAACCTACTGAACATTTTATTAAGGATATTTCAAATTAAGATTTTGTTTTGGTTTGGAGAACAAAATCTGCTGTTTAAATTAAATTTTCCTTGAAGCATATGGGACCCATGACAGTTCTAGAATTAATTATAAAATTCTGTACAGTACATTGAATAAATAATGCAGTAAGTGTTGGATAATGTATGCTACTGAAAAGGTCAGCTGTACATTATACAAATATAATTACTTTAACATTGTTTCCATACAGCATAATTGTGCTTCACCTGGACTCTAGAGCTTAAGTGATATGAAATAATTAAAATTTTTAAGGAATTGGATCATTTCCCTTTCAGTGATTCTGTATTATTTACTGAGTTTCATCAGTAATTTTGTCCCCCTGTTCAACCTTAATATTATGGCATTGAATGAAGTTTGGTAGTTTGTATCTCAGAGAGAATTACATAACTCAATTTATAGATCTATACAAATGGAGTGTACTGGTGTACCTTCAGACAGTGAATATTAAAAACGTCTCTCTTTAGAAAGTTAATGGAATAAAAGATAATCCATCTCACAAAGTTGTCACACACATTGATGGAAAAAGTGAATATAAAATATAGCTGACACCTTTTTACTTGAAAGAAAGGACATTTCTAGGCAATATTCACAGTAAAAGCTGTTTAATTGTAATTTTATTTGCATGCTAAGTTTATTATAATAAAGCTTCAGCTTCCAATTATTTTTAGTTGGATGTAAGGGGAATTTTTGATTATATAGACATACTGTAAATCAGTAAGTGCTTTAAGCAACTGTATAGTTAATGAAAAAATTATTTTAAAAGGTTTGTAGCAGTTAATAAATAACACATTTGGCAATGATACATGTAAAACTATAGAAAAGAAAAGAAATGTTAAAGTGCTGTTTGCCAGTGAGGTTTCACATTTCATTTAATGGAAAAACATTTTGATTGGTCACAACACTAATTTTGCATTTTTTCTTCTTTCCTCTAGTTTACCCCAAAAACTTTATTTTTAGAGTAAAAAATGATTAAATTGCCTGTTGGTTTTTTACTGTCATCTATGTCCCTACTAGAAAGATTCACTTCTCTATGTTTGTTCTGTTTACCGTTGTCACTTGGGCTAAAACTGTAAAAAGTCCAAAATTGTGAGTTGTCATCATAACTGGAATAGAGGGGAAATCTTCCAGTGGGCACACTCACAGTTCTGATGACAATTATCTAAGAGGGTATTTTCCTCACTTTGGAGGGATTTACTCTCTCACTCCTGTGGTGTCTGCAGAAAAGAAAGTGAAGTTAAATCTCTAATATGGAAAAAAAAACTGATAGGGGTTTTAGACATAAATGGTTTTAGATATACTTTAATGAAGCACCATCCCTCAAAAATGTGAAAGGTATGAGTAGATAGTTTCCACATACATTTTTGTTATGAATAGACATGTCTACTTTGATATACCCTATCAGTGTGTGTATAACAGTGCTGCCACCTGAAGTACCAGTAGCTATACTGTGGCTATGGATGTGGGGCAGTATCTTTGTCTGTCATAATAGAAAACTCTTGTATTATTAAATATTTACAGATGCATAATGTTTATTAATGCATAACTAAACCATACATAATCTGTTGCCTTTCCAGCATTTTTTTTACTAGGTTAGTCCGTGTGTCAGCCTAAAATAAAGATGCAGATAGAAATGTCACAGATAGATGCTGTAGATAGATAGACAGATAGCTAGATAGCCAGATAGCTATATAAATAAATAGATAGATAGATAGATAGATAGATAGATAGATAGATAGATAGATAGATAGATAGATAGATAGATAGATAGATAGATAGATAGATAGATAGATAGATAGATAGACAGATAGATAGATAGATAGATAGATAGACAGATAGATAGATAGATAGATAGATAGATAGATAGATAGATAGATAGATATACCTAGATAGATAGATAGATAGATAGATAGATATATAGATAGATAGATAGATAGATAGATAATTAGATAGATAGATAGATAGATAGACAGATAATCTTATACCTGTTACTACCGTTATATTATTTTTGCAATTCGCGTGTCTAGCATTTTATGACCATATGGTATTTTACACCATATTCACACATGATTGTCAGCAGAATGGCTATACAATTGTAGAAAATGCTGTACCAACTCGGCAACATATACTTCTTTTTTAATGCACACAGGTGTGCTTCCTTCAATTGTCATATAAATAAATACAGTAACTGTGAATAGTGACCACAATAAACTGACTGTGAATAAATATTAAATAAATATATACAAAAATGTAAGGGAATTAAAATACTCAAACCATAATATCATATATATGTGCAACAAATGCATGCCACACAACCAGGGCTCTTTTTCTCAGAGAATAGGTGCAGGAACTCAACCATGCCCGTCACACACACACATACCTGCCAAATCGCACACAACGCATGAAAAAGATGAATGTTAATGACCATAATAGACTTTTTGTGAACGAATAATAAAAAAAATATGCACAAAATTGTGAAACCATAAAGATACTCAAACCATATTATCACATGTATGTTCAAACAAATGCATGTCACACAACACATTAAAAAAAGATAAAATACAAAATGTTATGTCCATGAGATAGTTCCAGACTCAGTGAGTGGAGCATCCATTTCCCTTGAGAATGCTCATTAACAGCGAAACATGTTGGGTGTGTAAAAAATCAATAGATGGTGTTGCGCTCCTCAGTGTACAATAATAAAATATGCTTAAGATGTCACTCATACGTATTGTATACAAGACAGAATCAATAAAATAAATACTGACAAAATGTATAAGCATAAAATGATAGGTGAATGGGTGGATAAATAGGTGACTGATGTGCATTAATTGCTAAAATCAAATGCAGTGATCATCTTTGGATAAAACCATAGCGGTGACTTAGTGTGCAAAAATTGCTAAAACATCACATAAAACAATAAAACGGTGTCATTAAATTGATTGATGACCAGGATAAATTTTGTAAATATATAACCGGAGCAATAAACAATAAAAAAAGGTTCATAAACACATGTGCAAAAAATATATATGAGGAAAAAAAATATAATTGGAATGGTGCAGCTGAACTTCTGATGTAAAAGTTTTTTCAGCAATAAAAAGTGCAAAGTGCGGGTCTAAAAGTGCTGTTTATCTTCAGTATAGTGGCACTGTGAGCACTGTGAGCGGAGTGCTGTGGGTCTTCGGTGCTAATTTGACACCAATAAGTGTACTAACTTATTACCCTACTGCTGCAAGGTAAGCAGCATTGAACAGGAAAACAGGGAGGTGGATGGTCACTCCAGAGGGGATGTGGATCTCGTAAGCCCTCTTCCTTTACTTTTCCATAGATGTTTGCAGCCTATATGGTACTGGGACTGGGTATCTCTTCACAGGTTCAAACCAGGCACCGCTCAGCATGCATCAGCCATATTGATAAAGGAGGGAGTAAGGGACTTTCTAGTGTAGTAATTATTTTAAAACAATTCATTAAGAATTGCAGAAGAAAAGCACTCACATTTAAAAAGCTGTGGCAATATCTTGTAAGAAACGAGCAGCGTTTCTTGCAAGAAGCACAACATACAGATAACACAAATAGTCCAGGACATGTAAAAATGTAAAATAGGGCATAGAGGCCTTAAAGGTCACCTCTATACAAATTAGAGGGAGATGGAAAGGTGGGGGGAGGGAGGAGGCGGGGATGAACGAGAGAGGAAAAAGAAGGAGGAGATATAGGGAGGGACAATACAACATTACTGAACAGGGGATAATATCCACATAGGGACTGTGCTACATCATATGATGTTCGTCATCAAATCTTAATTGTACACTTAGGATTACACAACCATATAAACCATTGTTTGTGGAATTTTGAAGTTGTTAGATTCATAATGGATAGAAGACGTTCCATTTCACACTGTTGGTTGAGTATATTCACAATGTCACCATTAAAAGGAGGATCTATTGTATTCCAACGCTTGGTGATGGAAAGTTTGGCCGCCATAAAGAGGTATATGACAGCTACTCTAGTTTTCAGGGGAAGTTTATCAGTACTAATGTGGAGTATTGCTAGAGCAGGGTCAGGGGCTATGGGATCTCCTAGAATCTCTTAAGTTATGGTAACATTTTTATTCCAGAATGGTCTAAGAGATTTCCACAGCCAGAGGGTATGGTATAGGGAACCAATTTATCCACAATTCCTCCAACAATGGCTTTCCGAGTTGAGTGAATTTTGGATAGTTTGCGGATCATCTTTTGATACATTTTTTAATGCTGAGGAGTAGGATAGTGAGAAGGCCCTTTTCCAGCTAACTTCCAAAAAGAAAGATCCTAAGTCATCCTCCCATTTGCACATAGTGGTGGTTTTAGTGAAAAGAGCATTACTATTCAGGAAGTCTTAAAATAAGGAAATTCCTCCTTGTTTTACATGTGGAGTCATGAAGGAAATGGTACATGAAGATAGACATGTCTGTTTGCAAAGGCAGTGGATGTTTCTGTGAATAGGACCATATTCTGAGATATGAAAAGAGTCCAGATAATACTGAGAGTGTACATTCTCAAATGTGCAGAAGATATTATATGCAAATTGATCAGATAGCTGGGAGATACCCTTGGTTTGGCAAGTATATAAATGAATATTTGGGATAAAATGATAGATAACCATAATGGGTATGGGGAGTTTGTAGTATGGACTGGGAAGAGAGGAGGGGAGTTGAAACTCTGACCAGATTTTTAGGGATACAGTCACAGTCAGAGAGGGGGATATAAAACCTGGGTATCCAAGCTATAACGTAATAAGGAAGGAGATAAGAGTTCCGTGAGTAATCTCCAATTTCACCCAAATTTTTTGTGGGGAGGGGTACCACCAATAGCAAAGTTGGTCTAATAGGCTTTTTAATAGTGGCTTATGTTAGGCATACTCATACCTCTATTTTGTCTGTGCCTCATCATAATTTTAAGAGAGCATCAAGGTGGTTTATGACCCTAGATCAAATGCTGGAACATTCAGCAGTTTGGGGAGCACTATCATTTTCAATGCTGCTATTCTTCCTGCCATAGATAATTCCTGGCCCCGAATATAATTTAAAGCTTGGGGAAGGGAGTCGAGAAAGGGTTTCAAGTTATAGTCATAAAGCTGAGAAGTATGAGCAGAAAGCTGGATCCCTAAAAAGGTAAGAGAATCAGAGGCCCACACAAAATGAAAGCTTTTGGACAATGACAGTTTAAGAGATGTTGAGCTATGTATACCTAAGATCTGGAATTTGTTGGCATTTCATTTGTAATAAGAGGCAGCATGAAATCGGGAAAGAACATTTTGGACTTCAAGTAGGGAGATCTCAAGGTTGGTCAACAAAAGCATAACATCATCAGCGAACAGGCTGAGTTTGTGTTCACTGCCATCTAAGGAAATACCTGTGATTCAAGGGTTTGATCTAATTTTCTCAGCCAAGGGCTCCAAAAGCAGGGTAAAAATAATGGGAGATAGAGGGCATCCCTGTCACGTACCATTGGAGATGTTAATCAGATTAGACAACATACCCGAGGTAAGGACATTTGCAGAGGGGGATGAGTAAAGAGACAGGATAGCAGATTGGATCCAGCCGGTAATTCCATATTTACTAAGGACTGCTCTGAGTAACCCCCAGTGAACCCTGTCAAACACCTTTTCTGCATGCAAAGAAAGGAGCAGAGAAGGCGTTCGAGTGATGTCAGCGTTTAAGATTAATTAAGCGTCTGGTTCCATCAGGAGCTTGACACCCTGGCACAAATCCCACTTGGTCCGGATGGATAAGGAAAGTCTTAACACTTTGAAGTCTAGTTGCAAGCTATTTAACATAGATTTTGACATCAGAGTTGAGGAGAGAGATTGGCCTATAATTAGCAGGAGCCATGGGGTCTTTGTTAGGTTTGAGAATCATTACTGTGACAGCACATAGCATTTACAAGGGGAAAGAGCCAGAGGACTCATCCAGGTTGAAGATTTTTAACAAGTAGGGGGCAATATGCCGAGTCAGTTCCCTGTAATATTGCCAGTGGACTTGTGGATGGGTAAGGTTTGGATAATTGCGTGAATCTCCTGGATGTTAAATGGCTGGGAGTTTAAGGGAAGCTGGGCTGTCGAGATAGCAGGCAAGTTAACTGTCTGAAGAAATTCAGTAATAGTGCCAGGATTAGGTTGTGGCATAGAGTCTTCAATGTGGAGATTGTATAAGGATTGGTAGTAATCCATAAGGCGTTGGCTACATCTTTAGGGTTTGTTAGCGTGCATTGTGACACATGTGATGTGATGAGTGATGGAGGAATTTTTGTTTTAAGTTGTTTTGCTTTTACTTTACTCACCAACCACTTCCCAGCTTTGTTACTAAGACCATAAGAGGTGACTTTGAGGAATTTAAATTAATTTTGTGTTTGTAAAAGAGTAGGTTTCTCAATTTTTGCCTGGCTTGGAGAATATTCAAAGTGAGTTGGGGATCGGGATGGGATTTGCTGATTCCTTCTAGGTTAGCTATAGTACAGAGTTGGTCTTCAACCTGATGCATCCTCTGCTTCCTTACATTAGAGGCAATTTTTAGCAATATTTCACGCATCTACGCTTTATAGGCATTCCACAAAGTGAAACAGTTAATCTCTGGTGTGTCATTATGTTCAAAAATGTGTTCATGTGCTAGCAGTATTTGTTGGTATATTCAACTGTCAGACAGGAGAGAAGTGTTGAGTCTCCAAATGGGAGGAGGTGAATTGCTAAGACTATCATCAAAGACCAAAGAAGTCAGGGCATGATCTGACCAGGATATTATACCAATGTCTGATCTGAGCACATTCTGCAATGACGTTTTGTGCGTGAGAAAAAGGTTGATCCTAGAATAGGAAGAGTGGGATGATGACAGAAAAGTAAAGTCCTTTTCGGAACCATGTAGGGATCTCAAGATATCATACAAATCATATTTGTGTCGTAAGGGGAGAAGTGATTGTGTTGTTTGTCATTTTATGGTGGAGGTGTCCAGAGCTAGGTCAACAATGGAATTAAAGTCCCACCCTATAATAAGTGATTGTTGTCGCAATTCCAGGACTTTGGTGAAAAGAGGAGCAAGGAATTTCTTCTGGTTGGTGTTAGGAGGATAACGATTAACCAGGGTGAAAATTGTGTTATTGAGTTCACATAGAAGAATGACATAGCGGCCTTCGAGGTCCGAGATTTGCTTTATACATTTGAAGGAAATAGAATCCTTAATAGCAATGAGGCCCAAACAAGTTTTCTTAGGCCCATTGGCCATGTACACGTGGGGAAAGCGATGGAGCTGAATTCAAGGGCACTTAGATGCCGCAAAATGGGTTTTCTGAGTGAAGAGAATATCCACTTGTAGGGAGCAGACTTCTTTCAATAGAGCAGCTCTTTTGAAGGGACTGTTGAGACATTTTGCATTAATGGATACAAATTTCAGGGGCATCGCGGTAGTGGATGTGCTGTTTCAAGGGTAGATAATTTCCCATTCTTAAAGGTGGATAAGGGGAAGGTAGAACAAAAAGGCATAAACAGTACCTTCCACGGCTTTATCCGCAGGGGCAGAGAATCAGAAGTAGGTAATTGAAGAGTGGTATGGGAGTATTGGCTCATCTGATAAACTTCATACATTGTTTGGATACGTTTCCACAGTGTTACTCTCAGGAATAGTTGAGGCCAGACAGTAGTGACATGTCCCAATGGTAGTGTGACTTGATAGGCTGAAAAATAGCAACAACAAAGAAAAACAAAAAACACGACATAACCTGCTAGTGGGAAAAATAACCTGCTAGTAGGAAAAAAAAGCAAGTAACAAGCTGCTACAAAATCCTGAAAGGGGAAAGGGGGATATTTGGGGTGTACCAATTACTCTCAAAAAGAAAGAAAGGGTATCAGGCTCCACACCTTACAACTTATGTGAGGTAGAGATGTACAAGGAGAGAATTAGAGTCAGGATCTCATGTCATTGAGATCAGGTCCATTCTTCTTCCAATATTGCTAGTGGGTGAGATGGAGCTGGTTGGTCATCAGTAGGGATTAAACGCCATTGTTTAAATATTTGCATACCCTTTTTAATGCTATATACAGGTACCATCTTGCCATTGACCAGGAGATTAGTGGGGAACCCCTATTTGTATGAATTTTTTTTTTATTCAGAAAGGTTTTAGTCAGGGGGGAGAGCTTCTTCCTCTTGAGCGCTGTTTGCTGAGAGATATCTGAATACAAGGAGATACCTGCAAACTCATCCGGGACTACTGGGTTGTTTTTGGCCGCCATCATTCATTACTCAATCCTTCACATGGTAAAAATGGATTTGGGCCAGCACATCTCTAGGAGCAGTGTCAGGGAAGAATTTAGGGTTAGGAATTCTATGGGTTCTGTCTATATGTCTATACAGAGCTCCAGGTCATATAGAGAGTGGATGAGGGCTTTCATGAGGCATTGAAGAAAATTGGTGAGATCCACTGGAGCCACTGATTTGGGTATTCCCCTGAATTTATTGTTGTTGCACCTGGAGCAGTCTTCCAGGTCCACAATTTGTGTCTTCAATCTCTGAATATTGTTTTCTTGATTTGCATAGGCGTTAACTATGTCATTATGTGCCGTATACAGCTCCGCCATTTTGGTTTCCACATGCTGAATTTTCTCATCATGGAACTGAACTGTGTTCTGTAAAGAGGTCAGCATCTCTGAGAAATCATTAAAGATCTTGTCAAGGAGAATAAAATGTTCTTTATTATGTGCTCTGATATAGGCTGGTCCATGGCTGGGAAGGAGTCTATGAAGGTCCCTGTCTTCATGCCCTGGGTGGAGCAGGATGTTCAGCATGGTTCTGGCTGAGAGAAGGGAAATATTCATCCTGAACTGCAGATGGGAGAGAGAACTCAACCCCCGTTGGGATGGCTGTCAGATGCTGTGTGGGACTGTGACATAGAGCCGGGATGAGAGCAGGCCATACCGATGGATCTGGAGCCAGCGCCATCTTGTATGTCCCTCATCCCTGCTGCCAGGAAGAAGTCTGTCAGCTGCTGAGACAGCTTGTTCTGCTTGTGGTGTTTGGACATGCTCCCTGGGTGTGCCGGAGTCTGGGCAGAGTGTTGAGAATCCTCTACCTTATGTCGCTGTGATGCCGCTGAAAGAGTGGGGCTGATGGAGTCCTGGATTATGCAGCCATCTTCCGTGCCTGCCGGACACGCCCCCATCGAGTCCATAACTAGAGATCAACATCTTTTGGTATGAGGCAGAGTGTTTGTGTGAAGGAGAAACTATTGTGAGGAACATTTTCTGTTCATTGTGACCTAAGCTTGTAATTGTACTCCCTGCTCTCCACTTAAAGTCTGTATCTACCTCATGGACTTAGCTTTTTGCTTTTTGTATTCAAGTTTTTTCATATGTTGTGTGACATGCATCTGTTTGCACACACATATGATATTAGGGTTTGAGTATTTGTATTGCTTCACAATTTTGTACATATTAATTTCATATTCATTCACATTAAGTATATTGTGGTCAGTAACATTCATCTTTTTCGTGCGTTGTGTGATATGCATTTGTTTGCATGTAATTATATGGTTTTATGGTTTAAATATTTTGATTGCTTTTAATTTGCATATATGTATTCAATATTTATTCACAATCAGTGCATTGTGGTCACTATTCACAGTTATTTATTTATATGACATTTGAAGGAAGCACACCTGGGTATATAGATATTGCTTTACAGTTGGGTATTCCAACTGTCAGTGTGCAGCATGCAGGGGTTAACTCAGCACAAAAATACTTTTATGGTTAAAGTTATTTATCCATCTTTTTTTTACTAGTTATTTACTTTCAATCTGTTTTAGTGATAATTTTGAAGTACAAGGCAACAAACAGTAAGGTAGCATGATCACTGGCGTGTTGTGGGAAAATAACACAACAGGAATATCATAACAATGTAATAATGTTTGCAAGCAAGATTTGACAATAAAGGAGGTCAACCCAATGCAGAAGTCAATATGAATCCAGCTCCATAATTGCCGCAAAAATTGTTACCACAGTTATCTAAATAAATTTTGGAACAACGTCAAAGTATAGCTCCATGAGTGGCACAGGGTGTGAAGTTTTTCAGGGTAATGCCCAAAAAGTGAAAAAAGTGAAAAGTAGAACAAAGCAGATAAGTAGATGAAAAAAGTCAGCGGCAGAAGAAGAAGAGAGGGAAGGAAGGAAAGATGAAAGAAACCCAGAGGATAAGTCTTGTTAATCTGGTGGACCATGACAAAAGGTGGCTATGATCTCTTAAGATCAATATGTGCATAGCAGGCCCACAGGCTCCAGACCTTTTCAAACTGTTTTGTGGCATCAATAATTATGTTGGCAAGTTTTGTTGAGCATAATCCAATATATCTTGTGCCTAAACTTAGAGTAGGCTTCCTCCACGAGCGAACTATTGTAAGCTTGGCTACTAAAAGCATGAATAAAATAATTTTTAGTATGGACTGGGTTCATTCAGTAAGGTGATACATGGTAATTTGAATTACTGTTGCCAGTAACCTTTCATATTAAGGCAAAAGCCCTTTTCCAGAAGCCTCATATTTTAGAACATTTCCACCAAACATGATACATGATGCTGTAGAAATGACAGCCTTGAAAGCACAATGGTCAGGAGGTTGTGTAGCTTAGAGCGATGAAAAGGGACCATATACCATCTGGTCATACACTAGTGCAGAGCACAATACGAAAAATAAATAATATTGCAAATAGTGAAACAACCCAAAGTCCATATAGTATAGTCCACAAAATGTGTTGGGTGGAGCCTGACGTTGTGAGGTGACTGCACATGTTCATTATGCTGAAGATTCTGGGTATTGTAGTTTTGGACTATTTTACAAGTTTTTAATAAACACATCTTGTTACATGTTACATTTGCATGCCTCTTACTATCATTACTGTGGGGATGGAGAGCTGATGTTGGTGCCATTTGTGGAGTATGCCTACCAGTCTATTTATCCTTCCATGAGTGCATTCTGACATGTACCATCTGGTTATAACCGTCACATTCGCTTCCACCAAAGAAACATTTAATATTCCCTGTATGCTAAGGGGAACAAGTACACCAATGGTCTGGTTCCTTCTCAGAAGCCAGATCTGAGTCCCATACCCTCATATAAGGAAGGTAATCTGTGATGTCAAGCAATAACCTATGAATGGTGGAGATCCCCCCTCTCTGACTTGTATCCTGCATGCACCATCTCTTGTAGGGGCTGATCTTGGGGTCCCTGATTACTCTAGGTTCCAAGAAGCGCAAAAAGTGCAAAATTTGGTGGAAATGGAATGTTTCCGAGGCAGGCATTTTTAAATTTGAGCAACAATGTTGTAAAGTCATCAATTCTGGAGAGACCTTTAATTTAACCAGCATTGAAAGGCTTCCAGATCCTGATCCAGCAGAAAAGTGGGATTGTTAAAAAAGTGAGCTAATGGGTGATAGGGTGAGGTAAAGTTTGGATTGTTCCACACCCTGTCCCAGATTGCTAGAGAATTGGACAAAGTAGGAGCTAAATTTGGCAACTGTTGTTTCAAATGCTGCCATTTGATAAAATCTAAAGGGACTGAGTGTACTGCATTTCTCCCCATAGCTATCCATTTGGGTTTTTCATAGTGGAAATACCCAACGAGAACTGAGCAGCCTGGGTGGCCTAATAATATAGCTCTAGATGTGGAAGTCTAAAGCCCCTTTCAAGCTATGAACAACGAGGACATGTTTTGACAATCTGTAGCCCTTTTCCCCCATATACTGTATAATGGATGATCTTAGATTGAAATTTGAGAAATTTCAACTGAATGACCTATATGGGTAGTTTACGAGTTATTTAATACTATTAATATATCACTAATGCTTTGTTTGTTCACTAGATGATGCTAAGTATTAAAGGAAATTTCTATGACGCTAAGTTTCATCTAGTTAACATATGTAGAATTTTCTGTTTTAATGATTCAATGATTGACATTTGAAGAGCTCAGGATATAGCCAATTCAATATTTGTTTTTGCCCTATTCACACAGAATGAACATACGTGCACTTTCATAGGGCAAATGGGTATTCAAAATCTGTATAAATTAACCCCTACTAATCATATTAAAATCTCAAAACTGCTCACTGTGCTAACCTTTTTCGGTCTAAAAATATTGGCTGTAATAAAGACAAAAAAATACAACCTAAGCATTTATGTTAATTAACATTTCAGAACACCCTTTGGAAACAAGCTTTATGAACAGGCACAGTGAAGCATTTTAAAAATGCCTACTGACAACCAAAATGATGTTGAATATTATTTTCTTTATTATGACTTAAGATTAACAAGAATAAGGTAAGGTAAATATGCATGTATTGTCAGTGACAACTGTGAATGTTATTGATACTATAGCAGACCATGAATACATCACCATATTTTAATTTCTTTACTTCCAGCAAAACAGAAGGTAGTGTATACAAGTACAAAGAGATAAACTTAAAATGGAAATGGGATTCTGCAACAATTCATTGAACAGAACATAATTAGCTGAAATGCACAAATGTAATTTCCCACAATGATTATTCTTAAGGCCAAATATCAGGTCATGAAAAGTTGTACCATTCCAGGAACTAATATAAAATGTCACACCTAGAGTTCTGGCTGAAAAGTTCCAAACAAACAGGTTTATTTGATCAAACAGAGGCATAAACTTGAGCGTGCAGCAAGAATTTCTAAAATACAAATGACAAATTTATTCAGGAGCCATTGTGTGAGCTAATATAGCATTAGAGAATGTGTATATATTCAGCAGCAGGGTGCTTCTCTACCACTGGAGAAAATTTACATCTTTCTCATTATGTAAATTTTATTTCAATATACCCCTTGGAGTTTAAGATATTAGTACTTTTGAGTCCATATGCAGTCGATTTGTAAGCTAGCACATTGCATTACTGGCACTGTTTTGTTTTGTATCGTTTAGCCAAGTTTTAAGAACTTGCTCATGCGCGAGGTGGCAAAAGAATAAAAATTCTTGTATTATACAACAAGATGTTTTTTTTTTACTTTTATAACATCCTCTTATTAAACCCTCATACACAGAACTCACATAAAATGACATGAGTTTGGCAAAGTTTTTCACTATACTGCAAGATCAATTTGAAAACCGCACGTTGTTATGATCTTATGAATACAATTACAAAAATTCTTTAAACTGACTCTTGTAAGGGAAGGATAAGGGCTGTGCATGCTGTCCTCTGAAAATACTAGTTGCCTGGCTGTGTCTGAATTAAATAGTTTGAGGAACCCAAAACAAACATGTTGTAAATGAGAGTCAGACAAGTCTCAGAATTACATATCTATAAACTTGTTTCAGAATCAGCCACACACACAAATTAAAGACGTGGCTCTTCACACAAGCCTTTCCTGCGTGGCCTTTCTGGTTCCATTTTCTCATGCTGCTTTCCTGTTGCTGTCTCCTCCTAGTCCCTGGGTTTCTCCAGGGACTCCACCTTCGGGGTAAGACTGTGCTATATCAAGATACCTCTCAACTCAAATCATAGCATCACTGTAATGCAATAAAGTGGTTTTGAGGCACAGGTCACTGGAAAGGTAAGTATGGATGGGCATCTTTTAAGGGGCACGTTCTTTAACCACTTGACACACAGCCATAGCCGAATGATGGCTTTGGCGCGGATGTCAATTCCCGGGAGGGTGTCATATGACGTCCTCCCCTTTCCTCACTCACGAGTGCGCAGCGGGGAAATTCTGTGTTGGCCGTGTCCCTTGGACCCAGCCAGTTACAGATCGCTGTAAGCGGCCAATCACAGCGGCCGTTTACAGCGTGATTGGTGTGTCCAATGGGAGATGATCTCATATGTAAACATATGAGATCATCTCTCAGTGCCGCTGTCCCTCCTCACACAGAGACAGCGTGTGAGGAGGGAGAGATGAACGGCTGCAGCGGCCGTAAGTGCAAGAAAAAAATAAATTAATGTGCCATCTGTCCCCACTGCCATCTGTCCCCACTGCCACCACTGCCATCTGTCACCACTGCCACCACTGCCACAACTGCCATCTGTCACCACTGCCATCTGTCCCCACTGCCACCACTGCCATCTGTCCCCAGTGCCATCTGCCAGTGCCATCTGTCCCCAGTGCCATCTGTCAGTGCCACCTGTCCCCAGTGCCATCTGTCAGTGCCACCTGTCCCCAGTGCCACCTGTCCCCAGTGCCATTTGTCTCCAGTGCCATCTGTCCCCAGTGCCATCTGTCATCAGTGCCACATCAGTGCCACGTGTCATCAGTGCCACATAGTGCCATCTGTCATCCGTGCCATATCAGTGTCACGTGTCATCAGTGCCACATATTAGTAAAAAATGTTGCAAACACCGCGCTAATATGTGCAAAAAATGATGAAATGCCCTAATACAGAAAGTAATAAGGCTAAATGAATAACATAAAAAGATAATAATGAGTAGCAGCAGCAAAAAAATGTGGATACACACATAAACAAGATAAAACAGTATAAAAAGCCGCGCTAATTACACAAATGAAGTGGTAAGTGGCCAATACCAAAATATAAAATAAAGTCCAAAAGCAACAATGTAGTAAGTGCAAGAGAAAAAAAGTTTGTGAAAAGAATATTGAAGTGACTTTGTCTGATGAAAGTGTCAAAATAATTTCAAAATAAGTTGGTGACTTGTGCTGTGATCAACCAAAAGCAAACGTGCTCCACCACCGCTCAAAGAATGCGCTTACCAAAAGGCAAGCTCAATTAAGCCTGCAACTCAACGATGTCCTGGTGTAACCAAACCCTCAGACCTCCAGACCGAATCCAATCATCTTAAATGGATCCAAATACACTCAGTATTCCCTTGGACCGCCTCAGTGGGATACGTCAATATGGAAATATTTAGTCCTCCCGAATCCAAAGCCCAGACTCATCGATCAGCATTTAGTAGCATGGAATCATAAAAACACAGGGATGCTCCCATAGTGTAAAACCATAAATTTAATTAAATAAAAAAAGTAAGTACTACTTACATCAAAAACCAACAAAACAGTCACAGTATTGTTTAAGAGGAAACGCCGGCCGGCTAGCAAAAAACACCAGCTCTCGTTGCGGAACGTGATGACGTCAGTGCGTCAACCTCCCTACGTCCGTTTCGTCCAATGACGTCTTCTGGGGAACGGGGGAACATATTAGTGCCATCTGTCATCAGCGCCACGTATCAGTGCCATCTGTCATCAGTGCCACCTGTCAGTGTCACGTGCCATCTGTTATCAGTGTCACCTGTCATCAATGCCACGTATCAGTGCCATCTGTCATCAGTGTCACGTGTCATCAGTGCCACGTATTAGTGCCATCTGTCATCAGTGCCACGTATTAGTGCCATCTATCATCAGTGCCACATATTAGTGCTACATGATATCAGTGCCATCTGTCATCAGTGCCCCATATTAGTGCCATCTGTCATCAGTGTCCCATGTCATCAGTGCCCCATATTAGTGCCATCTGTCATCAGTGCCACATCAGTGTCACGTGTCATTAGTGCCACGTAGCAGTGCCATCTATCATCAGTGCCACGTCAGTGTCACGTGTCATCAGTGCCACGTAGCAGTGCCATCTATCATCAGTGCCACGTCAGTGTCACGTGTCATTGTCCTGGTGCTCCAGGGCCTTCAAAAGTGTAATAGGTAGTCAACAAGTTAGATGTGTAATTTATGCTCCTAGAACACCTGATGGTGCTCCCTGCATGTTGGGCCTCTCTAAGTGGCCAGACTGTGAAAAAGTCCCACACATGTGGTATCGTAATACTCAGGATGAGTAGCAGAATTTATTTTGGGGTGTCATTTGTGGTATACACATGCCATGTGAGAGAAATAACCTATTACAATGAAAATTTTGTGGGGGGGGATTTATTTTGCAAAGAATTGTGGGAAAAAATGACAACATCAAAAACCTCACCATGCCTCTTACTAAATACCTTGGAATGTTTACTTTCAAAAAAGGGGTCATTTGGGGGGTATCTGTTCTTTCCTGGCTTGTTCGGGTCACAAGAAATGAGATAGGTCACCAGTACATCAGATGTGATCCATTTTGTATAATTTGCACCACAGTTTGTGGACTCTCTAACTTTCACAAAGACCAAATAATATCCACTAATTTGGGTTATTATTACCAAAGATATGTGGCAGTATAAATTGTGGCCAAAATTTATGAAGAAAAATTTATAATTTCCTAAATTTTATCACAGAAACAAAGAAACATTTTTTTTTTTTTTAATTTTCGGTCTTTTTTCATTTATAGCGCAAAAAATTTGTGGGAAAAAAAGGACGGAAAATTAATTTGGGTACATTGTTGCATGACTGAGTAATTGTCATTCAAAGTGTGAGAGCACCAAAAGCTGAAAATTGGTCTGGATAGGAGGGGGGTTTAAGTGCCCGGTAAGCAAAGTGGTTAAAAGTGACACTTTAAAGTCTTGAGAACCCTGTACCAATTAGGTCAAAATGTAAACATAATATTGATCAATAATTTTACAACCAAGAGTCATTAAAGCTTATATGCCCAGGCCAAATTTAGTGTCAGGTAATTAATAACAATAATTCTATGATTAATTACTTACCTAAATAATTTTATACATAGTTTTTAAGTAATTTTTCATATTTTTATTTGTTATTATTAATTAACTTAGTATTTTGAATTGCATATAACTATCATTTTAAAGTCAAAATCATCAATGTAATATAGGGATGAGCCCAATGTACGAGTCGAACGTAAGTTCGACTCGGACATCGGGTGTTCGCCCGTTCGCCAAATTTATGGGGTGTTCGTGGGAGATTTGAGCACCTGCGAAATGACCCATAATGCATTGTGAGATTGTCAATGCACTGCGAAATCGCAGTGCATTGACGGCTGCTGATCGGCCAAAGCATGTACCGACCTGCATGCTTTGGCCAATTACAGCACGCTCTGCTGTGAGAGCCATGATTGTCCAAAGGCAGGGTGCCTGGTTGTATGTTCGGATAAGGGTCTGGTTCAGATTTGGGGGGGGGGGGGGGGCACCATTTTTTTTTATTTTGGCACAGGGTTCCCCTTAAAATTCATACCAGACCTGGACTGGGGGGGCATGCCATTTTTTTTTTTTCAATGATTTTCATCTATAGTGCTGGGACCTGACAATACATTACAGCCGCAAGTAGTTTTAAATTACATTTTTTCCTTTAGAAATATCACTATGCTGTGGTACTGTTATGAACATGGGAAAGATGCGCAACTTTACAGGCAGACTAAGGAGACCCCCCAGGCACGATATTTAAAGGAATATTTCATTTTTATTGTTTCACTTTAAGCATTATTAAAAGCACTGCTCCTGGAAAAACGGTTGTTTTTAAAACTTTTTTTTTGCATTGATACATGTTCCCTGGGCTGGACCCAGGTCCCCAAACACTTTTTATGGCAATAACTTGCATATAAGCAAAAAATTTGCACTTCCATTTTTTCACGTTTGTGTCCCATAGACTTTAACAGTGTTTGCACAAATTTTTGCACAATTTTTGTTGCCTGTTCGCGTGTTCTGCTGTGAACCGGTGGGTTTTTGGCACATCCCTAATGTAAAACAAATAGACTCATATTAAAGACAAAGGATCTGGACAATGGCAGATAATACTGCTTCAATACTCTTAATTCAAGTTCTCAGTTTTATGAATCAGAAATGAGGGAAATTAGGAGCTTTTACTTAATTAAATAATTTCGGCCAGCATCTGAATCTTATCAAAATTCAATATTTTAGTGGATTGTATTGAAGTCAATGGGGATTGTGAAATTAAAGTGGTTTGGGTGTACTTTTTCCCATATAAATTTTTTGGGGAAAAGTTGGTTTCATTATATATATCATAACAGTGCATTACAAGTTTATATTTTTAAAGTAGAATAATGTGTTTCACAATTGTTATCACAAATTTTCATTAAAAAGTGTTCCCCTTTTTAAAAAAAAAATTACGCAAATAAAATATGTTTAGCATGTATGTCACTGAGTCACATAATGTGTCATTATAAAACAAAATGATTCACTGCATATTGTATTAATGATAGCATACAACAAAAAGCATAGAGAAGAAAACAAAATATGCTTGAAGGAGTGGGCAAGCTGCCTAATGATATAGAACCACCTCATATTGCATACCTTCTGTGTATGTGTTAATGCCCTTAACAGCTGAAGCTTTAATTTAGATTTTTTAGCTGTACAAGAACATATTCAAAACATATTCTCCTATGTATCTTGAGTATGGAGAAACCACCTATGAGGGACTTTGCTGCTGAGATGCATAGAGGGGCCAAAATGCAAGGAGCACCTTCATGCTTTCAAGGGGCATAAATGTATATGATCTCCTGACTAAATATCACGCTTACTGAAATGCTGAAGTGCCAGGACAGGAGAAACACCTGCAAAATGACCCCATCTTGAAAAGCAGACTCTGAAGCATATTTAATTAGAGGCATGGTGAGTCGTTTGCAAATCATGTTTTTTTGCCACAAGTTTTTGGAAAATGAAGAAAGAAAATGAAATGCATTTTTTAACACAGCTGTGAATTAATAAATTATTTTTTAAACACAGCATGGGCATACTTAGAATTTCAATCCCAAAACACATTCTGCCACTCATCCTGAGCATTGGAATGCCACATGTGTAAGTCATTTTTGGAGCCTAGATGCATAGAGAGGCACAAAATCCAAGGAGCACCTTCAAGCTTTCAAGGGGCATAAATTAGGCATCTAACTTCCTTACTACCTATCACAGGTTTGGAGAACCTGGAGTGCCAGTACAGTGACACTCGCAAAATGACCACATTTTGATGAGTATGCACCGCAAGGTATTTTTTGAGGCATAGTGAGTCTTTTGAAGATTGTATTTTTGCTATACGTTTTTGGAAGGTGCAGACTGAAAAATAAAATGTATTTTCTTACACAAATACATGGGCATACTGTACATAGATTGTCACCCTAAATACATTCTGTTCTGCCTCCTTAGTATGAGCATATGATATGTGTGAGGCTTTTTATTTAAAAAAAAAGTTTATTGGCAGTTCTAACAATTTAAATGAGTTATAAAATATACAAGTATTTTGGACTGTTGTATTAATAACTGTTAACTGTTGTATTAATAAGGCAAATTGCAAAAGGACTGATAATTGAATGCTACAGTTAGGCACATTCTGTATAATTGACAATGTGTGAAGACCATAAATATTGAAAAATTTCTTCTGAATCCCTACCTGCTATATCTGCTACCGGACCCGGCTTGCTCACCTCCTGGTGGGGCTATCCTGAGAAACGCGACCTGGCACTAACACGCAGCAAACCCCTAATACCACCATTGGTATATCCACACTGTTTAATGCATCTTTCTGCTCTACTGTATATGTTTTTATGACATTTATAATTAATAAATCTCTTTTATATTTTATATATTTCTACATTCCACAGGCCCACCACTAGTACCACCATTAGTACCACCACACAGGCCTGCCAATAAGTACAGCCATTGGTACCGCCACATAGGCCCACCCCTAATACCGCCATTGGTATATCCACACAGGCCCGCCACTAGTACCGCCATTGGTACCGCCACACAGGCCCAACACCAGTGCCACCAGTAGTACCATCACACAGGTCTGCCAATAAGTACCACCATCATGTCTCAAAAGGTTTACACACCTAAGGAGGCATATGCCATCCTTAACATGTTGGATGATGAGAGCAGCAGGGAGCTCCCATCATCCGATTCTGGTTCAGAATACGAGCCAGTAGAGGGTAGTTGTTTGGAGTCCAAGTCAGAGGAGGAAACTATCCCTCCTAAAAGAATAAGGAGATCAGGACCAAGATCAGAAGACCTGCCTACCACCAGCAGCACCAGATCCCAGGAAGAGGAGCTTAGTACCAGTACTGGAATTACATGCCCAACCCGAAGGATCTAGTCCTACCTGGTGCCACAACACTGCAACCCCTCACAGATACTGTACTTGAAGCACAGCAATCAGACCTGTTGCAAAGCATTGCATAAAAATTTTTAATTAGACGCCCCTGTTAAACAGGGGCTGAAAAATTGTGCCTTAGGCACTGGTGCTGGTGCCACAACACTGCAACCCCTCACAGACACTGTACTTGGAGCACAGCAATCAGACCTGTTGCGAAGCATTGCATAAAAAACTGTAATTACACGCCCCTGTTAAACAGGGGCTGAAAAATTGTGCCTTAGGCACTGGTGCTGGTGCCACAACACTGCAACCCCTCACAGATACTGTACTTGGAGCACAGCAATCAGACCTGTTGCAAAGCATTGCATAAAAAAAATTGTAATTACACACCCTGTTAAACAGGGGCTGAAAAATTGTGCCTTAGGCACTGGTGCTGGTGCCACAACACTGCAACCCCTCACAGATACTGTACTCTGAGCACAGCAATCAGACCTGTTGCAAAGCATTGCATAAAAAATTGTAATTACACACCCCTGTTAAACAGGGGCTGAAAAATTGGGCCTTAGCCACTGGTGGTGGCACCCAGAAACAAAAATGTTCTTCCAAGCTATCATCAGGATCATTGAGGAGGAAGAAGGGATTTGACATTTCAAAATAAATGATTCTGTTATATCAGCTTCAGGTGCCTGGTAGCTGGTGGTGATCCAAGACTGATTCATCTTTATGAAGGTCAGTCGATCAACCGAGTCGGTGGACAGGCGCACCCTGTGATCGGTGACAAAGCATCCAGCAGCACTGAATGTGCGTTCGGAAAGAACGCTGGATGCAGGACAGGCCAGTAGCTCAATTGCATACTGTGCAAGCTCTGGCCAGTGATCCATCCTCAGACCCAGTAAGCCAGAGGATTTTCGGTGGGAAAGGTGTCCAAGTCTGACCTTGCCCCTAGGTATTCCTGCACCATGTATATCAGACGCTGGCGATGGTTGCTGGAACCGATCATACCTTGGGGCTGCGGACTAAAAAATTGTCTGAACGCATCGGTCAGACGTCCACCTTCCCCACCGCTCCTTCTGCTACTGACCGAAGCCTCAGCAACTCGTCGTCCAGGACCAGGAGTTTGTAACCTCCCAGTCTCTGGGAACGCGTTGCACAGACCTTTCTGCAAGGCCTCCCAGAGATGTCTTACCCTCTGCTCCCTCTGCGACGGCGAGATAAGGTCTGCAACCTTACCCTTGTACCGTGGATCAAGGAGAGTGGCCAGCCAGTAATGGTCCCTCTCTTTGATCTGAAGAATACGGGGATCCTTCCGCAGGCTTTGCAGGATCAGGGAGGCCATACAACGTAGGTTAGCTGGGGCATTCGGTCCGGAGTCTTCTGGGTCACTGAGGACGACATGATCCGCAGCCACCTCCTCCCAGCCACGTACAAGTCCACTGGTTTCTTGGGACTGTAAATCATCCCTAAAAGACTGCTGCTGCTGATGCTGAGTGCCAGGCATGTCCACCTCCATGCTGACACAATCCTCCTCCTCCTCCTCATCCTATTCCTGTGTGATGGGTGGGAGAGAAGGAACACTGTCTGGATAAAGGGGGCCTTGAGAGGCAAGGATGTCCTCCTCTTCCTGTCTCTGTTCTGCCTCAAGTGCCCTGTCCATTATCCCATGCAGCGTATGCTCCAACAGGTGGACAAGAGGTACAGTGTCACTGATGCATGCACTGTCACTGCTCACCATCCTCGTGGCCTCCTCAAATGGTGACAGGACAGTGCATGCATCCCTGATCATGCTCCACTGGCATGGGGAAAAAAATCTGAGCTCCCCTGACCCTGTCCTGGTGCCGTAGTCGCACAGGTACTCATTGATGGCCCTCTGCTGCATGTGCAGTCACTGCAGCATGGCCAACGTTGAGTTCCACCTGGTGGGCATGTCACATATAAGGCGGTTCTTGGGCAGGTTCAACTCCTTTTGCAGCTCAGCTAGCCGAGCACTGGCATTATATGATCGGCGGAAATGCACACAGACTTTCCTGGCCTGCCTCAGGACATCCTGTAAGCCTGGGTACCTGCCCAAGAACCGCTGCACCACCAGGTTAAGGACATGAGCCATACAGGGCACATGGGTCAGCTGTCCCTGTCGCAGGGCAGAGAGGAGGTTGGTGCCATTGTCACAAACCACCATTCCTGGCTTAATCTGGCAACCGTCAACCACCTCTCGGCCTGCCCCTGCATAGCTGACAGAACCTCTTCCCCAGTGTGGCTCCTGTCCCCCAAACACACCAGCGCAAGCACGGCATGGCATCTTTTTGCCTGCGTACTTGCGTAGCCCCTTGGACGCCTACGGAGCACCGCTGGTTCCGATGACAGAGCACTTGAAGAGGCCATGGAGGAAGAAGAAGAGGAGGGGGTGGAGGAGAGAGGTGTGTCACAACCAGTAGTAGCATTTTGGAGGCGTGGTGGCGGAACAACCTCCAACACTACTGCACCTTGTCCTGCATCCTTTCCAGCTGCCAAAAGAGTGACCCAATGGGCCGTGAAAGACAGGTAACGTCCCTGTCCATGCCTGCTGAACCATGAGTCAGCAGTAATATGCACCTTACCGCTGACCACCCTGTCCAGCGAGGCATGGACATTGCCTTCCACATGCCGGTAGAGAGCCGGAACCGCCTTCCATGAGAAAAAGTGGCGTTTGGGAACCTGCCACTGAAGAACCGCACATTGAACAAACTCACGGAAGGGGGCCGAGTCTACCAACTGAAAAGGCAGCAGTTGAAGTGCTAGCAATTTAGCCAAGCTAGCATTCAACTGCTGGGCATGTGGATGGCTGGGAGTAAACTTCTTTTGACGGTCCAGCAGCTGGGACAGGGAAATTTGCCTGGTAGAATCGGACGTCGGTGTACTGCTAGCAGAGTGCCCGCAAGTACTTGGCTGTGACAGACCTAATTCTACACCTTCATTCCTCTCAGTGCAGCTTTCAGAGAGGACTGACGGTATAGTGGGGTTGGAGATCCCAGCTGATGAGGAGCAAGGAGAGGTCCGCTTTGTTCTTTGGTGTGGGTCTTTAATGTGCGCTTGCCAATGAGCTGCATGGCTGGTCGACATATGTCTGGTCATGCTTGTGGTGCCCAAGCGGCTGATGTTTTGGCCATGCGAGATACGCTTGAGACATATGTTGCAAATAGCAGTGGTGCGATCTGATGCACTCGTCTCAAAAAAGACGGATGATGATACCCAGCTAGAGGAAGGCAGTAGCGTGAGCGCAGAGAGAGGGGATGCTCAAGGACAGCAATCTGGCAGTCATGTTCCACCAGCTGCAGCTTACTGCCAGGTTTGCTCCAGTGGTGAAGAGGGAGGGGATGATGAGGTCACTGACTCCACGTGGGTGCCATATTGGTGCCACGTAGGTGCCACATTTACTCCTGCCACATTGAACAAACTCACGGAAGGGGGCCGAGTCTACCAACTGAAAAGGCAGCAGTTGAAGTGCTAGCAATTTAGCCAATTTAGCATTCAACCGCTGGGCATGTGGATGGCTGGGAGTAAACTTCTTTTGACGGTCCAGCAGCTGGGGCAGGGAAATTTGCCTGGTAGAATCGGACGTCGGTGTACTGCTAGCAGAGTGCCCGCAAGTACTTGGCTGTGAAAGACCTAATTCTACACCTTCATTCCTCTCAGTGCAGCTTTCAGAGAGGACTGAAGGTATAGTGGGGTTGGAGATCCCAGCTGATGAGAAGCAAGGAGAGGTCCGCTTTGTTCTTTGGTGTGGGTCTTTAATGTGCGCTTACCAACGAGCTGCATGACAGGTCGACATTTGTCTGGTCATGCTTGTGATGCCCAAGCGGCTGATGTTTTGGCCACGCGAGATACGCTTGAGACATATGTTGCAAATAGCAGTGGTGCGATCTGATGCACTCTTCTCAAAAAAGGCCCACACCAAAGAACTTTTGTAATAACTTGCAGAGGCAGTGCCCTGCACAGGTGGAGCTCTGAGGTGTGATTCAGTTGGTGTGCTCGCCTCAAGCTGGCCCCCAGAGGGCATCCTGCCTCGTTGGAGATGTGCCGCCTCCTCCTCCTCCTCTCTCCGTTCAGGAATCCACGTGTAGTCAGTGACCTCATCATCCCCTCCTTCTTCACCACTGGAGCAAACCTGGCAGTAAGCTGCAGCTGGTGGAACATGACTGCCAGATTGCTGTCCTTGAGCATCCCCTCTCTCTGCGCTCACGCTACTGCCTTCCTCTAGCTGGGTATCATCATCGGAGCCTTCAAAACGCTGGGCATCCTCCTGGAGCATGTACCCAACACTGTGCTCAGACCCCTCAGGAGGACATGGTGGGTCTAGGGAAGGGGTGCCTGATGACATTGAGTACGCGTTGGTAGCTGCTTTGCCAGTACCCTGAGCCTGGGTGAGAGAGGATGAGGAGGATGAAGAGGGCTTGGTCATCCACTCTACCAAGCCTTCAGCATGATGCGGCTCAACATGTCCAGCTGCTGAAAAGAAGGACAAGCATGTCCCATGGCCACATGCTGATGTTGATGCACCACGTCCACGACCAGCGCTGTTGTCTCTAGACACAGAGCCTGCTTGCCCTGTTTTCTTGGCTCGGGACTGTCTGCCTCTCCTTGTCGGTCTTCCAGACATTGTAGTGGGTAGTGTATATTGTGCTGGAGTCACACAGCACACACACTAACTCCTGCAGATGGCTGTCTTAGATGACAACAGGGCCTTAGGGCAGATAAAGGCTGAGGTGGTTTAGTGTGCTGTGCTATACTCACACAGCACACACACACGCTAACTCCTGCAGATGGCTGTCTGGCTGTCTTAGATGACAACAGGGCCTTAGGGCAGATACAGGCTGAGGTGGTTTATTGTGTGCTGTACTATACTCACACAGCACACACACACACACGCTAACTCCTGCAGATGGCTGTCTGGCTGCCTTAGATGACAACAGGGCCTTAGGGCAGATACAGGCTGAGGTGGTTTATTGTGTGCTGTGCTATATTCACACAGCACACACACACGCTAACTCCTGCAGATGGCTGTCTGGCTGCCTTAGATGACAACAGGGCCTTAGGGCAGATACTAGCTGAGGATGTTTATTGTGTGCTGTGCTATACTCACACAGCACACACTCACGCTAACTCCTGCAGATGGCTGTCTGGCTGCCTTAGATGACAACAGGGCAGAAGGGAAGATAAGGCTGCGGTGGTTTATTGTGTGCTGTGCTATACTCACACAGCAAACACACACGCTAACTCCTGCAGATGGCTGTCTGGCTGACTTAGATGACAACAGGGCCTTAGGGCAGATACAGGCTGAGGTGGTTTATTGTGTACTGTGCTATACTCACACAGCACACACACGCTAACTCCTGCAGATGGCTGTCTGGCTGCCTTAGATGACAACAGGGCCTTAGGGCAGATACAGGCTGAGGTGGTTTATTATGTGCTGTGCTATACTCACACAGCGCACACACACGCTAACTACTGCAAATGGCAGTCTGGCTGCCTTAGATGACAACAGGGAAGAAGGGCAGATACAGGCTGAGGTGGTTTTGTGTGCTGTGCTATACTCACACAGCACACACACGCTAACTACTGCAAATGGCTGTCTGGCTGCCTTAGATGACAACAGGGCAGAAGGGCAGATACAGGCTGAGGTGGTTTCATGTGCTGTGCTATACTCACACAGCACACACAAGCTAACTACTGCAGATGGCTGTCTGGCTGCCTTAGATGACAACAGGCCAGAAGGGTAAAGGTGGTTTAATGTGATACTGCAGTGCTATACTAACAGCACACACACACTACACTAATCCCCAGAATCACAGCAGAAAATGTCAGCACTCAGCACAGAATGAATCACAGCAGATAATGTCAGTAGTGCACTGCAGAATGAATCACAGCAGATAATGTCACTGACTAACGCCGGAACACACTACATGAGGCCGCCGACGCGGCGGCCTTATATAGTGTGGGGCGTGTACTAAACCCCCTGAGCTATAATTGGCCACAGGCATCCTGCCTGTGGCCAATTATTGCTCTCCTCGCTGCTGGCGCTATTATTGGCCAAGCATCACAGTGCATGCTTGGCCAATCATCAGCCAGCAATGGCATTGTGGGCCGTTCACATCACACGAATTTGATGCGAATGGCCCACATAGTTCTGGGCTCGACGAGCGGTCGAACAGCCGATGTTCGATTCGAACATGGGTTCGAATCGAACACCGGGCCCATCCCTACTCAGGAGGAGTAGCAGAATGTATTTTGGGGTGTAGTTGCAAGTATGCATATGCTGTGTGTGAGAAATAACCTGGTTGTATGACAAGTTTGAGTAAAAAATCCTTAACCACTTCAATACAGGGCACTTACACACCCTTCTTGCCCAGACCAATTTTCAGCTTTCAGCGCTCTTACACTTTGAATGGCAATTACTCAGTCTTACAGTACTGTGCCCTAACAATTTCTTTTCATTTTTTTCATACAAATAGAGATTTCTTTTGTGGTATTCAATCACCACTTAAGTGAAAATAGAGCTAACATTTTGAAAAAAAAAAACATTTTTTTTTTAGTTTCGATGATAACATTTTGCAAATAAGTCATTTTTGTTCATAAATTTGGGCCACGATTTATACTGCTACATCTCTTTGGTAAAAATACCCCAAATTAGAGGATATTATTTAGTCTCTGTAAAAGTTATAGAGTCTACAGCAAATCATTGAAAATTGATCACACCTGATGTACTGATGGCCTATCTCATTTTTTGAGGCCCTGAAATGTCAGGAAAGTACAAATACACCCTAAATGACCCCTTTTTGAAAAGTAGACAGTCAAAGGTTTTTAATAAGATGCATGGTGAGTTTTTTGAAGTTGTAATATTTTCCCACAATTCTTGGCAAAATTAAGAATTTTTTTTTTTCGCAAAATTGTCATAATAACAAGTTATTTCTCAAACACAGCATATGCATACTTACAATTACAGTGCCTTGCAAAATATTCACTTCCCCTTGGCATTTTTGTGTTTTGTTGCCTCGCAACCTGGAATTAACATGGATTGAGGATTTGCATCATTTAATTTACAGAACATGCCCACAACGTTGAAGATGTTTTATTTATTATTGTGAAGCAAACAACAAATAGGACAAAATAACAGAATAACAATGTGCATAACTATTTACCCCCCCCACAATACTTTGTAGAGCCACCTTTTGCGGCTATCACAGCTCCAAGTCGCTTTGGCTAAGTCTCTATGAGCTTGCCATATCTTTCCACTGGGATTTTTACCCATTCCTCCTTGCAAAACTGCTCTAGCTCCTTTATGTTGGATGGTTTGCACTTGTGAACAGCAATCTTTAAGTCTGAATACAGATTTTCTATTGGATTGAGGTCTGGGCTTTGACTAGGCCATTCCAACACATTTACATTTTTCCCCTTAAACCACTCAAGTGTTGCTTTAGCAGTGTGTTTGGGGTCATTGTTAAGGATGAGCTTTGAGTTCGAGTTGAACTCATGTTCGACTTGAACATTGCCTGTTCGCCCGTCGCCGAACAGCGAACATATCGGGGTGTTCGCGGCAAATTCGAAAAGCCGCGGAACACACTGTAAAAGTCTATGGGAGAAATCTAAAGTGCTAATTTTAAAGGCTTATATGCAAGTTATTGTCATAAAAAGTGTTTGGGGACCTGGGTCTTGTAAAAAAAAAGTTTTAAAAACTGCAGTTTTTTCGGGAGCAGTGATTTTAATAATGCTTAACGTGAAACAATAAAAGTGTAATATTCCTTTAAATTTTCGTACCTAAGGTGTGTGTATAGTATGCCTATAAAGGGGCACATGTTTCCTGTGCTTAGAACTGTCTCTGCACAAAGTGTCATTTCTGAAGGAAAAAAAGTAATTTAACAGAACTTGCGGCTATAGTGAATGAATGAATATAATTGTCAGCTCCCGGTAATACAGAACACATCATTGAAAGTCATTGTTAAAAAAAAAAAAATGCGTGGGGGTCCCCCCAAATTCCATTACCAGGCCCTTCAGGTCTGGTATGGATATTAGGGGAACCCCACGTCAAATAAAAAAAAATGACGTGGGAATCCCCCCAAATATCCATACCAGACCCTTTATCCGAGCACGCAACCTGGCAGGCCACAGGAAAAGAGGCTCTCTCGCCCCCCTCCTGAACCGTACCAGGCCACATGCCCTCAACATTGGGAGGGTGCTTTACCCCAAAGCACCTTGCCCCCATGTTGATGGGGACAAGGGCCTCATCCCCACAACCATTGCCCGGTGGTTTTGGGGGTCTGCGGGTGGGGGCTTATCGGAATATGGAAGCCCCCTTTAACAAGGGGGACCCCCAGATCCCGCCCCCCCCTGTTTGAAATGGTAACAAGTACATTGTACCCCTACCATTTCACAAAGAAAGTGTAAAAAAATTGTAAAAAAAAACCACACAGACACCGTTTGGGAAAAGTCCTTTATTAAAAATAAAAAAAATGTAAAAAAGATTCCAGTAGTGGTAATCCACTCTCAGTATCCTGCGATGGGTGATCATCTCTCCGGTGTCCAGCGATGGATGATCTCTCCTCTCCAGGTCCAGGGTCCAACGATAATGTCCAGCGCAGTGCATGCTGTCTCCACCGGAGACACTGCGGGAATCCCGGCAGCCTGACAGGTCTCTGAGCTAAGGAGGATGGGGCCACCCGTCACGTGACCCCGCCCCCCTCTGACGAAAGGGGAAACCCGGGCTTCCCCAGTGACGTGTGGGTGACCCCGCCCCCCTCTGATGTAACGCAGGTTTCCCCCAAAGCACCCTCCCAATGTTGAGGGCATGTGGCCTGGTACGGTTCAGGAGGGGGGTGCTCTCTCACCCCCTCTTTTCCTGCGGCCTGCCAGGTTGCGTGTTTGGATAAAGGGTCTGGTATGGATATTTGGGGGGAACCCCACGTAATTTTTTTTTTATTTGATGCGGGGTTCCCCTTGATATCCATACCAGACCTGACGGGCCTGGCAATTGAATTTGGGGGCACCCCCACGCATTTTTTTTTATTTTTATCAATGACTTCCAATGACTGTTCTCTGTATTACCGGGAGCCAACAATTCATTATAGCCGCGAGTGCTTTTAAATTACTTTTTTTTCCTTCAGAAATTACACTTTGTGCAGGGACAGTTCTAAGCACGGGAAACATGCACCCTTTTACAGGCATACTATACACACCCCCTAGGTAAGAAATTTAAAGGAATATTACACTTTTATTGTTTCACTTTAAGCATTATTAAAATCACTGCTCCTGAAAAAACTGCAGTTTTTAAAACTTTTTTTTGCATTGATACATGTCCCCTGGGGCAGGACCCAGGTCCCCAAACACTTTTTAGGACAATAACTTGCATATTAGCCTTTAAAATTAGCACTTTTGATTTTCAATGTTCGAGTCCCATAGACTTTAATGGGGTTCTAAAGTTTGCGCAAATTTACGGTCCGTTTGCAGGTTCTGGTGCGAACCGAACCGGGGGGGTGTTCGGCTCATTCCTAGTCATTGTCCTGATGGAAGGTGGACCTCCGTCCTAGCCTCAAATGACACACAGAGTGGTACAGGTTTTGCTCAAGAATATCCCTCTATTTAGCACCATCCATCTTTCCCTCAACTCTGACCGGTTTCCCAGTCCAGACTGCTGAAAAACATCCCCACAGCATGATGCTGCCACCACACTTTCACTGTGGGGGTGGTGTTCTTTGGGTGATGTGATGGGTTTTCGCCAGACATACCATTTTCTTTGATGGCCAAAAAGTTCAATTTTAGTCTCTTCAGACCAGAACACCTTCCTCCATACATTTTGGGAGTCTCCCACATACCTTTTCACAAACTCAAAATGTGTCATTTTTTTTTTTTTTGCTGAAAGTAATGGCTTTATTCTGGCCACTCTGCCATAAATCCTATGGAGCGTACGGCTTATTGCCGTCCTGTGTACAGATACTCCAATCTCTGCTATGGAACTCTGCAGCTCCTCCAGGGTTAACTTAGGCCTCTGTGCTGCCTCTCTGATTAATTTCCTCCTTGCCCGGTCCATGAGTTTTGGTGTGTGGCTGTCTCTTGGCAGGTTTTCTGTTGTGCCATGTTCTTTCCATTTGGTTATGATAGATTTGATAGTGCTCCTAGGGATCATCAAAGATTTGTATATTTTTTTTATAACCTAACCCTGATGCAGCGTACACACGGTCGGAATTTCCGATGGAAACAGTCCGATGGGAGCTTTTCATCAGATTTTCCGACCGTGTGTATGCCCATCTGTCTTTTTCTGTCGGCATTTCCGACGGACTTTGAATTGAGAGCCTGTTCTTAATTTTTCTGCTAGAAAACCTGTCTATCGGATTTTCCAATCGTGTGTATGCAATTCCGACCCGCAAAATTCTGACGCATGCTCGGAAACAATTCAACACATGCTCGGAAGCATTAAACTGTTTGTCGCGGTGTTATTGACCTTCGGAATTTGGTGTGACCGTGTGTAGGCAAGACAGTTTGAGCGAAATTTCGTCGGAATTCCGATCGTGTGTACGCAGCTTGACTTGTACTTCTCAACAACATTGTCCCTTACTTGTTTGGAGAGTTTCTTGGTCTTCATGGCAGTGTTTGGTTAGTGGTGCCTCTTGCTTAGGTGTTGCAGCCTCTGGGGCCCTAAAAAAGGTGTATATATGTAATGACAGATCATGTGACACACAGGTGGACATTATTTCACTAATTATGTGACTTCTGAAGGTAATTGGTTGCACCAGAGCTCTTTATGGGCTTCATAACAATGGGGACAAATACATACGCACATGCCAATTATAATTTTTTTATTTCTAAAAAAAAGGCTTATGTATATATTTTTCTAATTTTACTTCACCATCTTAGACTATTGTGTTCTGATACATCAAATATTATTCAGATTAAAAAAAAAAAACATTGAAATAAAGGCTGTAATGTATACATTTGCAAAGCACTGTACACCCCAAAATACATTCTGCTACTTCTCCCAAGTATGGCAATACCAGATGTGCGTGACTTTTACACAGCCTGGCCATACAGAGAGATCCAACACGCAGGGAGCACCATCAGGGGTTCTAGGAGCATAAATTACACCTCTAATTACATTACATTTTTGAAGGCCCTGGAACACCAGGACAATGGAATTACCCACACAATGACCCCATTTTGGAAAGAAAACACCCCAACATCTATTCTATGAGGCCTAATGAGTCTTTTGAATTGTTAATTTTTTTCCACAAGTCTTCGGAAAACATGGAAAGAAAATTAAAACTTATTTTCTTAACATAAAGTGGTCAGTTTATAAGATATTTCTAACTCAAAGCATGTATATAGCAAAAATTACACCCCAAAATACATTCTGCTACTCCTCCTGAGTATAGCAATACCACATGTGTGAGACTTTTACACAGCCTGGCCATATACAGAGGTCCAACATGCAGGGAGCACCGCCAGGCATTCTAGGAGCATAAATTACATCTCTAATTTCCTAATAACCTATTACACTTTTGAAGGCCCTGAAGCACCAGGACAATGGAATTACCCACAAAATGACCCCATTTTGGAAAGCAAACACCCCAACGTATATTCTATGAAGCATTATGAGTCTTTTGAATGGTTAATTTATAAGATATTTCTAACTCATTGCATGTATATAGTAAAAATTACACCCCAAAACACATGTGTGAGACTTTGAAGTAGTATCTTTAGGCGTGCACATAAGTAAGAAATCTCATTTCATTCCTACCTATCACACTTTTGAAGGTCCTTGAGCACCAGACAGTGGAATGACCCACAAAATGACCCCATTTTGGAAAGCAAACACCCCATATATTCTATGAGGCATGGGCTGTAGATAGGTACTCGGGTACTCTGATGGGCTGCAGATAGGTACTCAAGTACTCTGATGGTCTGGAGACAGGTACTTGGGTAACCTGATGAGCTGTAGAAAGATACTCGGGTACTCTGATGGACTGGTGGTGACAGATACTCGGGTACTCTGATGGGCTGGTGACTGGCACTCGGGTACTCTGGTGGTGACAGGTACTCAGATGGGCTGTGACAGGTACTCAGATGGGCTGTGACAGGTACTTGGGTACTCAGATGGACTGTGACAGGTACTCAAGTACTCAGATGAACTGTGACAGATACTCAGGTACTCAGATGAGCTGTGACAGGTACTCAGGTACTCAGATGAACTGTGGCAGATACTCAGCTACTCAGATGGGTTGTGACAGGTGCTCAGGTACTCGGGTACTCAGATGGACTGTGACAGGTACTCAGGTACTCAGATGAACTGTGACAGGTACTCAGGTTCTCGGGTAGACATGTGCAATTCCTTTATTTTTTTTTGTTTTTCGTTTTCTTTCGTTATTTTCGTTCATTCGTTTTCGTACGAATGAACGAACGATTCGCTAAAAATTTTAACGAATAACGAAGCGTTTGAATTGAACGAATCCGAAAACAACGAAAATCCGAAAAAAAAACTAATTAGAAACAACGAATGTACAAAAGAAGAAAATCCGAAAAACGAAAACAGGAACAACGAAAACAGGACCAACGAAAATCAAAATGAACGAAAAAATTTGTACATTCGTAACTTTTTTTTTTGTTGAATTGGTAATTTTCCGTGTCCCTTAGAATGGTGCTGCTTAACGTGCCTCGAATGGATTGAACGAAAAAATTTGTAACTTTTTTCTTTTTTTTTTTCGATTCGTAATTTTCCGTGTCTCTTACAATGGTGCTGCTTAACGTGCCTCGAATGGATTGAACGAAAAAATTCGTAAATTCGTAACTTTTTTTTGATTTGTAATTTTCCGTTTCTCTTACAATGGCGTTGCTTAACATGCTTTGAATGGATTGAACGAAAAAATTCGTACATTCATAACTTTTTTTTTCGATTCGTAATTTTCCATGTCTCTTAAAATGTAATAATAGCATGCACATTACATAACATTATGAATTATGCTCCGATTATGATTCTACGAATGTACGAATAAATAAGAATGCGTCCGAATTTCGAATAAACGAATAAACGAGAGGCATGTGGGCGGAGGCTAGCGAGGCGGTAATGTTGGGCTAGAGCTCCACTCTGTGAGGGGAACAAACCGCGATATAAAGACGACTCATGGACACGGAATCTTTCCACATCTACGTCTTATCCTCCTGTGAGGTGAGGGGAACATTTACACATCAAAATGGTGTTAGGTGGTGCCAGGAACAAATCTAAAATTAACCCCCATAACAGCGCTCAGGGGAAACGTATAGTGAAAAAGCTCCCCTCAGGCAATTTCACCTCAGGTGCTTTTACCTCAGACCAGAAAAATAAACTAAAACAGACAAAAATTATCTCCTCAGGGGACTCTGAATCTGACTCTGAAACCAATTTAAACATGCAAAATACCTCACAAACAGACTCTACTATCCCATCCAGCATTTTGAAGCAATTTGAAAGAATGCTTCATAAAGCATTACAACAAACCTCAGAGAAAATTACTAACAATCTTACTAAAGAAATTAGAGAGCTGGGACGACGAACTGAAACATTAGAAATGAAAGTAGAAGATTTTGAAATAAATAGACAAGAAGTTTTCACAGAATTGAAAAACCTCAAAGAGGAAAATATTACTCTGCAGAACAGACTTGAAGATTTTGAGAATCGTGCCAGAAGGTCTAATCTGCACTTCAGAGGCTTACCTGAGTCAATCACAGACCTGCAATCAACTATAACAGCACTCTGTCAGGAGCTACAACCAGCAATACCCATTGAAAGGTTGGAGATGGACAGAATGCATAGAGCTCTTACATCCAAAAAAGCTGATGGCCCCCCTAGAGACATTATTGCAAAATTTCACTTTTACCGAACGAAAGAACAGCTTCTAGAAGCAGCAAGAGAAAAGAACAATTTATCCTTTCAAGGTCACAATTTTCAGCTTTTTGCAGACCTATCCCAATTAACAATATCCAAACGGCGGGCAATGAAACCCCATTTATTGGAACTCCAAAAACATAACATCAAATACCAAAGGGGCTTCCCATTTTCCCTTCGTTTCACCCATCAAGAGACCAAATTCTCTTGCAGAACCCCTGACGAACTTCTTCAAGCACTCCAAGACCTCAACCTGATTGAAGGGACACCTTCAACCTCTACTTCAAGAAGAAGATCAGCATCTGCCTCTTCCCTCCGGAACACATCCCAATCTGAAACAAGAAACGGCAACCACCATACACACAAAAGAGGAACATTCGTACCCTCACACCAAGGACAAGATGACACCATGGACTAATGATGCATCCCTAGGAACTGTGCCTAATTGACTCCGACAGATGCTAAGCTATATGGAAACACAGTAATGAAAATGAATTACTGAATTTATTTTCTAAACTATAGCGAAAATATCAATTTTGGTTAACCAGTAAACAGAAATTACTGGGAAAACTGTAATTTTAAAATGTAAAATTATTCCCTAGCACTAATTGTCCATATTAAAAGGACACGTTTTCTTTATATATTTTTGCATTTTATATATATATTTTTTTTTTATTTATTTATTTTTTAATATTTTTTATATATTTTTTTAAATCTAATTACTTCTTAGTGATGAAATAAAATTACAGAGAAGTAAATATTTTCACTTTATATTTTTTCTAATTTTTTACTTTTATTTTTTATCTTCTCCCAATTATTTTTAACATGAATGGTTAAAATCAGTAGTTGGGCTACATACTTTATGGGAAAACAGTAATGAAATTGAATTACTGGATTTATTCCCTAAAATACTGCAAATTATCTTTCTTGGTTAAACAGGTAACAGAAATTACTGCGATAACAGAAATTAAAAAAAAAAAAAAAAAAAGATAAATGATACCCTATCATTAAATGTCCAAATTTAAAGGATACGTTTATTTTCTATATTTCTGTATTATATTCTTCAAATCTAATTACTTCTTAGTAATGAAATAAAATTACTAATAAGTGAATCCTTTAATTTTTTTTATTTTTTATTTTTTTTATCCTCTCCCACTCAATTTTAATCTGAATGGTTACCTTTAGTAATTGGGCTGATTACTTTATTTTATTTATTTATTTATTTTTTGTAGCACTTTAGCTACAATTGTTGAGCACCCACCCTTGTTGAGAATCATTTCTAAAATGATACTTCAATGTAATACTCTATAATTTAAACATAATATTTTCTTTTCTGGACCGCTTTTGCCCCACAATTTAGTTTATTTTTCTCGTTATATCCTCACTATGGGTAGACTGGTCCTCTTATTCCCTATTTTTCTTCTTTTTTATTATTTATTCTTATGTTTATTTTTATTGTTATTATTTGTTTCTTCTTCAACATAAATGATCTCAATAACAAACAATTAATTATAATCCTTAGTCGCCCCCCCCCTTTTTTTTATATATATGTGTGTTATATATATATATCATATATAAATATATAACAATATATATATATATATATATATAATATATATATATATATATATATATATATATATATTTATATATATGTATATATATATATATATATATATATATATATATATATATATATATATATATATCCTAGGATGTATATACCACAAAATAATATTAGTCCTCAACAAATCTACATTAAGAGGACACACTTCCCTATAATTTTATAATGACAAACTTATTTTCTTGAAATGAACCACTGTTTTTTTTTTTTTTAAGGCGGATTCCCCATACACAGGTTTAACATGTGCCTCACCTGGCTTTCCTCAGTTACCCATAAGAAATTGTGGGGATCTGACGAAGGTCTTCTGTCCCCTGTTCGGGGGTTTCTAACCCCAACACGGGTACTTCTCCAATCTTTTTATTCTTACATAATATTTAATTGCTTTATGACTTCTACTATATTTTACTCTCTTTTTAAGTTAATCCACCCTACTTCTGGATACCTTTTCCTTTTATTTATGTCCGCGAAGGCTTGGCCGAATAGTCACTGCACCTTGACAACTACCCTGTTTCCCCCAAAATAAGACCTAGCATGATTGTCGGTGATAGCTGCAATATAAGCCCTAACCCCCAAATAAGCCCTACCCTGTTTCCCCGAAAATAAGCGCTACCCTGATAATAAGACCTACAAGGACTTAAACTAGGGCTTATTTGGGGGGTAGTACTTATATTGCAGCCATCACCAACAATCACGCTAGGTCTTATTTTCGGGGAAACAGGGTAGTAAGTATAGATTGTTGTTTCAGCAGCCATGGCTCCTTTAAATATTTTATCCTTAAATGTACAGGGTCTCAATGTGCCACAAAAACGTATAAAAGCCTTTCGATCATTTCGAGCTAAAAAAGCGCACATAGTATGTCTACAAGAAACCCATTTTACCCCGTCCTCAACTCCCAAATTTTTCAATACTTCATATCCACAAGTATACACAGCCTCAGCACTAACAAAAAAACGTGGTACTCTAATCGCATTCCACCATACCACTCCATTCACTAAACACTCAGAAATAAAAGATCCGGAAGGCCGTTACCTAGTCCTAACAGGATATATTATGGACACAGCAGTAACTGTGGTCTCTTACTATGCTCCAAATTATCAACCTTTATCCTTTTTATCACATCTATTCCAAGTCATAAAAACCCATAAAATGGGATCAATCTTTGTATGTGGAGACTCCAATCAGGTTGTCTTCCCATTTCAAAACCCCCTACACCTCTTTACACTCTCAGAACAAAAAATCTTTATCCCAACTCCTCTCTAGACACAATTTGATTGACTCTTGGAGAGAATCTAACCCAACAAGAAGAAATTACACATATTTCTCAAACCCCCACCAATCGTTTAGTCGCATAGATCACATTTTTATAACAACAGGGATGGTACCTGAAATAATCGCATCCAACATTATTCCCATACCTTGGTCTGACCATAATGCTGTCTTTACCTCAGTGGCTTCTATTATGCCCAAGGGGCGTGACCCTACATGGTATCTACCTGACGTATTGCTTAAACATCCCTCTCACTGCCTCACAATCCAACAGGCTCTAAAAGAATACTTAACACATAACACTAGTACTGACATTTCTTCTCTTACACTATGGGAAGCCCACAAACCTGTCTTAAGAGGAGTTATCCAGCGACAGTCAGGAATACTTAAACGTGAACGAATATTGCTTATGCGACAACTAGAAACAGAGTTCAACTCATCATTTTTAGCTTTTCAAAATAATCCTACCCCTAAGGCAAAAACTCGTTTAGAAAAAGCACGATTGGAATTTGACCTTTTTCTAACCGAATCAGCTGATAAATCACTACGGAGAACCAAACATGCATTCTATAAGAATTCTAACAAACCAAGTACATATTTATCAAGCGCATTAAATTCTATTAATAAATCCTTTAAACCTATTAGTCTTAAAATAGCAGACAATACGTACACCAACAATCCCCTTAAAATTGTACAAAAATTCAGCTCTTTTCTGAAAACCCTATATATAAAATCTAATACATTTAATATTGATACAGCTGATTCCTTTTTCTCAAATATTAACTTACCCCAAATGACTGAGCCCCAAATGATGTCACTAGAAAAACCATCACCTGAAACGAGGTAGCAGAAGCTATTAAATCACTAAAAATTAACAAAAGACCTGGTCCAGATAGTTTCTCGGCCCTCTATTATCGTACGTTTTCGGATTGTTTCTCCCCCTTACTCGCAGAAGCTTTCAATGACTTATTAAAAAACAAACCTTTTAGACCTGAATCTCTATTAGCTATCATTTGTATGATACCTAAACCCCAATCAGATGATACTTTATGCTCAAATCTTCACCCCATTTCAATGTTAAATATAGACATTAAAATATTAGCAAAACTTCTAGCATCTCGTCTGAATAAAATCATTGATACCCTTGTGCATAGAGACCAAGTAGGCTTCATACCCTCCCGACAGGCTAGTGATAATGTACATAGAGCGACCCTTCTAGCACATATAGCCAAAAAACGTTGTATTCCTGCTTGCTTTCTCACTTGACATCAAAAAAGTGTTTGACTCTATATCTTGGCCATACTTGAATTATACACTACAGAAATGGGGGTTTGGGCCAAACTTTACAAATTGGATTATGGCATTATATAATGAACCAAAAGCTTACGTAAAATATGCTGGGTACAAATCCAATTTGTTCAACATAGAAAGAGGCACGAGGCAAGGCTGTCCACTATCTCCTTTATTATTTGCTCTACTAATAGAGCCGCTTGCACAAGGAATTAGAACAAATTCCAACATAACTGGAATTGAAATAGGAGGTTATCAACACAAACTTTGTCTTTTCGCAGATGATATCCTCCTATTTCTTTCCTCTCCACAAGTATGAGGCCCAAACCTCATTCCTACTCTTGATGTATTTGCCAAAATCTCTGGATTATATATATTATATAAATCCCAGAAAATGCCAAGCACTAAATGTATCTCTTTCCAACATAGAACTGAACTCAGCAAAAATTTGCCTCCCTTTTACTTGGTCAGACAGATCAATCCCATATTTAGGAGTTCATCTAACAGCATCTTTAGAGGACCTATTTAAAATTAACTATCCCCCACTGTTAAAAAAGCTCTTTAACGTAATGAATTCATGGTCTCATCTTCCATTGTCATAGTTCGGAAGAATCAACTCTGTAAAAATGATGATATTACCAAAACTACTTTATTTATTTAGGGTACTACCAATACCGATCCCAGCTTATCATTTAAGAATAATACAAAGGAAAGTGTCGTCATTTATATGGGGAGCATCCAAACCAAGAATACAATTGCACACATTATATCTCCCCAAGCTTAACGGAGGCCTAGGCTGTCCCAATTTTGCATATTACTATAGAGCCGCACATATAGCGAGTCTTGCTAAATACCATGCATATCAAGAAACCCCATTATGGGTATCAATTGAAGCCACGGAATGTGATCCTATTCCAATATCCAATTTATTATGGATCTCATCTAAAGACCGAAAAGACCTAAAAAATCCTATTACCCAACACTATATATCCCTTTGGGATAGATTCAAAAAGAGCAATCAATTACAATCTTTACACAATCCATTATTGTCATTTTATAGAAACCCTGCCTTCTATCCAGCATGGGTGTCCCCTAAATCTTTTAAAGAATGGACATCCCGAAATGTTCTAAATTTGTATAAATTTATACACTCATCGTCATTTATCCCTTTTACCACCCTTTGTGAAAAATATGGTTTACCGCAATCGGAATTATTCAGATATTTCCAAATCAAAAAAAATGTTCACACCCTTAGTCAACACATCACCCCAATTAGCACATATGTCCAGTTTTGAAAACATTTGTAAAAAGGATCCCCACTAGAGGAACAATTTCTGCCTTATATTCTCACTTACTGGTCTATTCTAATAAAAATAGCCCGTCTTATGTCCAGAAATGGGAAGAAGACTTAGAGCGTACACTAGATATTTCTGATTGGAACCAAATATGGTCCACAGTTAAAACAGCTTCCCCTAATGTATTAGCGGTTGAAGCTAATTATAAAGTGATGACAAGGTGGTATTTGGTTCCATCTAGAGTGGCTAAATATGTACAATACTATCCGACACAATGCTTCCGAGGATGCTCAGATTTGGGCAAATTTTTTCATATCTGGTGGCGTGTCCATTAGCACAAACATTTTGGAAGGAAATATTCATAATTGCAACTAAACTGCTTGGTAAAACAGTTCCTGATGATCCAGCAACGGCATTACTCAATTTGAAGCCTGAATTCATAACATATTCCCAATTTAAGTTGTTAGTGCAACTCTTCACAGCAGCTAAACAAACTTTAGCAAAAGCTTGGAAAACTCCAACATTAGTTCTAAATGAAACAAAAGCCAAAATGAATTATTATATGACCCATGCCAAGATGATAGCTATTGAAATGGACACGATCACCAGTTTTGAAAAGATTTGGCAACCTTGGATTACATATGCCACGCCGCCCTGCGGGCCCCCGGGAGCCCGCAGAATGGCGAGAAGCTGGGGTCGTCATATGAATCCCGTCCAGGATGGGTGATTCCCATCTTCGGACGTCATTTGACTATGGGTCAGGAGTGAAGTGGTTAATTTTCCCAAGAATTGTGGCTTGTCAGAGTCCATTCACACAGGGGTGACTTTGGATCCGACTTAAAGTCGCCCCAAGTTGCCCCTAGTCGCCTCAAGTCGCGCGACATGATAAAATCAATGTAAGTGAATGAGAGCAGTCTTAATGCACACTACTGAAGTCGCTCCGACTTCAGAAAAGGTTCCTGTACTACTTAAAACCGACCTCTAGGTGACTTGTACCCATTGATTTCAATGGAAGTCGCCTCCAAGTCGGAAACCCCTGTCTTAACTGAAGCAACTTTCCAGGAAGTAAAAATAGTTTTCTAGGCAAACCCCTCCCTCCCACGGAGCTGATTATTATGTGATTGGCCACTGGCAAATTCCCCTGTCCTGGAGGCAACTTCAAGTTGCGTTGTAAGTTTCCCCAAGCTGCGTTGCCCCTGCTGGAAGTCGTGTTGCCCCTGTGTGAATGGACTCTTATGCGGCGTACACACGAGCGGACTTTCCCGCGGGATTGTCCGCCGGACTGGAGTCCGCCGGACAATCCGCCCGTGTGTGGGCGCCGGCGGACTTTTTCCTGCCAAAAGTCCGGCGGACTAAGTTTTAAGTTCAGACAGGCCAGGGTTGTCGGGAAGAGGCCCTTGTCCTCATCAACATGGGGACAAGGTGCTTTGGGGTGGGGGGGCAGCACGGCCCCCCTTTCCCTAGGGCACCCCCATGTTGAGGGCACGCGGCCTGGTACGGCTCAGGAGGGGGGGGGGCGCTCGCTCGTCCCCACCCCTTTCCTGGCCGGCCGGACTGCGTGCTCGGTTAAAAATCTGAGATGGATTTGGGGGGACCCCCACGCCGTTTTTTTTCGGCGTAGGGATTCCCTTTAAATCCATACCAGGTGACAGGGCTAGCGCAGCGGCATTCACTGCCTTCGCTAGTCCCGTCTACCTGCAGTCACGTTGTAAATGAACGGACTTTCCGATGGTGTGTCGGCAAGTCCAATCATTTCCAAAAGTCCCGCAGACTTTTTCCCGCAGATTGCCCGCCGGAAAAGTCCGGGCGTGTGTGGGCAAGTCCACATGCTCGGAAAGTCTGCTGGACCTACACTGGAGAGTCCGGCGGTTTGACCACTGGACTTGGTCCGGCGGACAATCCCGCCGGAAAGTCCGAGCGTGTGTACGCCGCATTAGGGTCTCAAGAAATTAGATGGCAATGCATCAGGTGTGATCAGGTATGATCAATTTTCAGTGATTGGCACCATAGTTTGTAGACTCTATAACTTTCACACAACCTAAATAAAATCCATAAATGTGGGTTATGTTTACCAAAGATATGTAGTAGTATAAATTTTGGCCCAAATTTATGAAGAAAAATTACTTATTTGCAAAATGTTATATTGCTTATAACACTTATATCGCAAAAAAAAAAAAAAAAACAGTGGTGATTAAATACCACCAAAAGAAAGCTCTATTTGTGAGAAAAAAAATATGTTTAGATACAGTGTAGCATGAATGAGTAAATGTCTGTACACACGCTTTGATTTTCGGATGTCAATTGTGTTACGACGACCGATCGTCCGCAAATCTTACCGTTAGTATGGTGCTTTTGACAGCTGATTTCACTTTTTTGTCAGACAAAAGCTGGATGTGCAGACTATACATTTTTTGTCGGATGTGAACTCAACATCTGATTTTCATTTCATTAGTATGGTTTTCATACGAAAAAAATCATAAGAGCAAGAATACGCATGCTCAGAAACGAAAGAATACATACAAAACTATTCAACACGTTACATCACTTCTGACGTTGTATTCTGTCAAATGAAAATTCTCATATTGTTAGTAACCTCTTCACTTTCGACATGAGACTAGCATGCCACAAAAATCGGACGTTCTGCTGTCCAAAACTCAAAGCGTGTGTATGAGGCTTTATTGTCATTCAACATGTGGAAGCACTAAAAGCTGAAAATTGGTCTGGACAGGAAGATGCATAAGTGCCTGGTATTGAAGAGGTTAAAGTCTTGTCCTACCTGTCTGGGAAATGCATTACGCCTGAGGTCCTGTGGGGGACAGACCTTAGGTGGCATTGTTACATCCCCAGTTATCCTGAAGGATAAGCCTTTAGTTCTGCTTTCTCTTTCTTGGTCTGAGTCATCCATTGAGACACGGGCTCTAATCAACTCTGGAGCTGCAGGCCTGTTAATAGATAGTGCCTTTGTGTCTAAGCACTCGATTCTGCTGCAGCTTCGTGCCACTCCACTTGCCATTGAGGCTATTGATGGGAGACCTCTACAGCCTGCCCATGTGACTCATGAGACTGCTCCATTGACCATGGCTGTAGGGACTCTTCACCATGAGATAATCCATTTCCAAGTCATTTCCTCACTATCTATCTATACAGTAGTCTTATCCTCTCCAATTCTTCCTACTTTGATTAAGCCCTAGTAATAGGAAAAACTTGCAAGGGAGGAGGACATGGATGAAGTTGTCACTGTTGACAAATAGCATTTTTGTATGCAAGGAACCAGTGTATGGATTTGCTATTCTAAGTTTTTACTTCATTGTTAAAGGAAACCTGTTTTGACAAAATTATGCAGGTCTTAACGTGTTACTAAACCCAGGACCATGCATTCCCTATATCCTGTCTCCCCCAGTATGCAGAACATGGAAATGCAATTATTTTTGTAAATATAAACTGCTAAATAATTTTTCTCATCAGCAGTTAGCAATGGTTAAAGCTTGTGAGAGGAGCTTTCATTCTCCCTTGATTGTTCTATGAGGCTGCAGGACCCCTGTCTCGCTGCCTGGACAGTGCTGATTAGCCCTGTGATGATCACATGCACTCACCCAAGAAAAAAAAAACTCTCTAGCAATACATACCACACTGAGCATGTGCAGCTTGCCCCCGAGGCTCTACTCTGTCAGGAGATGGTTTAGGGACTGTTAAAGGAGGGGAGGATCAGAAAAGACAGGAACAAACAACCTTTTTACACAATGCAGAGGATTAACCCCTTAGGTTCCATAATGAGTATAATAAGCATGTTTACCGCATATATAGACAGATTTTACTGTTGTGGGTTTAATAGCTAGATACTCGTTCAAAAAATGCTAGTTGTTTGACTTTCATGACAATCCATTGGTTTCATTAACTCTGAACAATGCAAATGAGTACTGTGGACTTCAGCCTTAGTTCACTCACTTTGTACTTGTTTCTGGTGTACTTGTACTTGTTTCCTCAGTATTATAGCCAGGTTATTTGCGATTGGAAAAAAAAAACAATGATATAACACACACTTGTATGAGTATCAGACAACATTCCATAACTGCAAATGCCATACAGAGCATCCAACATGGTTCTTTTAAATCTGTATAACTAGCGGAAATGTGACCAGGTGCCTATAGTACAATTCCTCCATCCCGAGATATATCACACACAAAAACAAAATAGTCACCCATGGGACTAAAAAAGAGGCATAATACATAAATATATAAAAGATCAATTTGTTATACAAGAATTTGACACTTACATATAAAACGATTTGGTATAACAAGCCGGTTAGTTACATATGCCAGTATAAATATGCATCAAGCTGGTATATACTCTAATGCATTCCATGCATAGCCAAAGTAATTTCAGTATGAAAAAAGGATGCATCTTGTAACTCAACGTGTTTCGTGAACATAGGCGTTCACAGCATATTGCATTAGGGGGTGCACCGCAAAGTTCAAATACACATGCGCAGTAGAGCAGTGGATGGTGTCTGCAGAGCTGAGGATGGTATCAGTAGGGATGAGATTGGTGTCAGTAGTTTTTTTGTTTTTACTATTTTAGTTTAGTTAATTTTTTTTATTTTTATTACTTTTTTATAATATTATTTTGTTTTATAATTTTATTTTACAATTTGTTAGGAGCCCTATAGAGGGGCTTTGATGAAATAGCAGAGAAAGGGATTGAGAACATGGATTCCCCAATCCCTTTCTCAGTAGCATCAGCTGCCACGGGGGTTCAGCAGGGGGAATCTGCATTGCACAGTGTGATTAGGGTGTGCCCAGGCCCTCCTATGTTTGTAAAAAAAAAATCACTTCTTCAGAAGTAGATGCCTCCAACAGCAGATCTCTAAACTAAAACACAAATACATAAACTATATTAAAGCACTCCCTACAAATATGGGGTGCCAATGCCTTACACACTGATGTCCTAAAAATAATTTACAAACAAGCTTGAAACGTGATACGGCATAACACCTTCATTTGGTGACCACTGCTCAGTGACTGACCCAGGAGTAGTGGAAGTGGACGAAGACACCCAATGGGAGAACCCAAGGGGTGGCACAAAAGAGTATATGGCTGGGATAAAGAGATACAAAGTACCAAGAACAAACCTATAAAAAAGAAATGTATAAAGTAAAAGGTACTAAGTACCTTCATGTACTACTAATGTAGAAAAAAGGGGGAAAATATCCCAATATAATCAAAGTGAATATACATTCATAAGAGAAAACCAAAGAGGCTGAAAAAAAAGGGACATAGGAGAACTAAAGATGAAAAATGTGTGCAATAACAGGGATAACAATATCTGAAACACCTGTGTGAATACTGACACAGAAATAGACCCATATAAGTGTATAGTGTCAATAGGGAAATATGTCACCAGAGCCAAATGGTTACCTAGTGTTTGTCGAAATGAGTGATGATTCTCCAGCCACACAAATCATAGTTACATAGTAGGTGAGGTTTAAAAAAGATACAAGTCCATCAAGTCCAACCTATGTGTGTGATTATATGTCAGTATTACATTGTATATCCCTGTATGTTGCGGTTGTTCAGGTGCTTATCTAATAGTTTCTTGAAACTATCAATGCCCCCCGCTGAGACCACCGACTGCGGAAGGGAATTCCACATCCTTGCCGCTCTTACAGTAAAGAACCCTCTACGTAGTTTAAGGTTAAACCGCTTTTCTTCTAATTTTAATGAGTGGGTCACCAGTATGGTATTTTTATATTGAAATCATATACCCTCTCAAGCGTCCCTTCTCCAATGAGAATATGTTTAGTTTCCTCATAACTAATATTCTCCAGACCCTTTTTTAGCTTTGTTGCCCTTCTTTGTGCTCGCTCCATTTCCAGTACATCCTTCTTGAGGACTGGTGCCCAGAACTGGACCGCATACTCTAGGTGGGGCTGGACCAGAGTCTTGTAGAGCGGGAGAATTATTGTTTTATCAAGAATTATCGTTTTATCTCTGGAGTTGATCCCCTTTTTAATGCATGCCAATATTCTGTTTGCTTTGTTAGCAGCTGTCAAAGAAGACATCCCAGTGACCCAGAAGGACCTGCCCACAGAACTTCCTTCAGAACCAATCAGCGCTTGTCGGCGCGCATTGGCGTCGGCGGGCGCGCGCGCCAGCTTCGTGGGCGCGCGCGCAGGTGTGCGCTGATGCGCCGTCGGTCTCCAGTTGGCGCCAAAAGGCCTTTAAAAGGAAGCTTGTGACTAAGGCCTCTTGCGTTTCCTGAGACCTCTGCTATTTACTAAGTACCTGTTTGATTCCTGCTACCCGGCTTGTTCCTGACTTCACCTGCGCGCTGCCTGCCTCCGACCCCGGCTTGTCTGACTATTCTCTGCCTACTCCTCTGGTCCTGTTGATGCCCGCCTGTTGCCGACCCTGCCTGTACCCTGACAATCCGCCTGCCTCTGCCTGAACCTGCTCTTTCTGCCAGTGTTGACCCGGCCTGCCTGACCACGTCCAGCATTCCAGTGTTCAAAGCACGTGTTCCTTTCAGTCTGCTGACCAGTGTTCCTGTGGGACTACAGAACACCTCCCTGCTGCCAGCTGTCCCAGAAGTTCCTGCAAATCTCAGAACCTTCAGCGCTGCCTGCAGTTCCTGTGTTCCTGATCCCTGCACGGTTCCAGTCAAGCCCACATCTGCCATCTGCCAGGCACTTGTGCACCCCTGCACTCGCGGGCCCCTGTTCCCACCTTCGGGGGTTCACGAGCCAGAGGCATACGAGAGGCCGCTCCCTGCATTCTGGGCTCCATCCCTAGGTACGTGACAGCAGCAGCTTGGCATTGCATGCCATTGCTGAGCCTATTATCTACTAGGACCCCCAGGTCCTTTTCCATCCTAGATTCCCCCAGAGGTTCTCCCCCCAGTGTATAGATTGCATTCATATTTTTGCCACCCAAATGCATTATTTTAAATTTTCCTACATTGAACCTGATTTGCCATGTATTTGCCCACCCCATTAATTTGTTCAGATCTTTTTGTAAGGTTTCTACATCCTGCGGATAAGTTATTGCCCTGCTTAGCTTAGTATTGTCTGCAAATACAGAGATTGAACTGTTTACCCCAACCTCCAGGTCATTTATGAACAAATTAAATAGGATTGGTCCCAGCACAGAACCCTGGGGGACCCCACTACCCAACCCTGACCATTCTGAGTACTCCCCATTTATCACCACCCTCTGAACTCGCCCTTGTAGCCAGTTTTCAATCCATGTACTCACCCTATGGTCCTTATTTTTTACAGTAAACGTTTATGGGGAACTGTGTCAAATGCTTTTGCAAAATCCAGATGCACCACATCTACGGTCCTTCCTTTATCTAGATGACAACTCACCTCCTCATAGAATTTTAATAGATTGGTTTGGCAAGAATGATTCTTCATGAATCCATGCTGATTACTGCTAAAGATACTGTTCTCATTACTATAATCTTGTATATAGTCCCGTATCATCCCCTCCAAGAGTTTACATAATATTGATGTTAGGCTAACTGGTCTGTAATTCCCAGGAATGTATTTTGGGCCCTTTATGGTCACAAAAGAAAATCTCTCAATTGACCCGACTCAATTTTCTTTTCGTCTTGGCCCTAATTTATTCAGTCATTTATGTTACTTGTTTAGTTATTTTTATTTAAAAACATTTTTAGTTAAAACTTTTTGTTTGAAGGGGATGGCTGCATTAAGTCTTATCCAGGGTTCCTGACCCATTACCCAATTTCATTGTGTATACTCAACAACAGATCACTATTGCACAAAATGTAAAAGCAATCCATACTTGTGAGATACTAATTAAAGAGATGTAAAGAAGAAAATGATACCTGTATCTTGCTCTTGTCCACCAGGGAAAAAAAAAAAAAAAAAAAACATTGTATCTGTGAAAAAATGTAAAGTAAATTCTATTACTCTTGTTGGCCAAGAAAAAAAATCATATGCTTTTGGTAAAGTTTTTCTTTTTCAAATGTATAAGATTTGTATTTAATTTCTACCATTAGAAACATAGAAAAAATGCATGTATTTTTTTTTCAGATATGTAAATAAATCAAACCTCTAAAATATCAGTTACGATATTTGCACTGTATTATCTTGGTATTGTAGTGGAAAAAAAAAAACATATAATACAAAGTAAAAGGCGCACAGAATTAAAACAGTATATATCCTGTATGCGTATAATTAATGTGTTTGTATGCACAAACAGGAGCATCGAGTCCACAATCCCTATGATTGTAAGAGAGGAAGTCCACAATAATATTTTTGATATTCCTAAAATTATCCCCCTTTATATTAAAATAACCATTCTATTACATAATTTGCCACATTCGCTGTTTCCATTATACTACTATTCCCTTCCAATATTCATATGCCCCCCCCCCCCTTTATGATCCCCTTCTATATTATAATAACTATTCAATTATTTAAATTGTCACATCCGCTTCCTCCACTACATTACCATATCCTCCCATATATTTAGATGTACATCCTATCCCTCATAACCCATACACGGTATATGTGATGCAGATGTACACATGCCTCTGCACACAGCCTTTTCATTTTATTTTATTTTGTATTTTGCTTATTGTATGTCCTTCTTTCTAATCTAACTTGTGTTCTTAGTGCGCTGTGAAATGCTTATTATCAGGCATGTATTTTTAGTGTATTTTAATAATTCCACACAAACTTACATGGAAATAATCTGCCCTTTCTTCATTGTTCCGCACCCCTACCCTGTTTACATATTCTTGCTCTCCCATCCGAATGTGACCCTCATGGCAACCTAGAAGAAAAACACTCCCCCTCCCCGCCCCTATATTACTATCCAACTAGTCCCTGTCTAAATAGCTTGAGAAAGGAGTGCGGCTGTTCATGCTATCCACAGCCTTCACGCTTGAGAAACGCGTCACATTCCGGTGACATCATCCCCCTCTGCCTGGAAACCTTTGTGCACTTCAAGCCTCGTGTTGAGAACAGACACCACCACAGCTGGCCGAAACTACATCCAGCTGTGTTTTGAGGACCCACACAGGACGCACAGGACAGGAACCATCAGGGATTGACAACACCGAGGACAGCCCTACTTGGGACAAAATTACATGTACACTTTTAACCTCAAAAATGTGAGTGTATTGGAAATACTTTTAATTCATATTCAAATTTATTAAAAATCTGCACCCAGAGGCGCCTCTTCTCCCTCTCTTGTCTTTTTAGTGGAAGAAAAAGTCTTCTGTTTCCTTAGGTGTTCTTGGAGGGGGAGGGGGGGGGTTAAATTATTGCATGCCAAGATAAAACCCTGGTAACTAATGACCATTTTTAGACTGCTGCGGGTAACTTTTTTTTTTATATATTACAATATGTTTTTTTTAATTAAAAGAAAATGAATCTTCTGAAACACCATTTTTATGAACATCACAATATTATGCTATTGTTGTTCGGTACATTTTCAATTTGTATATTATTATCATATTTCCTTTAATAACATATTTCTGCCCCCTTATACTTCTTTTGTTAAACCTCATTCCACATTTTATATTTTCACAGAGAAACATTATTAACATTCAATGTTAAAAATATAATTTATCATTGTGTTGTTTAAAAGAAATATCTCCAATATTGTGGATTTTTTTTCTTGTGTTACACTACACTACATGCTAATTCTATTTAACATGGATAAATATAAATATTTGTATTTTTCTAGTATTAGTTACTCTCTTGTGCAAGTATAACAATGTATGTGACTTTTGGGAAAAGTTTGACAGTCGATATGGTGGAAGAAACGACATTCCAATGGCACATCATTCCACAATTTACAAAGTCAGCAACAGTAGGGGAAAGCCAATTACAAGTCAAACAGTTGTCAATAACAGCACTCCAAACATACAGCATGGTCAGAATTGAAGTTGACCTTTCCATAAAAAAAATGCTCAGTCTGCTTAACATAGGAGGGCTCCCTCCACCATAAAGTGCCTTGTATTCTGTGAACAAATAGAAGAAATGTTGTAATTGGATGAGAGAAGAGGAGGCAGGATGCAACTATAGCCCTTCACGGCTGAAACTGCAACTCTCAACCTTGTAGCACCTGGAAATCCATCACTGTGTTTTGGAGTCAGCTTGCATTAAGGTATTATTTTTATACCATAAAACAGTATATGTATTTTTAGGACTGACTTACTCAGCTAGTACAGTTTTTATAATAACTTTTTTCCCAAGCTCAGTTTAAATTCAGTATCCAATTTCATGAAATAGCTTTTCTTATGCTTTCGGAAATCATTTCCTCTAACCTTCAATTTGTTTCAGCATTCACTATTATTGTACACTGGGCTGTAATTGTTGGGGGAAAATCATCTCAAAAGCAAAGGATTTATTGATGTTTGCCCATATTTACTACACAATTTTATTTCTTAATGCTAACAGATAGCTATAAGGATTGTAATGGCATAAACAGCAGTATACTGTATAATGTGCCAGGTATTTATATAAAGAGTCTACCCAGAGCCCAGAGGCAATGAAAGGATACAACCAAATGCAATTTGAATTTAACTTGCTTCAGTACTTTTTAATATTAATAGAAAGAAGGCATGACGCCTATGCCAGTTGACGCACACCCTTTCCCTGTTTTAAAGCCAAGGTTCCCAAATATGTTTTAAAACATTAGTCTAACACCTGCTAGCAAAGCTAAGTATATGAACCAAAAGCATTTTTATTTCATTTTTCATTTTCATTTTTATTCATTAATTGTACTTTCTATAGTAGTGCATTTTGCCTAAAACACCCCAGTTATTTGGTTTCTGACAAAGTACTGACTTCTAGACTAGTTAGAGAGTTCTTTTCTTTTGTTCTTTATATATCAATTTAAGTTGTCAAATAAAATATTTGAGTTGTTTTAAAAAACACCAAAGGCTTCCCAATGTAGTCCATTCTGGTTAGAAAATGGACAGTTTTGTTACAAGCTGTAACTGCTAGGCTCATGCATTCTGTTGAGGTGAAAGTGCACCAACTTCCAATTTTTGGTTTTCAAATCACTGTGGAATATCTACATTCAAATCAGTCTATTTTACAGAAACCTCTCAGAATGTACCAATTTTTCTATCAAATAGTAAATTGCTATTACCATAAACCCTAACGTCTTCTCTGACCCAGGAATCACCTTTCTCACCACAAGCAGCAGCCAATCAGTAAAGGTGGTAAAACATTTAGCATGCATATACAGGGTGAAGTGCATGTGTTATGGACTAGGGAGGAGGGCAGGAGAGGAAAATACCTGCTGGTAGGAATGAACATCCTGAAAAAAATCAACAGCTACAAGAGATTTGCATATGGACTGTTGGTTTACTACTTTATGTGCTCACATTAATTTGTGTTTTTTTAGCTGCAAATGACATTCATCAATTTGCACTTGTACGTATTTGCAAACTAAAAACCCATATGCTCTACAATTATCTAGCATGTGTCTAGCATTTCTTCATGTTCTGTCTCTAAAAAATACTGCAAGTACAGTAAATTACTTGTTGATCCTGCCAGAAATCAACTTACTGTAGCTCTTACCTTCTGTATTAAGCTGGCAGTGCTATCTGAGCTGCACTTTCCAAGCAGTGTTACCCTGACCATTACACTTTTATGGACTAAAGAGCACCCCCTCCAGTTCATCTCTATACCATAAGAGGAATGTATACAAACCAGGAGCAAGCAGCTTAGGATAACAATACTGCTCTAACATAACTACAGTTCAGTGAGTGAATGTTATAACTAGGCATTAGCTTAAGATTTGGTCCAATCAAACATTAAAACCAACCTTTTTCTGTTTCGGTCTTCAGATAAATGCCTGAACATTTAACCATTTGGCAGGAAAAAAATGTAATGTATTATAGCAGTATTACTTCTGCTGTTATATTCACCCTTAGAATCCTTAAAGGATAAGTTCACCTTTAGTAACCTGGTAACCATGGGCATAGCATAAAGGGTTGCAGGGGTCACAATTGCAACCCTGCCCCTAGTTCCAGGGGCCCCCTGCAGCCTCCGTGTCATATTATCATATCCTCCACAAAGTCCAGCTCTGATCTGCCCTAGGGCCCCACAGCCACACTCCAGTATTGGGCTTCCACTTTGCCTTCCACAGTCCACACCCCTCCGTTCTCATTGGCTAGGGAGTTTGTGTGCGGAGACTCAAACCAGGTCCTCCTCCCATTTCTAGATAAATCACCATACTCTCCACCGAGAAGCCCAACCAAGCAATCTTTCTCACAACTTCTCTCAAAATATAACTTAGTTGACTCTTGGAGAGAACATAACCCAGCAAAAAGGAAATATACTTACTACTCGCATCCCCATAAAACCTTCTCTCGAATCGACCATATACTCATAACTGTTGGTATGTTACCAGAGATCCTCTCATCAAACATTATACCCAATCCTTGGTCAGACCATAACGCAGTATACACTACCATAGCATCTACTATACCTAAATCTCACGACTCATCATGGTACTTCCCTGATATATTGCTAAAAAAAACATTTTATCGCCTCATATTTGACCAAGCCTTAAAAGAATATCTAACACATAATACCTCCCCTGAAATTTCTACACTGACTCTCTGGGAAGCATATAAGCCAGTACTACGCGGAATATTCCAACGCCAATCTGCAATGTTTAAACATGAGCGAAAAATTCTCGAATGCAAATTGGACTTAGAATATAACACTGCCTTTGTAAATTTCCAAGATAATCCCTCTTCGACCACAAAAACTAGATTATAAAAGGCCCGGTTAGAATATGATCTCTTTCTCACAGAAAACGCGGATAAGTCCCTGCGATGTTCTAGACACGCCTTTTTTATGAAATCTAACAAACCAGACACTATGTTGGTGCATGCTCTCAATTCTAGGCATAAACAACTTAACCCTATCCGACTCCAATTGTCGAAGAATAATTACACCTGCAATCCGGTTAAAATAGTCCACAAATTTAGATCCCATTTAGCTTCCCTATATTCGGAAATAACAGAATTTAATCCTTCTGAAGCCGATGCCTTTTACTCTCATTTAAAGCTTCCTGAACTAACCCAGACCAAAAATTCTCTTCTTGAAGAACCCATTTCAGAGGCAGAGGTAGTAAAAACTATTAAAGAACTAAAGCAAAACAAAAGACCAGGCCCAGATGTTTTTTCAGCCATATATTACCATACTTTTGCAGAGATCCTTTCTCCACTCCTAACCAAAGCTTTCAATACAATATTAGAAGGATACTTATTTAGACAAGAATCGTTAATGGCAATAATCTGCATGATCCCAAAACCAAATTTCCGCCCCATTTCACTTTTAAACCTTGACATAAAAATTCTAGCGAAAATTTTGGCATCCCGCCTCAACAAAATCATAGGTGACCTTATTCATCGTGACCAAGTAGGCTTTATGCCTACTCGCCAAACTGGTGACAATGTGCTTCGAGCAGTGCTCTTGGCGCACATTGCCAAAACTTGCCACATTCCCTCTTGTTTTCTTTCTCTAGATATCATGAAAGCTTTTGATTCGGTTTCTTGGCCCTATTTGTATCACACTCTCCAGAAATGGGGTTTTGGACCCCACTTCATTAAGTGGATAACAGCACTTTATGACAGACCTCAAGCACATGTAAAATATGCAGGCTATGAATCTGACTCTTTCAAAATAGAAAGAAGCACGCGTCAGGGATGTCCACTTTCCCCACTTTTATTTTCCCTTTTAATAGAACCCCTAGCACAATATATTAGACTAGACCCAACAATAACCAAAATAGAACTAGGAGGCTTCCATCACAAACTCTGCTTGTTTGCGGATGATATTTTTTCTATTTTTATCATCTCCCTAAGTGTCTGGTCCCAATCTAGTACCTATCATTAATAGGTTTGCCAATATATCCGGATTAACAATTAACCCCAAAAAATGTTTAGCACTGAATATATCCCTACCTGACAGAGAAAAAGACATGGTAAAATAAGCACTTCCTTCTACCTGGGCGTAAAAAACAATCCCATATCTTGGTATCAATCTAACAGCTTGTGAGTGACTGATTTAATGAAACAATGGTCTCACCTTCTACTATCTTGGCTAGGTAGGATTAATACTATAAAAATGACAATTTTACCTAAATTACTATATTTGTTCAGAGTCCTGCCGATCCCAATCCCAGCATACTTTATTAGACTAATTCAGAAAAGGGTAACGATATTTGTATGGGGATCTTCCAAACCAAACACCAATTACTATCCCCACACAATCCCCTCCTCTCCTTCCTTAAAAATCTGGCTTTTTACCCAGCATGGGTCTCCCCCAAGTCATTCAAAGTCTGGGCTTCCCTAGATGTTTTAAGATTACATAACTTCGTTACGTCCTCCAACATTATTCCTTTTCAAGATCTCCAAGAGACTTTTGGGTTAAAAATTTCTTCACACCTTATACAAATACAGACACACCCCTTGATCAACTTGATCAACTCACAAAGTTTGAAGCCACATGTAAAAAGGACCCACATGCCAAGAGTCTAATTTCTTCTCTTTACTCTCAGTTACTAATTGCACCCAACTCGGACAAACCTTCCTATACTCAGAAATGGGAGGAGGACCTTGGACGTACAATAACTGCTACAGAATGGTCAGATATCTGGTTGGCTACCAAAACATCCTCCCCTAACGTTTTAGCGGTTGAAACCAATTATAAAGTCTTGACCCAGTGGTACCTCGTACCTTCCAGAGTTGCTAAATACTCACCATCCTGCTCAGCCCTTTGCTTTTGCGGCTGTTCGGACTTGGGCACGCAAATGCACATCTGGTGGGCCTATCCTATAGCTCAAACCTTCTGGAAGGAAATATTTTTAATTGCCTCCAAACTATTCAAAATGCCAATGCAACCAGACCCTACCACAGCATTACTTAATCTTAAACCTGTATACTTGACACATATACAGTTCAAGATTTTTGTCTGGCTCCTTACAGCTGCAAAGCAAACTCTTGCGAAAGCATGGAAATCTCCTTCTCCTTCTTTTTTGAGTCAAAACATAGAATGAACAACTTCATGATTCACTCTAAACTGGCTGACATAGAACATAATCAAATTCCAAAATTTGAAAATATGTGGCGCCCATGGGTTCATTTTTTCGCACCTTCATCCTTTGATAATTCAGTACTCCTGCCATGGTAGTTGATTATATTTTTATGGAACTCAAACCTTACTAAACCCCACACTGGCTCTCAGATCAAAGTTCTTCCCTCCTCTCTTTTCTTCTTTCTTTTCTTTCTCTATACCCTTTCCTTCCTCTCCCATCCCCCTCATTGATTCTTGAAGCTCATTGTTACTAATGATGTATCTCATCCACGTTACATTGGAAACTAACATGGTAGAAATAGAGGGATACCTTTTGATAAAATGTATTGGTTCTAAAATCTCTACTTCAAGTATCCTTATTTATTTATCATATTTCATTTTATGTTTTATATTCTTACCTACTTCTGTAATTATTGAGCTTCATTCCTTATGTTAACATGTATTTATTAACATGTATGTTAAGCTTATTACTTTGAACTTAATAAAAATCGTTTGACAAGGATACTTACACCTAATCTTTTTTCATTTTTTATGTACTGTATATGATTTCTCCAGAGCACAACATGGCAATGAGAAGGAGGAGTTGGTTGAATGAAACACACACAAGGGAAACTTGAGGGGTTCCAAAAGCAGGGATTTTGGCAGAGTTCATGTGGTAGTAATCACAGGCCCAGCAAGAACAGGCAGGTAGAAAGGTCATGGGTGGTAACAGGGCTCAATAAGGGATAGGTCCATAGTGGCAACATGGTTGGGGCACAAAGCAGAGGTGTGGCACTGGAGGAAGGAAATCTGCAGGCCACATGTGATACTTTCACAGGCAAGCTGCATCAGAAGAGTGTCAGACTGCCTGACACCCTACACATGGGTGGCGTGGTGAGGTCTACATGTGGGCACTGGGAAGCAGAATGGCTGTGTCACAGACACTGGCTGCAGAGACCTTTTCTGTCCACATCCACCCTTTTATTTGTTATATTTCCCTTTTTGTTACATTTTTAAAGGACTGTTTCCTTGTATTTACCCTAAATATTATTCCTGTTTATTATTCCATTTCTTGACGCCGGTTCCTCTCTCTTCTCTCTGTACCAATCGGTACAGTGTGAGTGGAGAGGGGGAGGGATCAGTGGCAGCAGTGCTGTGGGCTGTAGTGCCCACAGCGCTGCTCTGCAGTCACCACCGATCCATCCATCCATGCTCAGCCATCCCTCCATACCCTGCAATACCCAGCAATACTCTGCAATACCCTGCAATACCCTGCAATACCCTGCAATAACCTGCAATACCCAGAAATAACCCAGCAATACTCTGCAATACTCTGCAATACCCAGCAACACTCTGCAATACCCAGCAATACCCAGCAATACTCTGCAATACCCAGCAATACTCTGCAATACTCTGCAATACCCAGCAATACTCTGCAATACCCAGAAATACCCAGCAATACTCTGCAATACCCAGGAATACTCTGCAATACTCTGCAATACCCAGCAATACCCTGCAATACTCTGCAATACCCAGCAACACTCTGCAATATTCAGCAATACTCTGCAATACCCAGCAATACTCTGCCATACCCTGCCATACCCTGCGATACTCTGCAATACCCTGCTATAACCTGTGATATTCTGTGATGCCCTGCCATACCCTGCGATACCGTGCAATACCCTGCGATACGCTGAAATACCATGCAATACCCTGCGATACTCTGCAATACCCTGCAATACTCTGCGATACTCTACAATACCCTGCGATGCTCTTCAATACCCTGCTATAACCTGTGATATTCTGTGATGCCCTGCCATACCCTGCGATACCATGCAATACCCTGCGATACGCTGCAATACCATGCAATACCCTGCGATACTCTGCAATACCCTGCAATACTCTGCGATACTCTACAATACCCTGCGATACTCTGCAATAACCTGCGATACTCTACAATACCCTGTGATACTCTGCAATACCCTGCGATACCATGCGATACCCTGCAATACCATGCAATACCCTGCGATACCATGCAATACCCTGCGATACTCTGCAATACCCTGCGATACTCTGCAATACCCTGCAATACCATGAGATACCTTGCGATACCATGCAATACCCTGCGATACCATGCAATACCCTGCAATACTCTGCGATACCCTGCAATACTCAGCCATACTCGGTGATACCCAGCTGTACCCAGCCATGCTTGGCGATTTCCAGCCGTACCCAGCCATGCTCAGCCATACTCGGCTGTACTCAGCTGTACTCGGCCTCTGTATGTGGCCAGGCTGTGGAAGTCTCACATATGTGGTATCGCCGTAGTCAGGAGGAGTAGGAGAATCTATTTTGGGGTGCCATTTTTGGTATGTACATGCTATGTGTTAGAAATATTGTATAAATGGACAACTTTGTAAAAAAAAAAAATGTGTTTTAACCACTTCCCGCTTGCCGGCCATCATATGACATCCTTGACTTTGTGCGGGGATATCTGAATGATGCCTGCAGCTACAGGCATCATTCAGATATCAGCTTTTTCAGCCGGCGATTCCCTATACCATAAGAATGATCATAATGGCTGTTCCACTGCTTGATCGTTCTTACGGAGGCGAGAGGGGACACCCCCCCCTCTCCTGCCCTCCGGTGCTTCTACCAACTCACTGCTACGATCGAAGCCAGGATAGTTTTTTTTTTTTTTTTTATTTCAGGCTTTCCAGCCTAGAGGTTAGATGTGGGGTCTTATTGACCCCATGCCTCACTGTAAAGAGGACCTGTCATGCCATATTCCTATTACAAGGGATGTTTACATTCCTTGTAATAGAAATAAAAGTGATCAAAAAAGTTAAATTAACAATAATTTTTTTTTTTTTTTTAAAGCGCCCCTGTCCCCATGTGCTCGCATGCAGAAGCTAACGCATACGTAAGTCCCGCCCACATATGAAAACGGTGTTCAGACCATACATGTGAGGTATCGCTGCGAACGTTAGAGCGAGAACAATAATTTTGGCCCTACACCTCCTCTGTAACTCAAAACATGTAACCAGTAAAACAATTTAAAGCGCCGCCTATGGGGATTTTTAAGTAGCAAAGTTTGGCGCCATTCCATGAGTGTGTGCAATTTTGAAGGGTGACATGTTAGGTATCTATTTACTCGGCGTAACTTCATCTTTCAAATTATGCAAAAACATTGGGCTAACTTTACTGATTTGTTTTTTGTAAAGCACAAAACAGTATTTTTTTTTTTAAAACGCGTTCGAAAAATTGCTGCGCAAGTACTGTGCGAGATAAAAAGTTGCAACGACTGCCATTGTATTCTCTAGGGTCTTTGCTAAAAAAACATATATAATTGTTTTGGGGTTCTATGTAATTTTCTAGCGAATAATTGATGATTTTTACATGTAGGAGAGAAATGTCAGAATTGGCCTGGGTGCTCCAGAACGCCTGATGGTGCTCCCTGCATGTTGGGCCTCTGTATGTGGCCACGCTGTGTAAAAGTCTCTCACATGTGGTATTGCCATACTCGGGAGTAATAGCAGAATGTGTTTTTGGGTGTAATTTGTGGTATGCATATGCTGTGTGTGAGAAATAACCTGCTAATATGACAATTTTGTGAAAAAAAAAGAAAAAAAAATCTTGATTTTGCAAATAATTGTGGGAAAAAATTACAACTTAAAAAAACTCGCCATGCCTCTTTCTAAATACCTTGGAATGTCTTCTATCCAAAAAGGGGTTATTTTTTTATTTTTTGTACTTTTCTGGCATGTTAGGGTCTCAAGAAATGAGATAGGCCGTCAGTACTTCAGGTGTGATCAATTTTCAGATATTGGCACCATAGCTTGTGGACTCTATAACTTTCACAAAGACCAAATAATATACCCCAATTTGTACTTATTTTTACCAAGGATATGTAGCAGTATAAATTTTGGCCAAAATTTATCAAGAAAAATTACAAATTTGCTAAATTTATAACAGAAACGAAGAAAAAATAATGTTTTTTACCAAATTTTCTGTCTTTTTTCTTTTATAGCAAAAAAAATAAAAAACCCAACGGTGATTAAATACCACCAAAATAAATCTCTATTTGTGTGAAAAAAAAGACAACAATTTCATATGGGTACAGTGTTGTATGACTGAGTAATTGTCATTCAAAATGTGAGAGCACCGAAAGCTGAAAATTGGTCTGGTTATTAAGGGTGTTTAAGTGCCCAGTGGTCAAGTGGTTAAAGCGGAGCTCCACCCTAAAGTGGAACTTCCGCTTATCAGATTCCTCCCCCCCTCCGGTGCCACAAATTGGCACCTTTCAGGGGGGAGGGGGGTTCAGATACCTGGATAATCCAGGTATCTTCACCCACTTCCAGGACTAGCTAGCCGCAGCTGGCCCGCCCCTATCCGCAGATGCCTGCCCCCCCCCCCGTTCTGTCCTGGGAAACACACAGTTCCAAGGACACAACTGGGACCAGTAAAGACACGCACCACGACTCGTGCATACGCAGTAGGGAACCGGGCAGTGAAGCCGCAACGCTTCACTTCCTGATTCCCTGACAGAGGATGGTGGTGGGGGCAGCCGAGAGACGAGCGATTACTCGTCATCTTCTGCCGACATCACTGGAACCTGGAACAGGTAAATGTTCATTTATTAAAAGTCAGCAGCTGTAGTATTTTTAGCTGCTGACTTTTATTTTTTATTTTTTATTTTTTTTTCATTTTGAAAAAGAAGTTTATTGAAAGTATGAACAATACAACTGAATAAAGAGAACTGTAGCCTCAAGCTGAGGTCGATACATAAATCGTGAAGCAGTTACAAGAAAATATAAGGTCACTTTTGAGCGTGTATAATGCAAGTTAGAACATAGCACGATATGCAGGGGAATAATGGGTTTAGTAAAAGGGACCTGGATGGTAGCAAATTCCAGAGGACCTGATATGGGACAATGGTCCCGGGCCTCCCTCCTGATTGACCACGCACCCGAATTGGGATCCTGCTGTGCGTGGGGTGAACGGGCATAAGGTTCCAGGGAGGGCTCAATTTAGGTGAGCTAGTCTTCCCTAACCCCTGGACTGTTTGCCGACCCCCAAGGGGGAGGGCAAGCAGCATTGAATCTGTTCCTAACTGCATTTTGAACAGTAGGGTGGACATCGGTGCCCACCCGGAGCTTGAGGCAGAAAGAAGTTTCATGAGGTGAAAGGATGGGAGAAAAAGAAGAAAAGATAGAGAGAGAGAGAGAGGGGGGAGGGGGAGGAAGGGCTAGAGGAGGCGGGAACCCTCGCGGAGAACAGGATAAGAAGAAGGACGGCATGGATTGAAGTAATCCGTTAGTGAGCTTGCTCATTGGGGGGATAGTGAAATGCCTACATACCTCGCCCAGGGATCCCAGATGAGGCGAAATTTGTCCGAGGTGTCTAGAATAGTGCTAGAGATTTTTTCCTGTGCCATTATCCAGGATATCTTAAGCTTAGTTTGGCGGAAGGAAACTGAATGTGATTTCCACGCGCGGGCAAGGGTAATCTTGGCCCCCAGGAGGATGAAGTGGATGAGGCAGTTGGTCAATTTAGGGACCTTTGGAATTTTGTTGTTAAGGAGAGCTATGGTGGGGTCTTGCGGCACCGCAAAGCCAGTGGTTTTACGGATTAGGTTAAAAATTCTGTTCCAGAACCCTCTAATTTTGGGGCACTCCCAAAGAGTGTGGAGGAGGGAGCCAGGGAGTCCACAACCTCTGAAGCACAATGGGGAAGACTGTGGGTAGAATTTGGTGAGTCTGGTAGGAACCAGGAACCAGCGAGAGATTACCTTGAGGTCTGCCTCTATAAGGGAGGTGTTTAGTATGCCTTTGTACAATCGGGCAAAGTTTGAGTGCCAGGTGTCCAGTTCCCAATCAAATTGTAGGTCGTGCTCCCACTTTTGCATGTAAGCCGCTTTTCCCTGTGGGTCAGCTAATGCTGAGTAGATAAGGGATATTCCTCCCCTGACGCCCATGTCTGAGGAACACCAAAGTTCGTATTGAGTGACTGAGAGCGGATTGGCTGAGCCTTTCCAAATTTCTCGGAGGAAGTGTGCCAGTTGATGGTAGCGAAAGGTTTCGGATGATGGCATGTCCAATTTGGAGATGCAATATTTGAGCGAGATGGGACCGTTGTTATTGAAGTATTGCCCTATTCTGTATAGGCCCTTATCGAGCCACCATCCAAAAGCCTTGATGTTGAGTCCCGGAGGGAGTTGGGAGTTGTGGAAAATGTGAGCGAGGGGGTGCCAGGGGGAAATGAGGTGGGTATTTTTATGTAGAGTATCACAAAGGGACATCGAATGAGAGAGTGAAGGTGATAGGATCGGGAGTCGGTCTTTGTGTGGTTTCCAGACTAGGAAGTCCAGAGTGTGGTTGGGGGTCGCCTGTCTCTCTATGTCCACCCAGTCCGGTTTTGGTCCCTTAAAGTAAATTGCTGAGAACTGGCATAGTTGTGCCGCTTGATAGTACCACCAAATGTTAGGGAGGCCTAGGACTCCTTTTTTCCTAGCTCTAAATAGAACTTTTTTAGAGAGGCGATGACCCTTCCCCCCCCCAGATGAACCGGATGATGGAAGATTGTAGTTTGTCCAGTGCACCTTTTTTGATGGGAATAGGGAGCGACCGGAAAAGGTACAGAAGTTTGACCGAGTTGACTCTGCCAAGCCAGGACAATTTGTATAGAGACCACTGCGTGAGTTCATCTGAAAGCTGAATGTCGGAGTTGGGGATGAATATGTGGTCTATTCTGGCATATGTTTTGTGGGGTGCGGAATAGTGGGTGAAGTCTTTGCCAGTGGGGTTCAGTTCCCTCCACACATCAATAAGACCATGATCGTGGAGGAGGCGTGCTATTCTGAGACTTTGTTTGGGTGGCTTCTGCAGGTGGCCTCTAACGTGAGGGGATTTGTCGAGAGAGTGATCGAAAGCAATATTGGAGTCACCTCCTACAATGATTTTGCCTTCAAAGTGCGGGGATAAGGTCGAGAGCATGGAGGCGAAAAAGTGTGCTTGGTTCTGATTAGGGGCGTAGTAAGACAGGAAGGAATGCATTACCCCTTCAATGACCCCTTTAACAAGTATAAACCTGCCTTCCTTGTCTTTGATTGTGTGGGCATGGGTGAAAGGGATCCGTTTTGCAATAAGAATGGCAACCCCTCTCTTTTTGGTTTCAGCGTTTGCGAGGAAGAAAGTGGGGAAGTTACGGTGAAGGAAGGAGGGGGTAAAGCTGGAGGGGAAGTGGGTCTCCTGGAGTAGGACAACATCAAGGCTTCTAGTGTGGTACCTTTTCAAAGCCTTTCAGCGTTTAGAGGGTGAATTAAGTCCCTGTGTGTTGTGAGAAGCAACTTTTAGAAAAGGTTTACGAGTATTTGTGTCATTCATGGGCGGCAGGGAGGGGTTGCGGTGATGCAAATGTGGAGCTTACCTTTGAGTCGAGATGGCTGGACACCTCTGTAGATGGAACAGGTGCTTGGAGGCGCTTTGGCGAGAGGCCGGGGAGAGTTCTCTGCGAAGGTTCCTGAGAGAGGGAAATGGATAGGCGAGGGGAGAGAGGAGGGATCAAGGAGGAGAGCAAGAAAGGCAGAAGAGGGCATAAGAAGGATGGGATGAAAAGCATAAAGGTCAAAAACTAAACTTGTACAATCAAATATTTCAATCAAACAGGGGAGAGAAAAAATAAAATAAAGAAAAAGAAAAACAAAGTCCAAAAGAAAAATCACTGGACCGGCAAGCCGAGTCCAAGTCCAAGGACCCCAGTGAGGGGGAACTTGGAAAGGATGCAACCTCTGAAGAGGTTGTCTACCTGCTGTCACCAGAGGGGTGTTAAAACCTGCTCTGTTACAACAGAGAGAGTAGCAAGAGTCACCACTCCGGCCTTCAGACCCCCTGTTGGGGGAAAAATTACCCCTTAGTAGGGCCGGCCTATTAATATTTACTTCAAAAACAGTAAAAATCCAAGAACACAGTAATGCAAACATTTAGATATGTGGGTGAATACCTGTATACGAATAAGGTCCTGCAAGGGAAGGAGGCAAGGGAAGGAGGGAAGAGAGAGGCTGCAGTGCCTAATCATAGGGAAAGAGGGTGAGTGTGGCATAAAACAATCTATTGGGCATTGAAAAACTAGCCCCCACCCCAGCCGGGGGGGGGAGGACCAAGCCTGGATAGGTATCCCAGTTAGCCATATAGGGGGCTAATGGGGCCAAAAATGTAATGGCAGATAGCCCAAAAAAAAAAAAGGAATCCATTAAAGGCAGTGGCCTGACAGTTCGAGGTCAGGAGTGTCCGGGGTTATCATCTGCCCGTCCAGGGAGGGCGAGAGTCACGGAGTATACTTCAGAAGAAGGGGAAAACATCTCCCGGCCGGGAGTGTAAAGAAGGATTTCATCTTGGGGGGGTGGGAGTCCCGATATCTCTTCGGTAGTTGCCTGTTCCACAGGGGGGTCAGGGGGCTGCCCGGGGGGACTCTTGGAGGAGCCCGGCTTAGTTGTCGGTTGCTGAGGGTCCAATTCTTGAGAGATGAGTCCAAGTTTGAGTAGAAGACGTTCTCCATCTTGAAAGTTGGAAAAGCCAAAAGATTTGTCTCTAAATTGGAATTGGAGGCGAAATGGAAATTGCCACCGATACTTGATAGAATTTTGGTTGAGAACCTCCAGAAGGGGTTTGAGGGATCTCCTTTTCTGGATCGTGGAAGGCAAGATGTCTGCAAATCTTTGAATCTTGTTCCCTTGAAAGGAGAGGTTGTCCAGATTGCGAGTTTTTCTCATGAAGTCCTCCTTGACGCCATAAAAGTGCGGTTTGACCACTATGTCCCTCGGGAGCCCATCTTGTCGGGGGGGTTGGAGAGCTCTGTGGGCCCTGTCGAGTTTGAGTCTATGACCCTGGATGTCTGGAATAAGTTCCTTGATGAACAATTTGACAGTACTGGGTACGTCTGTAAACCGACTCAGGGATACCGCGTATGTGGAAGTTGTACCTTCTGCTTCTGTTTTCCAAATCCTCTATTTTGGATAATGCAATCTCGAGTTGGTCTTGAAGTGTTTGAATGCAGGTGGTGTTTTGGTTGGTGCGGGCAGAGGTGTTGTCAACCACTTGTTCGATTGCATCCATGCGGGCTCCCAGGCTCTGTAAATCTGCATTTATGGTGGCAGTGATCTGTGAGGCATTATGAGCCAGTCCTGCTGCCAGCATTTCTGAAAAGCTCTGTAGCATCAGCTGCATGTCAGGGGGGTAATGTGGCTGAGTGGGGGAGGAGAGGTGGGGGCCTGCCAGGCCTAGGGGGGATTGCAGCCCTGGGGTTTTTAGGAGATCTCCTAGGGTCCTGTTAAGGAGGGATACTGTGGAGGCAGGGGAGATCCCTTGGGGGGTAAAAGTACTTACTGGTGTTGCCAATAGGTTCTGGTGCAGGTGCTGGGCTGTGCTAGTAGTCACCGGAGTCTCCATCATGCTGTTCTGGTGTTGGTGAGAGGAGGGGGGATCCGCAATGGAGTCCTGTTCCTCCCTGTTTGCTCGTGTGGACACCGCGGCCACCATCTTGGAAGGAGCAGGGGCCGCCAGATTAAAATCCAGCTGGCGGCTCACCTCGCTTTTGTGTGCCTCGTTCGGCATACAGGGATATGCTAGGGCCTTCCGCAAAGTGGAAGGGGGTGTTTCGGCCGAATCCCGCTCGGTCTGCTTGCTTAGGGGGCTGAGAAGGGCCGGAGCGGCGCAGAGCTCCCGTTCACAGCATCCTCACGGAAGTCCTGCGCATGCGCACTATAGCTGCTGACTTTTAATATTTTTTGTTAAGGTGGACTCCCTCTTTAAAGTTTGCCTTGTTACGGATAATGATTTTTTGCGGTATAATTCTGCGTGAATTTTGAACAAAGAGTTCACACCTAAGCTAGTTCTTGGGTGCAATTCCCAGCTATAATACATTGTTCCTGGTTCCGGAGTGGAGGAAGCTGTATCTTGGCAAGGGCACTCAGGCCGAGTAATGGGCAGTCTATCACAGGCTGCTGGCTGGATACCTATTCTCCCGGCATAAAATTGTAGTGGGGTGATGGGAGACATGCAGGTAGTAGGGTAGTTCGACTCGAACATTGGCTGAAACAGCAAACAATTTGGGGTGTTCGCGACAAAATTCGAAAGCCACAGAACACCCTTTAAAAGTCTATGGGAGAAATCAGAAGTGCTAATTTTAAAGGCTAATATGCAAGTTATTGTCATAAAAAGTGTTTGGGGACCTGGGTCCTGCCCCAGGGGACATGTATCAATGCAAAAAAAAGTTTTAAAAACTAACGTTTTTTTGGGAGCAGTGATTTTAATAATGCTTAAAGTGAAACAATAAAAGTGTAAAATTCCTTTAAATTTCATACCTGGGGGGTGTCTATAGTATGCCTGTAAAGGGGCTCATGTTTCCCGTGTTTACAACAGTCTAACAGCAAAATGAAATTTGTAAAGGAAAAAAAATAATTTAAAACTACTTGAGGCTACACAGAATTGTCGGGTCCGACAATACACATAACAGGTCATTGATAAAAACTGCATGGGGATCACCCCGAACCAAAATTAAGAAAAAAAATGTGTGGGGGTCCCCCTAAAAATTCATACTCCCATGGATGCGGAGCGGGCCAAAAGCGAAGCGGGGAAGAAGACGCCACTGAGGAAGATGCCGGATGAGAACACCAGAGCAAGAAGTAGAGGATCGGAGGAAGAAGCAGAGGAACAAGAAGATGGAGGAAGAAACCAAAGGAAGAAGGAAGGAATATGCCCTGAAGAAGATGGAAAGAAGAAGACTTTAAATAAAGGAATTGTCAAAAACTGTCTCTTGTCATTTTTAACATTTTTGAAACTTTTTTTGTGAAATTACCATTTCACACGGGGGGGGGGGGGGTCTGGGGGTCCCCTTGTTAAAGGGGCTTTCAGATTCCAATAAGCCCCCCACCTGAAGAGCCCCACAACCACCGGGCAAGGGTTGTGGGGATGAGGCCCTTGTCCCCCTCTTTTCCTGCGGCCTTCCAGGTTGCGTGCTCGGATAAGGGTCTGGTATGGGTTTTGAGGGGGACCCCCACACCATTTTTTTTTACATTTTGGCACAGGGTTCCCCTTAATATCCATACCAGACCTGAAGGGCCTGGTATGGAATTTCAGGGGACCCCCACGCATTTATTTTTCCTAATTTTGGTTCAGGGTTCCCCTGTGGGGATATCCCCATTGCGTTTTTATCAATGAACTGTTATGTGTATTGTTGACCCGACAATTCATTGTAGCCGCAAGTAGTATTAAATAATTTTTTTTTCCTTTAGAAATTTCATTTTGCTGTCAGACTGTTGTAAACACGGGAAACATGCGCCCCTTTTCAGGCATACTATAGACACCCCCCAGGTATGAAATTTAAAGGAATATTACACTTTTATTGTTTCACTTTAAGCATTATTAAAATCACTGCTCCCGAAAAAAAGGTCAGTTTTTAAAACTTTTTTTTGCATTGATACATGTCCCCTGGGGCAGGACCCGGGTCCGCAAACCCTTTTTATGACAATAACTTGCATATAAGCCTTTAAAATTAGCACTTTTGATTATTCATGTTTGAGTCCCATAGACGTTAACGGTGTTCGCGTGTTCAAACAAATTTTTTGCCTGTTCGCACGTTCTGGTGCAAACCGAACAGAGGGGTGTTTGGCTCATCCCTAGCGGGATGCTCATCCCTAGCGGCTCATCCCTAGCGGGTAGTGGTGGGGTGCTGTACCACATATAGATCTATATAAATCTTGGAAAATATCATCTGCTTTTAAGTTTTTTTATACCTCTGAAAGAGATCATGAATATGCAATCTTAACATCCTTCAGCTGTAATATCAGGGAGATGATGATGAAATCAAAATAATATATTTTTGTTCTGGGCAGATGCACTACAGACTGAACTTTATGAGTTCAATTAAGGATTTATAATCTCCATCACAGAATCACTAGGAAATCTTCAGAGTGCTTCCAATACCCATACTGGCACAATACCTTACTTCCCTAGATAACCTCCAGTGGAAACTACTATGGGGTACAAAAAAAGCCAGATGCTCATGTACTAATTTGATCCCTCACAAGAGTGTAGGGGGGGCGGGATTAGTAGACATCCAGGACTATATGTGGGCTACCAGACTCGACCAATTAAAACACTGGCTTTCCCCTAATGACACGCCACTATGGGTAGAAATAGAAAAAAACCTTAGCTCCTATACCAGACCTACAGGCAGTCCTGGTTGGAGACTGTTGGATACCCTGGAGTCTAAGATGTCTGGCCCCCACTGTCATCATATCACTGCAAGCTTGGAGATTCCTCCTAACTCGCCAACTCAAAGACAATAAGGCATCAACCCTCAATCTCCCTCTAAGCATAATTGAAGCCAATATTCCTATGCTATCTCTAAAAACATTTCCCTCTCAGGGGATAACCTCAGTACACGACTTACTACTCAATAATTGCCCAAAAACATCAGAACATCTAATGAAAGAATTTAATATGCCAACCCAAATGCTTTTCACCTGTATAAGAGTATCCCACTTTATGCATGCCCACCCGATTCCTACTGTCCACCTTCCGACCCACATATGGCAACACCTCACTAATAGTACATTCCACAACAAGGGTATGTCGTTCTATTACAACATGCTTCAGAATAAAAAAGTGTTTAAAAAATTGACAGTACATATGAAATGGGCAACAGAAATAGGTACTTCACTTACGGAAGAGCAATGGAAATTAATACATAATACAACTATACATAAAACGTTGCCCTGCATTGGCCACTGGGAAACGATGATTAAGATAATTAATCGTTGGCAATACACCCCCTACAGACTTTCAAAAATGTTTCCTGACATTTCACCCCTTTGCTGGAGAAATTGCGGACACAAAGGCCATCTTCTCCACATGTTCTGGGAATGCCCCAACCTAACTAGCTTCTGGAATCAAATATTCAAACTGATTTCATCCCTTACTGGAATTCTCACATCTCCCAATCCAGCAATGGCTATACTACATGTTGGATTAGAAAACTATCCACACAATATGAGACATGTGGTATCACACATCCTTTTAGTCGCCAGATCCCTGATACTTTGAAACTGGAAAGTCACGCCCACTATTAACGTTACTGATGTAACCAGAATGGTACAACAAAACTACTCATTTGAACAACTATTAGCAATTAACTCGCTTAAATGTAGTAAATTTGACAAATTGTGGGAAATATGGACCAATACATATAACAATATATAACTATCTCTAGATATGAACTATTGAGCTTCAGATAATTCTAAATGCATAAGAATAATCGATTTGGTCATGTGCTTCTTCTTCTTGCTTCTTACTATTATTTTACTTTTTGATTTTCTGTATGATTTTCTGTATCGTTGTTATCTTGTATACAGTTGAGAGGGTGAATTAAGTCCCTGTGTGTTGTGAGAAGAAACTTTTAGAAAAGGTTTACGAGTATTTGTGTCATTCATGGGCGGCAGGGAGGGGTTGCGGTGATGCAAATGTGGAGCTTACCTTTGAGTCGAGATGGCTGGACACCTCTGTAGATGGAACAGGTGCTTGGAGGCGCTTTGGCGAGAGGCCGGGGAGAGTTCTCTGCGAAGGTTCCTGAGAGAGGGAAATGGATAGGCGAGGGGAGAGAGGAGGGATCAAGGAGGAGAGCAAGAAAGGCAGAAGAGGGCATAAGAAGGATGGGATGAAAAGCATGAAGGTCAAAAACTAAACTTGTACAATCAAATATTTCAATCAAACAGGGGAGAGAAAAAATAAAATAAAGAAAAAGAAAAACAAAGTCCAAAAGAAAAATCACTGGACCGGCAAGCCGAGTCCAAGTCCAAGGACCCCAGTGAGGGGGAACTTGGAAAGGATGCAACCTCTGAAGAGGTTGTCTACCTGCTGTCACCAGAGGGGTGTTAAAACCCGCTCTGTTACAACAGAGAGAGTAGCAAGAGTCACCACTCCGGCCTTCAGACCCCCTGTTGGGGGAAAAATTACCCCTTAGTAGGGCCGGCCTATTAACATTTACTTCAAAAACAGTAAAAATCCAAGAACACAGTAATGCAAACATTTAGATATGTGGGTGAATACCTGTATACGAATAAGGTCCTGCAAGGGAAGGAGGCAAGGGAAGGAGGGAAGAGAGAGGCTGCAGTGCCTAATCATAGGGAAAGAGGGTGAGTGTGGCATAAAACAATCTATTGGGCATTGAAAAACTAGCCCCCACCCCAGCCGGGGTGGGAGGACCAAGCCTGGATAGGTATCCCAGTTAGCCATATAGGGGGCTAATGGGGCCAAAAATGTAATGGCAGATAGCCCAAAAAAAAAAGGAATCCATTAAAGGCAGTGGCCTGACAGTTCGAGGTCAGGAGTGTCCGGGGTTATCATCTGCCCGTCCAGGGAGGGCGAGAGTCACGGAGTATACTTCAGAAGAAGGGGAAAACATCTCCCGGCCGGGAGTGTAAAGAAGGATTTCATCTTGGGGGGGTGGGAGTCCCGATATCTCTTCGGTAGTTGCCTGTTCCACAGGGGGGTCAGGGGGCTGCCCGGGGGGACGCTTGGAGGAGCCCGGCTTAGTTGTCGGTTGCTGAGGGTCCAATTCTTGAGAGATGAGTCCAAGTTTGAGTAGAAGACGTTCTCCATCTTGAATGTTGGAAAAGCCAAAAGATTTGTCTCTAAATTGGAATTGGAGGCGAAATGGAAATTGCCACCGATACTTGATAGAATTTTGGTTGAGAACCTCCAGAAGGGGTTTGAGGGATCTCCTTTTCTGGATCGTGGAAGGCAAGATGTCTGCAAATATTTGAATCTTGTTCCCTTGAAAGGAGAGGTTGTCCAGATTGCGAGTTTTTCTCATGAAGTCCTCCTTGACGCCATAAAAGTGCGGTTTGACCACTATGTCCCTCGGGAGCCCATCTTGTCGGGGGGGTTGGAGAGCTCTGTGGGCCCTGTCGAGTTTGAGTCTATGACCCTGGATGTCTGGAATAAGTTCCTTGATGAACAATTTGACAGTACTGGGTACGTCTGTAAACCGACTCAGGGATACCGCGTATGTGGAAGTTGTACCTTCTGCTTCTGTTTTCCAAATCCTCTATTTTGGATAATGCAATCTCGAGTTGGTCTTGAAGTGTTTGAATGCAGGTGGTGTTTTGGTTGGTGCGGGCAGAGGTGTTGTCAACCACTTGTTCGATTGCATCCATGCGGGCTCCCAGGCTCTGTAAATCTGCATTTATGGTGGCAGTGATCTGTGAGGCATTATGAGCCAGTCCTGCTGCCAGCATTTCTGAAAAGCTCTGTAGCATCAGCTGCATGTCAGGGGGGTAATGTGGCTGAGTGGGGGAGGAGAGGTGGGGGCCTGCCAGGCCTAGGGGGGATTGCAGCCCTGGGGTTTTTAGGAGATCTCCTAGGGTCCTGTTAAGGAGGGATACTGTGGAGGCAGGGGAGATCCCTTGGGGGGTAAAAGTACTTACTGGTGTTGCCAATAGGTTCTGGTGCAGGTGCTGGGCTGTGCTAGTAGTCACCGGAGTCTCCATCATGCTGTTCTGGTGTTGGTGAGAGGAGGGGGGATCCGCAATGGAGTCCTGTTCCTCCCTGTTTGCTCGTGTGGACACCGCGGCCACCATCTTGGAAGGAGCAGGGGCCGCCAGATTAAAATCCAGCTGGCGGCTCACCTCGCTTTTGTGTGCCTCGTTCGGCATACAGGGATATGCTAGGGCCTTCCGCAAAGTGGAAGGGGGTGTTTCGGCCGAATCCCGCTCGGTCTGCTTGCTTAGGGGGCTGAGAAGGGCCGGAGCGGCGCAGAGCTCCCGTTCACAGCATCCTCACGGAAGTCCTGCGCATGCGCACTATAGCTGCTGACTTTTAATATTTTTTGTTAAGGTGGACTCCCTCTTTAAAGTTTGCCTTGTTACGGATAATGATTTTTTGCGGTATAATTCTGCGTGAATTTTGAACAAAGAGTTCACACCTAAGCTAGTTCTTGGGTGCAATTCCCAGCTATAATACATTGTTCCTGGTTCCGGAGTGGAGGAAGCTGTATCTTGGCAAGGGCACTCAGGCCGAGTAATGGGCAGTCTATCACAGGCTGCTGGCTGGATACCTATTCTCCCGGCATAAAATTGTAGTGGGGTGATGGGAGACATGCAGGTAGTAGGGTAGTTCGACTCGAACATTGGCTGAAACAGCAAACAATTTGGGGTGTTCGCGACAAAATTAGAAAGCCACAGAACACCCTTTAAAAGTCTATGGGAGAAATCAGAAGTGCTAATTTTAAAGGCTAATATGCAAGTTATTGTCATAAAAAGTGTTTGGGGACCTGGGTCCTGCCCCAGGGGACATGTATCAATGCAAAAAAAAGTTTTAAAAACTAACGTTTTTTTGGGAGCAGTGATTTTAATAATGCTTAAAGTGAAACAATAAAAGTGTAAAATTCCTTTAAATTTCATACCTGGGGGGTGTCTATAGTATGCCTGTAAAGAGGCTCATGTTTCCCGTGTTTACAACAGTCTAACAGCAAAATGAAATTTGTAAAGGAAAAAAAATAATTTAAAACTACTTGAGGCTACACAGAATTGTCGGGTCCGACAATACACATAACAGGTCATTGATAAAAACTGCATGGGGATCACCCCGAACCAAAATTAAGAAAAAAAATGTGTGGGGGTCCCCCTAAAAATTCATACTCCCATGGATGCGGAGCGGGCCAAAAGCAAAGCGGGGAAGAAGACGCCACTGAGGAAGATGCCGGATGAGAACACCAGAGCAAGAAGTAGAGGATCGGAGGAAGAAGCAGAGGAACAAGAAGATGGAGGAAGAAACCGAAGGAAGAAGGAAGGAATAAGCCCTGAAGAAGATGGAAAGAAGAAGACTTTAAATAAAGGAATTGTCAAAAACTGTCTCTTGTCATTTTTAACATTTTTGAAACTTTTTTTGTGAAATTACCATTTCACACGGGGGGGGGTCTGGGGGTCCCCTTGTTAAAGGGGCTTTCAGATTCCAATAAGCCCCCCACATGAAGAGCCCCACAACCACCGGGCAAGGGTTGTGGGGATGAGGCCCTTGTCCCCCTCTTTTCCTGCGGCCTTCCAGGTTGCGTGCTCGGATAAGGGTCTGGTATGGGTTTTGAGGGGGACCCCCACACCATTTTTTTTTACATTTTGGCACAGGGTTCCCCTTAATATCCATACCAGACCTGAAGGGCCTGGTATGGAATTTCAGGGGACCCCCACGCATTTATTTTTCCTAATTTTGGTTCAGGGTTCCCCTGTGGGGATATCCCCATTGCGTTTTTATCAATGAACTGTTATGTGTATTGTTGACCCGACAATTCATTGTAGCCGCAAGTAGTATTAAATTATTTTTTTTTCCTTTAGAAATTTCATTTTGCTGTCAGACTGTTGTAAACACGGGAAACATGCGCCCCTTTTCAGGCATACTATAGACACCCCCCAGGTATGAAATTTAAAGGAATATTACACTTTTATTGTTTCACTTTAAGCATTATTAAAATCACTGCTCCCGAAAAAAAGGTCAGTTTTTAAAACTTTTTTTTGCATTGATACATGTCCCCTGGGGCAGGACCCGGGTCCGCAAACCCTTTTTATGACAATAACTTGCATATAAGCCTTTAAAATTAGCACTTTTGATTATTCATGTTTGAGTCCCATAGACGTTAACGGTGTTCGCGTGTTCAAACAAATTTTTTGCCTGTTCGCACGTTCTGGTGTAAACCGAACAGAGGGGTGTTTGGCTCATCCCTAGCGGGATGCTCATCCCTAGCGGCTCATCCCTAGCGGGTAGTGGTGGGGTGCTGTACCACATATAGATCTATATAAATCTTGGAAAATATCATCTGCTTTTAAGTTTTTTTATACCTCTGAAAGAGATCATGAATATGCAATCTTAACATCCTTCAGCTGTAATATCAGGGAGATGATGATGAAATCAAAATAATATATTTTTGTTCTGGGCAGATGCACTACAGACTGAACTTTATGAGTTCAATTAAGGATTTATAATCTCCATCACAGAATCACTAGGAAATCTTCAGAGTGCTTCCAATACCCATACTGGCACAATACCTTACTTCCCTAGATAACCTCCAGTGGAAACTACTATGGGGTACAAAAAAAGCCAGATGCTCATGTACTAATTTGATCCCTCACAAGAGTGTAGGGGGGGGCGGGATTAGTAGACATCCAGGACTATATGTGGGCTACCAGACTCGACCAATTAAAACACTGGCTTTCCCCTAATGACACGCCACTATGGGTAGAAATAGAAAAAAACCTTAGCTCCTATACCAGACCTACAGGCAGTCCTGGTTGGAGACTGTTGGATACCCTGGAGTCTAAGATGTCTGGCCCCCACTGTCATCATATCACTGCAAGCTTGGAGATTCCTCCTAACTCGCCAACTCAAAGACAATAAGGCATCAACCCTCAATCTCCCTCTAAGCATAATTGAAGCCAATATTCCTATGCTATCTCTAAAAACATTTCCCTCTCAGGGGATAACCTCAGTACACGACTTACTACTCAATAATTGCCCAAAAACATCAGAACATCTAATGAAAGAATTTAATATGCCAACCCAAATGCTTTTCACCTGTATAAGAGTATCCCACTTTATGCATGCCCACCCGATTCCTACTGTCCACCTTCCGACCCACATATGGCAACACCTCACTAATAGTACATTCCACAACAAGGGTATGTCGTTCTATTACAACATGCTTCAGAATAAAAAAGTGTTTAAAAAATTGACAGTACATATGAAATGGGCAACAGAAATAGGTACTTCACTTACGGAAGAGCAATGGAAATTAATACATAATACAACTATACATAAAACGTTGCCCTGCATTGGCCACTGGGAAACGATGATTAAGATAATTAATCGTTGGCAATACACCCCCTACAGACTTTCAAAAATGTTTCCTGACATTTCACCCCTTTGCTGGAGAAATTGCGGACACAAAGGCCATCTTCTCCACATGTTCTGGGAATGCCCCAACCTAACTAGCTTCTGGAATCAAATATTCAAACTGATTTCATCCCTTACTGGAATTCTCACATCTCCCAATCCAGCAATGGCTATACTACATGTTGGATTAGAAAACTATCCACACAATATGAGACATGTGGTATCACACATCCTTTTAGTCGCCAGATCCCTGATACTTTGAAACTGGAAAGTCACGCCCACTATTAACGTTACTGATGTAACCAGAATGGTACAACAAAACTACTCATTTGAACAACTATTAGCAATTAACTCGCTTAAATGTAGTAAATTTGACAAATTGTGGGAAATATGGACCAATACATATAACAATATATAACTATCTCTAGATATGAACTATTGAGCTTCAGATAATTCTAAATGCATAAGAATAATCGATTTGGTCATGTGCTTCTTCTTCTTGCTTCTTACTATTATTTTACTTTTTGATTTTCTGTATGATTTTCTGTATCGTTGTTATCTTGTATACAGTTGAGAGGGTGAATTAAGTCCCTGTGTGTTGTGAGAAGAAACTTTTAGAAAAGGTTTACGAGTATTTGTGTCATTCATGGGCGGCAGGGAGGGGTTGCGGTGATGCAAATGTGGAGCTTACCTTTGAGTCGAGATGGCTGGACACCTCTGTAGATGGAACAGGTGCTTGGAGGCGCTTTGGCGAGAGGCCGGGGAGAGTTCTCTGCGAAGGTTCCTGAGAGAGGGAAATGGATAGGCGAGGGGAGAGAGGAGGGATCAAGGAGGAGAGCAAGAAAGGCAGAAGAGGGCATAAGAAGGATGGGATGAAAAGCATGAAGGTCAAAAACTAAACTTGTACAATCAAATATTTCAATCAAACAGGGGAGAGAAAAAAATAAAATAAAGAAAAAGAAAAACAAAGTCCAAAAGAAAAATCACTGGACCGGCAAGCCGAGTCCAAGTCCAAGGACCCCAGTGAGGGGGAACTTGGAAAGGATGCAACCTCTGAAGAGGTTGTCTACCTGCTGTCACCAGAGGGGTGTTAAAACCCGCTCTGTTACAACAGAGAGAGTAGCAAGAGTCACCACTCCGGCCTTCAGACCCCCTGTTGGGGGAAAAATTACCCCTTAGTAGGGCCGGCCTATTAACATTTACTTCAAAAACAGTAAAAATCCAAGAACACAGTAATGCAAACATTTAGATATGTGGGTGAATACCTGTATACGAATAAGGTCCTGCAAGGGAAGGAGGCAAGGGAAGGAGGGAAGAGAGAGGCTGCAGTGCCTAATCATAGGGAAAGAGGGTGAGTGTGGCATAAAACAATCTATTGGGCATTGAAAAACTAGCCCCCACCCCAGCCGGGGTGGGAGGACCAAGCCTGGATAGGTATCCCAGTTAGCCATATAGGGGGCTAATGGGGCCAAAAATGTAATGGCAGATAGCCCAAAAAAAAAGGAATCCATTAAAGGCAGTGGCCTGACAGTTCGAGGTCAGGAGTGTCCGGGGTTATCATCTGCCCGTCCAGGGAGGGCGAGAGTCACGGAGTATACTTCAGAAGAAGGGGAAAACATCTCCCGGCCGGGAGTGTAAAGAAGGATTTCATCTTGGGGGGGTGGGAGTCCCGATATCTCTTCGGTAGTTGCCTGTTCCACAGGGGGGTCAGGGGGCTGCCCGGGGGGACGCTTGGAGGAGCCCGGCTTAGTTGTCGGTTGCTGAGGGTCCAATTCTTGAGAGATGAGTCCAAGTTTGAGTAGAAGACGTTCTCCATCTTGAATGTTGGAAAAGCCAAAAGATTTGTCTCTAAATTGGAATTGGAGGCGAAATGGAAATTGCCACCGATACTTGATAGAATTTTGGTTGAGAACCTCCAGAAGGGGTTTGAGGGATCTCCTTTTCTGGATCGTGGAAGGCAAGATGTCTGCAAATATTTGAATCTTGTTCCCTTGAAAGGAGAGGTTGTCCAGATTGCGAGTTTTTCTCATGAAGTCCTCCTTGACGCCATAAAAGTGCGGTTTGACCACTATGTCCCTCGGGAGCCCATCTTGTCGGGGGGGTTGGAGAGCTCTGTGGGCCCTGTCGAGTTTGAGTCTATGACCCTGGATGTCTGGAATAAGTTCCTTGATGAACAATTTGACAGTACTGGGTACGTCTGTAAACCGACTCAGGGATACCGCGTATGTGGAAGTTGTACCTTCTGCTTCTGTTTTCCAAATCCTCTATTTTGGATAATGCAATCTCGAGTTGGTCTTGAAGTGTTTGAATGCAGGTGGTGTTTTGGTTGGTGCGGGCAGAGGTGTTGTCAACCACTTGTTCGATTGCATCCATGCGGGCTCCCAGGCTCTGTAAATCTGCATTTATGGTGGCAGTGATCTGTGAGGCATTATGAGCCAGTCCTGCTGCCAGCATTTCTGAAAAGCTCTGTAGCATCAGCTGCATGTCAGGGGGGTAATGTGGCTGAGTGGGGGAGGAGAGGTGGGGGCCTGCCAGGCCTAGGGGGGATTGCAGCCCTGGGGTTTTTAGGAGATCTCCTAGGGTCCTGTTAAGGAGGGATACTGTGGAGGCAGGGGAGATCCCTTGGGGGGTAAAAGTACTTACTGGTGTTGCCAATAGGTTCTGGTGCAGGTGCTGGGCTGTGCTAGTAGTCACCGGAGTCTCCATCATGCTGTTCTGGTGTTGGTGAGAGGAGGGGGGATCCGCAATGGAGTCCTGTTCCTCCCTGTTTGCTCGTGTGGACACCGCGGCCACCATCTTGGAAGGAGCAGGGGCCGCCAGATTAAAATCCAGCTGGCGGCTCACCTCGCTTTTGTGTGCCTCGTTCGGCATACAGGGATATGCTAGGGCCTTCCGCAAAGTGGAAGGGGGTGTTTCGGCCGAATCCCGCTCGGTCTGCTTGCTTAGGGGGCTGAGAAGGGCCGGAGCGGCGCAGAGCTCCCGTTCACAGCATCCTCACGGAAGTCCTGCGCATGCGCACTATAGCTGCTGACTTTTAATATTTTTTGTTAAGGTGGACTCCCTCTTTAAAGTTTGCCTTGTTACGGATAATGATTTTTTGCGGTATAATTCTGCGTGAATTTTGAACAAAGAGTTCACACCTAAGCTAGTTCTTGGGTGCAATTCCCAGCTATAATACATTGTTCCTGGTTCCGGAGTGGAGGAAGCTGTATCTTGGCAAGGGCACTCAGGCCGAGTAATGGGCAGTCTATCACAGGCTGCTGGCTGGATACCTATTCTCCCGGCATAAAATTGTAGTGGGGTGATGGGAGACATGCAGGTAGTAGGGTAGTTCGACTCGAACATTGGCTGAAACAGCAAACAATTTGGGGTGTTCGCGACAAAATTAGAAAGCCACAGAACACCCTTTAAAAGTCTATGGGAGAAATCAGAAGTGCTAATTTTAAAGGCTAATATGCAAGTTATTGTCATAAAAAGTGTTTGGGGACCTGGGTCCTGCCCCAGGGGACATGTATCAATGCAAAAAAAAGTTTTAAAAACTAACGTTTTTTTGGGAGCAGTGATTTTAATAATGCTTAAAGTGAAACAATAAAAGTGTAAAATTCCTTTAAATTTCATACCTGGGGGGTGTCTATAGTATGCCTGTAAAGAGGCTCATGTTTCCCGTGTTTACAACAGTCTAACAGCAAAATGAAATTTGTAAAGGAAAAAAAATAATTTAAAACTACTTGAGGCTACACAGAATTGTCGGGTCCGACAATACACATAACAGGTCATTGATAAAAACTGCATGGGGATCACCCCGAACCAAAATTAAGAAAAAAAATGTGTGGGGGTCCCCCTAAAAATTCATACTCCCATGGATGCGGAGCGGGCCAAAAGCAAAGCGGGGAAGAAGACGCCACTGAGGAAGATGCCGGATGAGAACACCAGAGCAAGAAGTAGAGGATCGGAGGAAGAAGCAGAGGAACAAGAAGATGGAGGAAGAAACCGAAGGAAGAAGGAAGGAATAAGCCCTGAAGAAGATGGAAAGAAGAAGACTTTAAATAAAGGAATTGTCAAAAACTGTCTCTTGTCATTTTTAACATTTTTGAAACTTTTTTTGTGAAATTACCATTTCACACGGGGGGGGGGGTCTGGGGGTCCCCTTGTTAAAGGGGCTTTCAGATTCCAATAAGCCCCCCACATGAAGAGCCCCACAACCACCGGGCAAGGGTTGTGGGGATGAGGCCCTTGTCCCCCTCTTTTCCTGCGGCCTTCCAGGTTGCGTGCTCGGATAAGGGTCTGGTATGGGTTTTGAGGGGGACCCCCACACCATTTTTTTTTACATTTTGGCACAGGGTTCCCCTTAATATCCATACCAGACCTGAAGGGCCTGGTATGGAATTTCAGGGGACCCCCACGCATTTATTTTTCCTAATTTTGGTTCAGGGTTCCCCTGTGGGGATATCCCCATTGCGTTTTTATCAATGAACTGTTATGTGTATTGTTGACCCGACAATTCATTGTAGCCGCAAGTAGTATTAAATTATTTTTTTTCCTTTAGAAATTTCATTTTGCTGTCAGACTGTTGTAAACACGGGAAACATGCGCCCCTTTTCAGGCATACTATAGACACCCCCCAGGTATGAAATTTAAAGGAATATTACACTTTTATTGTTTCACTTTAAGCATTATTAAAATCACTGCTCCCGAAAAAAAGGTCAGTTTTTAAAACTTTTTTTTGCATTGATACATGTCCCCTGGGGCAGGACCCGGGTCCGCAAACCCTTTTTATGACAATAACTTGCATATAAGCCTTTAAAATTAGCACTTTTGATTATTCATGTTTGAGTCCCATAGACGTTAACGGTGTTCGCGTGTTCAAACAAATTTTTTGCCTGTTCGCACGTTCTGGTGCAAACCGAACAGAGGGGTGTTTGGCTCATCCCTAGCGGGATGCTCATCCCTAGCGGCTCATCCCTAGCGGGTAGTGGTGGGGTGCTGTACCACATATAGATCTATATAAATCTTGGAAAATATCATCTGCTTTTAAGTTTTTTTATACCTCTGAAAGAGATCATGAATATGCAATCTTAACATCCTTCAGCTGTAATATCAGGGAGATGATGATGAAATCAAAATAATATATTTTTGTTCTGGGCAGATGCACTACAGACTGAACTTTATGAGTTCAATTAAGGATTTATAATCTCCATCACAGAATCACTAGGAAATCTTCAGAGTGCTTCCAATACCCATACTGGCACAATACCTTACTTCCCTAGATAACCTCCAGTGGAAACTACTATGGGGTACAAAAAAAGCCAGATGCTCATGTACTAATTTGATCCCTCACAAGAGTGTAGGGGGGGGCGGGATTAGTAGACATCCAGGACTATATGTGGGCTACCAGACTCGACCAATTAAAACACTGGCTTTCCCCTAATGACACGCCACTATGGGTAGAAATAGAAAAAAACCTTAGCTCCTATACCAGACCTACAGGCAGTCCTGGTTGGAGACTGTTGGATACCCTGGAGTCTAAGATGTCTGGCCCCCACTGTCATCATATCACTGCAAGCTTGGAGATTCCTCCTAACTCGCCAACTCAAAGACAATAAGGCATCAACCCTCAATCTCCCTCTAAGCATAATTGAAGCCAATATTCCTATGCTATCTCTAAAAACATTTCCCTCTCAGAGGATAACCTCAGTACACAACTTACTACTCAATAATTGCCCAAAAACATCAGAACATCTAATGAAAGAATTTAATATGCCAACCCAAATGCTTTTCACCTGTATAAGAGTATCCCACTTTATGCATGCCCACCCGATTCCTACTGTCCACCTTCCGACCCACATATGGCAACACCTCACTAATAGTACATTCCACAACAAGGGTATGTCGTTCTATTACAACATACTTCAGAATAAAAAAGTGTTTAAAAAATTGACAGTACATATGAAATGGGCAACAGAAATAGGTACTTCACTTACGGAAGAGCAATGGAAATTAATACATAATACAACTATACATAAAACGTTGCCCTGCATTGGCCACTGGGAAACGATGATTAAGATAATTAATCGTTGGCAATACACCCCCTACAGACTTTCAAAAATGTTTCCTGACATTTCACCCCTTTGCTGGAGAAATTGCGGACACAAAGGCCATCTTCTCCACATGTTCTGGGAATGCCCCAACCTAACTAGCTTCTGGAATCAAATATTCAAACTGATTTCATCCCTTACTGGAATTCTCACATCTCCCAATCCAGCAATGGCTATACTACATGTTGGATTAGAAAACTATCCACACAATATGAGACATGTGGTATCACACATCCTTTTAGTCGCCAGATCCCTGATACTTTGAAACTGGAAAGTCACGCCCACTATTAACGTTACTGATGTAACCAGAATGGTACAACAAAACTACTCATTTGAACAACTATTAGAAATGAACTCGCTTAAATGTAGTAAATTTGACAAATTGTGGGAAATATGGACCAATACATATAACAATATATAACTATCTCTAGATATGAACTATTGAGCTTCAGATAATTCTAAATGCATAAGAATAATCGATTTGGTCATGTGCTTCTTCTTCTTGCTTCTTACTATTATTTTACTTTTTGATTTTCTGTATGATTTTCTGTATCGTTGTCTTGTATACAGTTGAAAATATCAATAAAAATCTTTCATTGTTAAAAAAAAAAAAATATACAAAAAGATTTAAAATCTTGGTCCACTGTATTTTTTCTTGGTTTGGCAGAGCTTCCATTATTAAAATTAATATTCTTCCAAGACTTCTTTATCTTTTTCAAACTGTACCCATAAAATTACCACAAGCCTTTTTTACCTCATTTTGCAGTGCTTGCTCTCTATTAATATGGGATAAATCCAAACCAATAATTAGTTTTGACAGACTCACTATACTTAAATTAAAAGGTGGTATTGGACTTCCAGATATATCTAAATATTATTGGTCTTGTCAATTAACCAGAATTGTTGACTGGAGTATTCATTCTTCTACTAAAGATTGGGTATCCATTGAAAGTTCATTCTCTCCCATTCCTCTTCACCAACTAGATTATTCCCACTCATGTACCACAAGATTGCAAACAACATCCTCTGGTAATACTTTACAAATATTCAAGCAGGCTTGTCAAACATTTACAATATCCTCTTCCCCAGGTCCTTTCACACCTATTTGCAACAATCCTGATTTCCCTCCAGTCCTTTCGAACTTCTTCTTTACAAAACTTTGGCCTCATGCTGCCGTTAGAGCCACACAGTTTTTTAGGGATGGTTACTTTATGACTTTAAAAGATTTAAAGTCACAGACATCAGATTTTTCTTTCCCTTTTTGGTTATATTTTCAAATTAGACATTTTCTGAATAACCCTCTTACTAGAAAAAAATTTTGCAAGATTATTAACCAATTTTGAACTGTTGTGCTCTAAAAAATAACCTCAGAGACATATTATTTCTGCAATATATTCCCTTTTTTTCTCAAATTGCAACTCTAAATCAAATATTGCTAGTCAACTCTGGGAGAGGGATCTTTCTATTGATCATACAGATGAAGAATGGAGTAAAATGTATTCTTACATACATAAGGGTTCCGTTAATGTCTCCACTCAAGAAAATGGATTCAAAATCTTTTCTAGGTGGTACAAAACTCCACTTCACTTACATAAAATGTTTCCATTATTGCCACCAAATTGTTGGAGATGTGCAGATACAGATGGTTCTTTACTTCATATTTTTTGGACTTGCCCAAATATTCAACCCTTTTGGAAGGAAGTCCACCGTCTTACCACACATATTTCCGCACTTCCGTTAGATTACTCACCAGCACAAATGCTTTTACACCACTCTAACATTCCGAGAAAAAATTATCATAAATCTCTTGCCTTACATTTACTCAACATGGCTAAAATGTGTATTCCAGCTCTCTGGAAAGACACTAACCCTCCCCCTATCCTTGATTGGTTCAAAGGTATTGACAAGGTAAAAACCATGGAAGAATTGATCCATCAGGCCAATGACACTCCTAACAACTTTCTGAAAACTTGGGATTGTTGGAACCACTTTCAAAACTCAAATGAATTCACTCTGTTATTATCACAATAACTTTTAGCTCTTTTATTACGCTTTTCATTGTTCATACTGACATTTGATATATTACTCTGCGTATCTCCTACATGCTTCTTTTGATTCCTTCATATACCTCACCTTTTTGTATAAAAGGGGAAAACACACTAAAACTAGAAAGGTATTTGTATTTAGATTTTTTCCTCGTATATTTACTATACTTTTTAACAGAACTTTATTTACACCATATATCTCACTGCTAGTTTTATTTATAAATTGGTGTTACTTACGTCTTCTGATGTTGTTTTCTTTTTTTTTTCTTTCTTTTTCATATTTAAGTTATTTCTTTATAACTATTGTAATTTACTATTGCTCACTGTTCTCTTGTACATTATTGTACTATTGTATTCACTCTTATTTCATACAATAAACTTTATTGCACAAAAAAAAAAAGATGGAAGATACACTCTATGCAACACAACTTCAAAAAATTATTTGGATTCCACCAAAATTTAGAACACAGTATAAATATGCACAAGTTAACTAAAATTGTACTTAAAACATGGGATACACTGTATCAAAAAGAAAAATGGAAATACAATTCCCCTTTAATTTCATTAACGGGCACCAATTTTTTTTTTATCCCGGGGAACGGGACACGGATGGGTAAACAAATGGGGAGTGCACAATTAAAGGATATCACAACTCACTGGAAAATTATGACAAAGCAGGACCTAATTAGGACTCACAGGTGGCATTATTTAAATGATTGGGAATATTTACAAATAAAGCACTTTGTGAGCACAATTCCCCAACCAATCAGAGATGAGATTAACTCCAATCGAAAAGCTCTGTAACAAAAAAATACCTGTAAAACATGGAATATCCCAAATATATGAAATCCCAACAGACTTAGAAGGCCACAGGACCCTACCCTTCATAAAAAAATGGGAACACGATATGGGCACAAAACTAGATGAAACACAAATGATAGGTGCAGTGCATAATCTCAATAGAGGCAAATTAAAAGTGTATGGTGCGCTGGCATTTGACTCCAGTTAGAATCAATAAATTTCATCCAAATAATTCCCCACAGTGTTGGAGGAATTGCAATCAATTAGGAACAACAATGCATATGGTGGTCCTACATGTAAGTTTACATGACAGTATATTTCCCTATAAGGGATATCTTATTTATTTTGATGTGACCTTACATGGGCTCTGAGGACTTTACTACAAAACAATGATATATTTTATATAGCATAGTTATATATGAGGCCTTTTTGGTTCATTTGTCCCATCCTCCATATGCTGTGATTTTCATTTCAGATTACTGCCCCCTACTATTCCAGAAGAAACGTCACTGATCTAATAAACATGTTTAATTTTGGATATTGTGATAATTAGGCTCCATTCACACATGCTGCGGCTGCGGCTCAGAGCATGGAGTCTGGTGTGTCTATGTTCACTGATTCAGATGCGAATCAGATCTGAATTTTTGCCTGAATTCGCCCCTGAATCAGACCAAAAGACGAAAAGACGTACATGACTCTTTCCAAATGTGGACCACAGCTGCCCTGGAGCTGTGTAAACTTTCAAATCATGGAATGATGTACTGTAAATGAATTAATATATACATTTGTACAAGTATTTTACTTTCAATATTCCTAACAATATGAATGAAAACACAGTCCTGGAGCTGTTTTCTGTTAGGATTCATACATATGTATATATACAGTATATATATAGATATCTATATATATAGATCTCGCTCTCTCTCTCTCTCTCTCTCTCTCTCTCTCTCTCTCTCTCTCTCTCTCTCTCTATATATATATATATATATATATATATACATTGCCTTGAAAAAATATTTGTACCCCTTGAAATTTTCCACACTTTGTCATGTTACAACCAAAAACGTAAATGTATTTTATTGGGATTTTAGGTGATAGACCAACATAAAGTAGCACATAGTTGTACAGTGGTAGGAAAGTGATATATGGTTTACAATTTTTTTTTTACAAATAAATATGTGAAAATAATGTTTGTGTTTAATCTGCTTGCAATGTTATGTGCAAAAGTAAAAAAAAAAAATATTTTATTGTTTGACACCACAGTTTCCTTCAAACACACAGGAATGGCAGACTGTGTCTTCCCAGTTTGCCCAGTGCAACAAAACGTCCCACACTCTGCTTGAGTGCTTTCATCATATACCGCTTCCTCCCAGTCTGAATATAGATATCAGATATTCCAACCTCTCACAAGCACAAAACAAGACAATAATGTTTAGTTGCTGAACATGGATTCTTTATTAGAAAAAGAATACAACTCTTATATACAGTTTAAGAGGAGGAGGTTCCCCCCTCCTGCTGATATTACTCTAACAATACACCTGTAACCAGAAAAATAAATGAACATGAGCTAATTAACTAACCCCCTAAATCAGCTGATGTGACTCCCTAACTACACTTGCAATTGCAGGGTTAATTAGCACAAACAACAATGGGTGAAAGACTCTTAGAAGCTGTGGCAAGCCAGACTAGACTCATTTAAATTATACAAGTTAACAGACAGGTGGCTGGAGTTGATGACATTAGCATCTAACAGTATGTGTCCCAACAGTATGAATCAGTCACTATTTCTAATATGGCATATACAGGGTTCCCAGAGTCTGTGTGTCTTGGGAGGATATGGACCTGAATCCAAAGTAACACAACCTCAAGGGTCCCCAGGCATACAGCTCACAAAGAGCACCGTTCCCCCAAATGCCAGGGCCCATGGTCGGTAGGCAAGAGGCTAGCATGCAGTCCCCTCCAAAAGCCTCAGTCCTGGCTAGGTCTGTCACACCCAGCATTGGGACTTTCCTAACTGCGGAGTGGCAAAAGATGGGAAGCACATCCCCAACTCAGGGTCATACTTTTACAATTATAAGGGGTTTAATAGTATTGTGATGTTGGTGGTGGTGTTGGCAACATACGAGTTCCTGTATGTGGACGTGGGGAAAAATGGCTGGATTTCGGATGGCCCACACAGAGTTCTTCAGACGTCTCCAGAATGGCGGCTTGGGCTTGCCACCTCTGGAAGACAATGTGGCTGGTCTCCTGTTTGTGTTTGTCTCTGATGAAGCGTTTGGGCTGGGTGACCATCTGATGCAGCCGTTCCCCATGAGGACCCTCACTCCAGACCAGAGGGTTTTTAATTACCGGCTAGCCAGAAGAGTGGTTGAGAATGCATTTGGAATAATGACGAGCCGGTTCTGCCAATTTCTCACAGCGATCAACATGGTGGAATATAAACTGTATCATATTGCCCTTGCATGCTACATACTCCATAATTATTTAAGGAAAAATGCCTCAAACTATGTGGCCTCAGTTGGGACTAAGGCTGGCTTTCCTGGATCCTTCAACCCTGACGGCACTTGAAGCTGGCCATCTTGGCTTGCCCCCCAAAAGTGCCTGCGAAATAAGACAAAAGTGTGTAGAGTACTTTGCGGGTAGGGAGGCCATTGATATGCCAGACAATGTGTGAAACTTTTTGGTAATACATTTTTTTGGTATAAACTGAACTGAAAATATTTCATTTGATTTACTGCTTGTGTTTCTTTTAGCTGTCTCCTAGGTTCTCCAATGGCCTTTTATTTTTGGCCATTTTCTTCAATAGTGCACACACACACATTGTTTTTGTTGTTAATTTTTTTTAATGAAAAAAAATGGATTTGCCTTTAGTAAATACCCCCATTGTCACTGTAACTACACCAACTTACTCCAAAAACTGGTATTGAGCATTGAAAGAAGAAGCCACACATTGTTGAGTATAAAACATTTTTACTCAAAGCACATTCACATGTGTGTTATAAAAGTTTTTTTTTTAACAAACCAACATTGGTTGTGTAACATTTATGTTTGACAGTAGATATAGCCTTTTTTTTTACTAAACATGCATATTTAAAACCATAACATACACAACTCAGGAACTTACAAAGTTCAACTTTGATAAATTGAAGGCAATATGAGACATTTGTATGTCAAAATTGTGTTGATCTTGTCTTCATCAGATGGGGTGATGTCACCCCTGTAAAAGCCAAATTTTGAAGATGCACACAAATTGGGAGTCAAAATGTGGATTTCCCTCCTGATCCCATGCCTAATGTCAACATGTGCTAGCTCCCATCATGGGGGATCAATGGATGTGTTTTCGGGGGTGCAACCCCTTCCTCTCATCTACTTTAGTTGCGAGGAAGGGGTTGCACCCACAAAACGCGTACATTGATATCCCGTGATGGCAGATAGCACATGTTGACACACTGTGTGCATCTTCAAAATTAAACTTTCAAATTACTTTAAAAATGTTTTTAAAAATAAAAAAATATAGCGACAAACTGTAAAAAAATTTGGGTGTTTTAGATTCTGCCTAAAACATCAATGATGTTGTTGAGTCTTTTTTCAACATAATTGATGTTTTCCTTGATCTTCTCTAATTCCTGATTGCACACCAGTATCTTCCTGATGAGGATCTGTGCACTTTCACTGTTGAAATTAGTTTCTTCTTTCACAACATCCACATCACCTAAAAAAAAAAAAAAAAACACACCATGTATTATAAATATGCAGGCATACATCTATTACCTGAAGCTGTGGTCTCAGACACTGACCTGTTGTGGTCACTATTTTGCCCAATTCATGAACCTCTCCTCCCTTCACATCTTCTTCATGGTGTGTGGGGATTTACCCTTCTTTAGGAGGTGTGGGGTTTGTGGTGTCCTCAGATGTCCCGATTCTTTTCTCCCCTATGTGAATAAAAAAAAAGGTATACTTAGCACACAGATATTTGAGGCAAGAAATAGGAATATGAAACATTGCTTGAAAGTGTCATACAATTGTCTGTTTTGGCAGAGTTTTAAGCTGAAGACATTTCTTTACCTTTCTTAAAGCCGGAATACTTACCTGTTTTGTTAAAGTTTCACACATGGAGAGACCCCTAGTATCCACTGGAGCACCTGTGTGGTTAACCCTAAAAAGGGTGTTCTGGTGTCCCACACTAGTGCTCCTGCGTCCAGATGTGTAAACAGCTGCTGAGTGTCCTCTCCTTACACTGAATCAAGTTTGCATTTCATTCTAGTTACAAACCCATCTAGACAACAATGTACTAAACTTATTTTAATACAAATAGGCATGAACAAATGTACCTGCATCTGCCAAAAACATTGTATTAGTGGTCGAACAAACAATGTTTACTACGATTACTGTCCCCATGAACCTGAAACTTGCCATTTTACTGCCATTTTAAACTGAAAAAAGAAAAGAAAAGCACATGGAGCAGCATGCAAGTATTAATAAAATAGGATCACACAACAAATATTTACTTTTTTGCAGCACTTTCCTGATCCTTCTGTACTGATCCTGCTCCCTCAATTTCAGGTCTGACCAGCGTTTCCTCAATTGCACCTTGGATCGTCGTACCCCAAAATTCCTGTGCAGACTTCTCATAACTTTAGTCACAATCTTGGCCTTTCTCACATTTGGTTTGCTGTACGGTCCATACTTCCCATCATAGTCGGCCCTCTTCAAGATGTCCACCATCTCCACCATCTCTACAAAGGACATATTTGAGGCCTTAAATCTCCTCCTGGATCGGGATGTTTCTGGCTCCGGGCTTTCTTCATCCTCCTCGTTGCTGCTATTCTCATGCACCTGTCGTCTCTCCGCCATGTGCTCTCCCACTGCGCCAAATGAGAAGGGGTGGGGAATATGCTAGAAATAAGGTCAGGGGCAGAGTTTCACGCATGCGCAGTGTATATAAATCATAACACACGTGTGTCGTAAGTACGATCTGTGAGTGGATTACGGAGTAGCGTTAGCGCCGATCGTGCAAACGAAGGTACAATTTGAACTTGGGGCATCAGTGGTTAGTGGCCTATACTGCTTATAGATTGAGGCCTATATTGGGACAAGATTAGGAGAGTTTAGCCTGACATTAGGATTTGTCTTGTGTTGTGTCTTGCAGAGAAAATGGATACATTTAATGACCATGACTTCCTCCCCAACTTCATTGATAAGTACAGGGAGCTGCCCTGTCTGTGGCAAGTGAAAAAACTATTTTATAACAACAAAATAAAGAGAAAGGCAGCGCTGGATCAACTGTCGGAATTGGTGAAGCTGGTGATTCCCACGGCAGACATCGACTATTTAAAGTGCAAAATTGGTGGCATGAGGAGCACATATAATAGGGAGCGCAAAAAGGTCCAGGATTCCATGAGATCAGGAGCAGCAGCAGATGACATTTATGTCCCCAGGCTCTGGTACTACGACAGACTGTGTTTTTTGTCAGACCAGAGTGAACCCAGGCCATCACTCTCAACCCTTCCTTCCACTCTTCCTTCCACCTCAGCTGAGGCTTCCGACGTACAACCTGGGCCTTCCACCCAGGAAGAAGATGTGGAGGAGCCCAGCTTGAGCCAGGTATAGCATTGTTCAACATATTTCTTGTCAAAAAATAAATTATGTTAACTAGATGTTATTATTTATCACTAATTTCTGATTTAACAAAGTGGTTTACATATCAATAGACAGTAGTAGCCAAAAATGATTTTACAAGAATGAAAAATGCGGGGGTCAGAATAATAGTCTTTTCTATTTGTTAACATTCAATTTGCAACAGTCATGAGCTCAAAATTGCATTTGATTGATGACCAAAAAACTAAAATGTCCCATTTTCATACACAGGAAAGTCTCAGCCAGGAGGAGGGCATGGAAAGTGGTAGCCAGGAGGTGGCCGTGGAAAGTGGCAGCCAGGAGGTGGCCGTGCCCAGTAGCCTGACAAAATCCCAGGTTCCGCCCTCCACCTTCCAACAAAAAGGACCAGGAAGGGTAGGAACCTGGAGGAGTCAGCGACTAATTTGATTTGGCAGGCTACTGCGGTCCTCACAACCACCCCTAATATCCAGGAGGCCTTTGGCTGTATGACGGCCAGTAAAATGCAAGTAATGGAGGAGGGCCAACGCCTCATCTGTGAGGAGGTCATATTTCAGGCCCTAAATAAGGGGGTGAGGGGCGAACTCACCAATAAAATACAAGTCTGTGAGTTGGACCATATGACTCCTCCACCACTCCCTGCAACACCTCCAACACCACTGCCACATCCTGGAAGAAAGCATGCAAGGAAGTCTTGAGAGTGATGGCCTGGGTTCGGTGTGGTATGGCAAAAAACGCAGGCTGTTGTAAGACCACAGCCTCGGGACATATATGTCATCTGCTGCTGCTCCCGATCTCTCAGAGTCCTGGGCCGTATTGTGCTCCCTATTAAATGGACTCCTCAGGCTACCAATTTTGCCTGTCAAATAATTGATGTCTGCCCTGGGGTACAAAGGCTTCACCAATTCCAACTGTTTCTCCAGCGTTGCCTTCCTCTTTATTTTGTTATGACCCCTAATACATTTTTAAATTTTTTTGGAAAAATACTTGGCTATGTGTTTTACTTCAAAAAGGACAGTTTGTTTGTGAGTAGGCAGGTACATTTCAAAAATACAATGTCAAATTAACAAGGGAGACCAACACTAACCAACCTCTTTGAGGTTAAAAAAAAATACAAGATAATAATGGTGTTGTGGTAACTTGACACACAAAACAAAAAAAATATTATGGAGATCACATAAAAAATAAAAAAAAAAATCTTGATAAATAAAAAAAAAAAGTAAGATTATTAAAAAAAAAAAAAAAAGATTATTCTGGAGATCTTGAAAAAAAAAAAAAAAAAGAAAAGATTATTGAGGAGATCACGAGAAATAATAAGAAATCAGTTTGTCAGAACTCTGTGTGAATATCAGCAGCAAAGCAACTTCATTATTCTAGCATTAGAAAAAAGAAGAGAATGCGCTGCATTGAAAGATTAAACAATTTGCAGCGTGACGAATGTGCTCCATCTCCATTACGAACGCTAGTTTTACAAGACCGAGCGCTTCTTCGTCTCGTACTTGATTCTGAGCATGCGTGGAATTTTGTGCGTCGGACTTTTGTACACACGCTTGGACTTTCTGACAACAACGTTTGTTGTCGGAAAATTTGAGAACCTGCTCTTAAACATTTGTGTTCGGAAATTCCGACAGCAAATGTCCGATGGAGCATACACACAAGCTCGGACTTTCCGACAACAAGCTCCTGCTGCTTCTCTGATTAATGCTCTACTTGCCCGGCCTATCAGTTTAGGTGGGCAGCCATGTCTTGCTAGGTTAGCGTTTTTTCCATACTCTTTTCATTTTTGGATGATGGATTCAACAGTGCTCTGAAAGATGTTCAAAGCTTGGGATATTTTTTTATAACCTAACCCTGCTTTAAACTTCTCCACAACCTTATCCCTGACCTGTCTGGTGTGTTCCTTGGCCTTCATTATGCTGTTTGTTTACTAAGGTTCTCTAAAAAACCTCTGAGGGCTTCACAGAACATCTGCATTTATACTGAGATTAAATTACACACAGGTAGACTCTATTTACTAATTAGGTGACTTCTGAATTGGTTCCACTAGATTTAAGTTAGGGGTATTAGAGTAAAGGGGGCTGAATACAAATGCATAACACACTTTTCAGATATTTATTTGTAAAAAAAATTGAAAACCATTTATCATGTTCCTTCCAATTCACAATTATGTGCCATTTGGTGATGGTCTATCACATAAAATCCCAATAAAATACATTTACGTTTTCGGTTGTAACATAAAAAAAAAATGTGGAACATTTCAAGGGACAAGAATACTTTTTCAAGGCACTGTGCATATATATATATATATATATATATATATATATATATATATATATATATATATATATTGTAAGATTGGGGTTCAGATCAGACTCAAACGGTAGGTGCGTTTTCCAGTGATTACGCCAGTACAAAACTGTATTTTTAAGGGCCTGGTAGCCCACTTTTATTTAAAAGCACAGAAAAGTTCACAAAGACATCAGTACACACGCAGGGGGGTTCCACCATTACTGTTTCTTGCACACTCAATACTTTAGCCTCCTGGCTTACATTGTTCCCATACAGCTGATTCGGGCCTTTAGCCTAGGCCTCAGGTCTGCTCCTCAGACCCAAAAGAGTTTCCTAGAGTTAAGCTCTCTCCTAGCTCACTCCTGATCAGCCCCTTGCTGCTCTATAACCAAGTACATCTGCCTCCAGCAGACATGCATACTCTGGCTGCCCCATGCAGCCTCTGACTCCTCTCAGGGGAATGGGAGTCCACCTGACTCCCATGCACAGACTTCCTGTCTGTTGGGTGAAACCCTGAGCCATAGCCAGGTCAAAACTAAATAGCCCAGCACACAGCTATGCAATCAGCGTGCCTTTCTCTCCAAAATCTGGCGTAAACCAGCAATCCTCCAGGTAGCACAGGGTCCTACCGCCACAATATATATAATCTATCTATCTGTCTATCTATCTATCTATCTATCTATCGATCGATCGATCGATAGATAGATAGATAGATAGACAGATATTATTTGTTCATTTTTAACTTCAGATGTTTACAACCACTATAATGTGATTTGTGGGAGCAACTTTTATTCTTTGCATTAAATAAAAATGAACGGTACATGTTTATTCATTGTGGTTGTAGAGTTTATCATCATATAATTGATAGTGAGGCTATAGCTATATTCTTAATACACTGAGCATTTATTTGCAATAGAGCTAATTGAACAATGGCCATTGTTTATTATGAATATTTCCTTGGTGTTTACAATAATAAAAACTACTATGTGGAATAATGAGAAGCAGTGGCGGCTGATGCGTGATAATTCGGGGGGGGGGGGGGCAACTGCCACCCACCATCCAGCAGGAGACGAGTCAGTCCACCCCCCTGGGGAAAAGAAGGCGGGGACTGTGCCCCCCCCACGGAAAGGACAGCCTCCTTACCTCCCCTATTTCCCCTGACCGAGCCGGGAGCGCCGCTGAGGGGGAGCCAATTCCGGTGGCGGTTCTCCTCCGGCTGTGCTCTCCTCTCTCCTCCTTCTCCCTCCTCCTAGGCATCCAAAAGGATTACCTGGCATTTTTATACCAATATAATTCTGCGGTATCCAAATGTAATCATACGGTAACCGTACTAAACCATAATATTACTGGCTGCAGTTAAATAGTGGTGGTGGGATATACTATTCCTACATAAAAAATCTAGTGAATATAATAATGTAATCATATGCGATTATAATTTGCGATCATGAACAATAAAAATTGCAATCCCATGCGATCCTCCCAATGACAACCTGTGTAGCATACACACCTCTGTATACACTAACACATGTAGCCTTCATATGCAATAGAGAAATTTGCAACCCTGTGCAATAATTGCAATACTGCGATAATTGCAGTGGCAATCTGTAATTTACATAAATCTATATAAAAGTGCATCAATATACAATAATCAATATAGAAATAAAGTGAACTGTGTTTAAAGTGCTCTTGTGCCAAACTAATTCATGCATTAATCTGTGCCCATAAAATCGCAGCATAAAGTCCATTCATAACTACTCCATTCTTCTGGTGCTCATTGCAGATAATAAAACAGATGATATAACAGTAAAGTGCTCGTGTCCACTCTTGTGCTCCCCCTTTGGTGTAAGCGCTCACCTTAGAGCGTGTGACCTTGCACCTAAGCTCGGTCAAAACATGCTTTTAAACCACCTCTAGGTTTATGGTCAGCATTTAGATCCTTGGATGGTTGCTTGCAGCAATATTCATATGGAAAACAGAAGAAACTGGCTAGTGTATTACCGTTTTAAAAGTTTTATTTAAAATGACAAAATTCCCTATATTAAGATACTCACATTTAATAGGTGCTATGAGCGCACCACTCTGTATCAAGCCAAACAAATATAAAGGCGCTGTGTTGATGTGTCCTCTCCCGCTCTGAGAACACCCCACTGTCTCACAAACCGTCCTGCCCCCCCCCCCACAACATGTGTCGATACCGGGAAATGTTGTATCTTTCTCAAGAGGAATTCTATTGGACGGTTGAGATGTCAATCATTTTATAGTGTCATCGCGGCCATTTTGTTGAAGACCACAGACATTCTATAGTTTATTATATGCTCGCGGCCATTTTCTGATAGGTCAAAATGCTGCACACTACCCATACTGCATGTCGTGTATTGTGACCCAGCACAATAACACACAGCAGCATATAACATCAGTTTATAATGGTTTATAAGGCGCGTATTAGCCTAAATTGAGCCTATATATCCCTCTACAGGTTACAATAAAGACGGTATGTAAGGAGAATTACACATCTTCACAGCGTCACTAACATAAAAAATATATATACAAAAATAATATAAACAGTGTCATTGAAAACAACGACATCCTAACCCCCTCATGGTGCCAGTGCCTGGTTCACAGACAGCGGGCCAGGGCGCATTTTCTCTGCGGTGGTGTGCCACGACCGACTCCGGGCCGGCTGGGAAGGCCCCGGGGGGGGACGGTGGGCACTCTAGGCCGGGCATCAGAGGGGGTGGTTCGCTGCCCTCGCTCCGTCCGATTCAGCCGTGTCCAGCTTTACAGCCCCCCCCCCTCGGCAAGAGCAGTCGTGGTGGCCTGGGGCTGAGGGAGACAACCGCCTCCGCACCCTCCCCCGCAGAACCGTCCCTCCCTTCGGGGCTGGGGGAAGCGGGGAGGGGGGAGAGGGCCACGCCTACCGGGCAGGAGTCCGCTAAGGAGTGTGTAACAACTCACCTGCCGAATCAACTAGCCCTAAAAATGTACCTCTCCACACCACAATTGCAGGCCGCCAGCAAACATCGATTTTCCGGGACCCGCAGGCACGCTCCCACTTTGTGCGGTGCGCTCGCACCCGATAGGTGGAAAATTTAAAGGAACATACAGGTACTCCCATTTGCCTGCCTGTGCCATTTTGCCGAAGTACATCTGTGTGCGGCGGTCGGCAATCGGTTAAGGAGCAGTAGAACAGTTGAATATTGCATTCTACAAGTACGATTTTCCATGGTAACAACTTACATCTCTGGAGCCGGATTTCCTCTATAAGAGCAGCATAACTTTTGACACTGCCTTCCAAGTTAACCCCTGATACCCCTAGAGCTGGACTTCTAAATGAGCAGCAGAGTTGCAGACTGAAGATATTTATAAGTGCCAGCTTTTTTCAGATGAACTATATGTCATTGGACTGTTTGAGGTACTACCTTACCTATCATCAACCTCAGTAATACACTACTCAAATGTGTTTCTAATATTTCACAAACAACAACTCTTCCCCGATTTAAGGTGATTTTTTATTGATTTTTCAGTAATCAAATTCGCTCTGTAGCTATTATCAATCACATGCTGTCTGTACAACAGCCTATCATCTTTACCTTGATTTCACAAAAGGCAATTTCACAAAAAACAAAAGCAAAACACTAGAGGTGTACATCACTTTAATAAGTATAGCAAAAAATGGGAATGCAAACCATTCTGCACTAAATAACCCAAAATGATTAATCATTTTTATGATTTTTCAACACAACTCTAGGCAATACACTCTCCAAAGAACATCTTAGTTTTCAACACCTTGTCTAGCAATGTATTCATCTATCAACTAGAATAGATTAAAAAAAAGATGTATTGCTTTACATCTTGATTTTGAAATAAGAATACAACATATAGAACTTGATTTGTGGAAGTCTTTCCTAAGGGTGTTGGTGTGTTTTAGATCCTATTAAAAATGTGTTTGATTTTGATTCTTAAACTTTAAAAGGAAACATATTGATATGTCTTCTGAGTATACAGTACATCTATGGTAAGGCACATAGGTACCAAATTCAAGTGCTGTTAGGTTTCTATGATGAAAATGAAAAGTTCTTATGCCTTGTTTCTTTTTGATATTATAGAGACATATTTGCGTTTAATAATTTAATGCACTAACTATTTAACCACTCTGTGTGCAGAAAATTTAACACCACATCACTTTAGTTAGGTTACCATTGCACTGTTACAGCGGCAATTGTCTACAATACAGTATATTTATACAGGTTATGCCACTGTGCTACTGAGACAATAAGCAGATACTTAGTAGGTGAACCACATTTTTACTCAATTTATTTGAACAATTTACTGTAATCAGGTACCTTTTCGGTATTTGTTCCAATGTGGGTGTACCTACTGTATGTGCTGTAAAGATTGATCTCAATAAAGTGGCAACTAAGGATCCCTTTCTAACATTGAAGGACCAGAATTTCCAAATTCAAATGAATAAAAACACAAACAGACAAACAAAAACAGATGTATAGTTATTTGGAAGTGCATTGTGGATGCGCTCCAAATTGGCGTTAGTTGGTCCTGGGTAGGGATGAGCCGAACACCCCCCCCGTTCGGCTCGCACCAGAACCCGCGAACGGACCTAAAGTCCGTGCGAGCTTTAGAACCCTATTAGTTATAATGGATGCGAACGTTCGAAATCAAAAGTGCTAATTTTAAAGGCTAATATGCATGTTATTGTCATAAAAAGTGTTTGGGGACCTGGGTCCTGCCCCAGGGGACATGTATCAATGCAAATTTTTTTTTTCTTAAAACGGCTGTTTTTTCAGGAGCAGTGATTTTAATAATGCTTAAATTGAAACAATAAAAGTGTAATATTCCTTTAAATTTCGTACCTGGGGGGTGTCTATAGTATGCCTGTGAAGGGGCGCATGTTTCCTGTACTTAGAACTGTCCCTGCAAAAAGTGTCATTTTTGCAAGAAAAAAAGCTATTTAAAATCACTCGCGGCTAATGTGAATTGACGGCTCCCGTAACACAGAGAACAGTCATTCATTGAAAGTCATTCATAAAAAAAAAGTCATTGATAAAAAATTTAAAAAAATTTTTAAAAAAAAGCGTGGGGCTCCCCCCAAATTCAATAACCAGGCCCTTCAGGTCTGGGATGGATATTAAGGGGGACCCCAGCAAAAAAAAAAAAAAAAAAAAATGGCGTAGGGTCCCCCTCAAAATCCATACCAGACTTTTGAGGAATCTGGAAGCCCCCTTTAACAAGGGGACCCCCAGATCCCGCCCCCCCTGTGTGAAATGGTAAGGGGGTACGTACCATTTCACCAAAAAAGTGTCAAAAATTTTAAAAATGACAGGAGACGGTCTTTGACAATTCCTTTATTAAAATCTTATTTCTTATTTCTTCTGGTCTTCCTTTCTTCATCCTTCGTTTTCTTCATCTTCTCCTTCCGTCATCTTCTTCCATCTTCTTCTTCCATCTTCTTCTTCCATCTTCTTCTTCCTCCGATCCGCTTCTTCTTGCGCTGGTCTTCTCGTCCTTCTCGTCCGGCATCTTCTTCCATGGCTTTGGCTTCGGCGTCTGTTCTCGGGCGGCTCCTCGTAATGGGAGGCTCCCGCTGTGTGAGGCTTTGCTCCGTCTGACAGGTCTTTTATAACGGAGGGCACCTGGTGACCCCGACCCCTCTGACGTCATGGGGAAAGCCATAGGGAATTCCCCATGACGTCCCCGTGCGTCAGAGGGGGCGGGGTCACCAGGTGCCCTCCGTTATAAAAGACCTGTCAGACGGAGCGAAGCCTCACACAGCGGGAGCCTCCCATTGCGAGGAGCGGCCCAAGAAGAGACACCGACGCCGACGCCATGGAAGAAGATGCCGGACGAGAAGGACGAGAAGACCAGCGCAAGAAGAAGCGGATCGGAGGAAGAAGATGATGGAAGAAGAAGATGGAAGAAGATGCCGGAAGGAGAAGATGAAGAAACCGAAGGATGAAGAAAGAAAGACCAGAAGAAAAAGTAAGAAGATTTTAATAAAGGAATTGTCAAAGACCGTCTCCTGTAATTTTTACCATTTTTGACACTTTTTTGGTGAAATGGTAGGTACCCCCTTACCATTTCACACAGGGGGGGGGGGGGGTCTGGGGGTCCCCTTGTTAAATGGGGCTTCCAGATTCCGATAAGCCCCCCGCCCGCAGACCCCCACAACCACCGGCCAGGGTTGTGGGGAAGAGGCCCTTGTCCTCATCAACATGGGGACAAGGTGCTTTGGGGGTCTCAGACCCCCAAAGCATCCTCCCAATGTTGAGGGCATGTGGCCTGGTACGGTTCAGGCGGGAGGGGGTGCCGCTCTTGTCCCCCCTCTTTTCCTGCGGCCTGCCAGGTTGCGTGCTCGGATAAGGGTCTGGTATGGATTTTGAGGGGGACCCCACGCCATTTTTTTTTTTTTGGCTGGGGTTCCCCTTAATATCCATCCCAGACCTGAAGGGCCTGGTAATTTAATTTCGGGGGGACCCCCAAGCTTTTTTTTTTTTTTTTTTTATCAATGAGTGACAGTTCTCTGTGTTACGGGAGCCATCAATTCATTAGCCGCGAGTGCTTTTAAATAGCTTTTTTCCCTGCAAAAACACTTTTTGCAGGGACAGTTCTAAGCACAGGAAACCTGCCCCCCTTTACAGGCAACCTATAGACACCCCCCAGATGTGATACTGCAATGCTGTACTAACAGCACGCACACACAAATCCCCAGAAATAGAGCACATATTCTCAACAGTCAGCAGCACACTGACACGCTGACACTGAAACACAATATCACAATATGCGAGGCCGCCGCCGCCGCCGCCTCTTATACCGTGGGGCGTGTACTAAAGCCCCTGAGCCAATTATGGCTCTCCTCGCTGCCGGCACTGTGATTGGCCAAGCATGCGGGGTCACAGTGCATGCTTGGCCAATCATCAGCCAGCATTGCACTGCGACTGGCGCAATGCATTGCGGGCCGCTCGCATCACACGAATTTGATGCGAGCGGCCCAAATAGTTCTGGGCTCGCCGAACGGGTGAACGCCCGATGTTCGATTCAAACATGGGTTTGAATCGAACACCGGGCCCATCCCTAGTCCTGGGACACCATCCAGTATCCTTGGCTTTGCTCGCCTGATCTGACAGCTCCATCTTCTGTCCCAGTGGTTTCTGCAGGATGGATTGTTTGCTACAGTACTGATGAGCTTATAACGTTTCACATTCTGACTGTTGAACATTAAAATTGTATTTTAATGCTGCATTTAGATGGTGCCCCCCCCCCCCCATCTTTGTTTTGTTTCTGACTCTAGATAGCTGGCTCACTCTGAGGTAGGCTGCCACTGCAAACATTTTATGAATTTTATCTGGGACTATTAGCAGATGTTACATAGACTCTTTAACTCATTTTTTGCGCCCATATTTTCCACTGACTGTAAATACATAGTCAGAGTACTTCTCCTGTTTTAGAGCCAGTATCAGTGGGCTTTTGTTCACTTCAAAACTGATTTTTGTTCCCTACATAAGTCTAAGGGAAGCAAAAAATGAAAACCACAGGCAGCACAGTGGTGTAGTGGGTAGCACTCTCACCTAGCAGTAAAAAGGGTCACTGGTTCAAATCCCAACCACACCACTACCTTCCTGGAGTTTGAATGTTCTCCCTGTGCCTGCATGGGTTTCATCTGGGCACTCCAGTTTCCTCCCCCACTCCAAAGACATGCTGGTAGATTAATTGGCTTCTGTCCAAAATTGGCCCTAGTATATGAATGTGAATGGGACCTTAGATCATGAGCTCCTTGAGGGTAGGGACCAATGTGAGCATGCAATGTATGTGTGGGGCACTGCATAATTTGATTGTGCTGTATGGGTACCTTAAATAAATAATATATAATAGAGGAGTATCTTAATGAGACACAACGTACAGGGATAGAGACAATTGTAAACACCCACACTCACTCAGGTTGGACTGACGTCTTTATTCAACCTTACTACGTAACTATAAATGCAGTTGAAACAGGTCAACTGCACCGGAAATATTTTTAATGTTCTTAGCCGTGTCTTAAAATGGCATCAACATTATGCTGCATTTGCCAATAAAGTCCATCAATACAAACTGTCAAAGATCCTACACCCTGCCACACTGAATTACTAGTAAGGCGACATCATTAAACAGCTCTGCAGCTTATTGTGTCAGCCTCCAACCTAATTATTGGACACCGTATTCACACCAACATAATCATATGGCCTTCTACTTTGAGACACCTCCCTCTTTCTCAAGTGTGTCATAACTGACTTCAAGCATTTCTCAACATATTCAGTGTGAGTTTTTTCACAATAGAAAGGCTAAGACTGGCAGTTATTTTATTTTATTTTTTCAATCAGCCAGCAGGCCGTAGGTGTACGTCAGACAGTTTAAGAGCTATAGGGGGCATGCACATACTGCCAGAGCGGATGCGCATGGCCGGCGGCCACGATGGCCGGCGGCCACGATGGCCCAAACTGTCAAAGATAGTCTTGTGAGTCCTACACCCTGCCACACTGAATTACTAGTAAGGCGACATCATTAAGCAGCTCTGCAGCTTATTGTGTCAGCCTCCAACCTAATTATTGGACACCGTATACACACCAACATAATCATATGGCCTTCTACTTTGAGACACCTCCCTCTTTCTCAAGCTTGTCATAACTGACTTCAAGCATTTCTCAACAGATTCACTGTGATTTTTTTCACAATAGAAAGGCTAAGGCTGGCAGTAATTTTTTTTTTCAATCAGCCAGCAGGCCATAGGTGTACGTCGGACACTTTAAGAGCTATAGGGGGGCACGAACGTACTGCCAAAGTGGATGCGCATGGCCGGCGGCCACAATAGCCCATGGCGACCAGTGATCGCTCCTCAGAGAGCCAGAACGGGCATCTGTCAATGTAAACAGACAGATCCCCGTTCTGTCAGGGAAGTAGAGAGAGATCTGTTGTTCCTAGGGATCAGGAACAGCAATCTCTCTCTACTCCCTCTCAGTCCACCCCCCCTCAGTTAGAAAGAACCTCCCTAGGAAACACTTAACCCCTTCCCTGCCAGTGACATTTATACAGTAATCATTGTCTATTTATAGCACTGATTGCTGTATAAATGTCAATGGTTCCAAAAAAGTATCAAAAGTGTCCGAACTATCTGCTGCAATGTCGCAGTCCCACAAAAAAAAAACGATGGCCAGCCCCATTATTTAAAAAAAAAATGTATAATAAAAAAATGCCATAAATATATCCCCTATTTTGTAGGCGCTATAACTTTTGCGCAAACCGATCAATAAATGCTTAGTGCAATTTTTTTTTCTTTTTTTACCAAAAATATGTAGAATACACATTGGCCTAAACTGATGAAGAGATGTTTTTTTTTTTTTTTTTAAATAATCGTTTATAGCGCAAAAAATAAAAACCGCAAATGTGATCAAATATCACCAAAAGAACGCTCTATTTGTGGGGAAAAAAAGGACATAAATTTTGCTTGTGTACATCACATGACCGCACAATTGTCAGTTAAAGTGACGCAGTGCCAGTCAGGATCTGGTCAGGAATTGGGTAAATCCTTCCAGGACTGAAGTGGTTAAAGCCTGAATGTTCTGCCCAATGTTTTTATCATATTTAATTTATCATTAGTTTTTTAAGAAAATACATAGATAAATCATGTCAAACAATAGAAACGCATAGAAATACAGTCTAATATAGCTTGAGATCACTTGGGGTTTGCTCTGCTTATGTATTTTGTATGTCTTTCATTAATCTGCATGAGGTTAACATCGTTTTGTAGTATTCCGACATCTAGTGACAGTTTGGGCCTCTACAGCTTGTTTACTAATGGGATTTTGGCATCTACCTCAGTCCCCCCCTCCTGTTTAGTGTTAGTTAGTTTGGCTCTAGTTAGATTCTCCCCACATCTTCCATGTTTTCTCAGTCGGTGTTAGTTATTTGCATAGACAGAGATCAGGAAAGTCATTATCTTTTCCCTTCAAAAGACTGGAAAAACATTCTCTGTCCTGCAATTAGCTGAGATAACATTGCCTTGGATTCAAAATCTGTGTCTTATTGAAGAGTTAAGCTGCCTGTGGATGACGCCAAGTCAGCAGTTGACCATACTGACTGGACAGATAGAAAGAGTAGGTGTTATCCCAATTTGAATAAATAAGCTATAATAAGATCCCTTTCTGTACTTACCCTATATTAAGAAAGTGATGAAACACACTAATGTGTGAAAAGATATAGGTATCAGTGTTGTGCGAATGGTTAAAGCCGAGAAAAGGTTTGGCCCGAATATTGCCTGTTCACCCGTTCGGTGAACACTCGAATTTGTGCACGCCCGGATGTATGCCCACATGTTCACAGTGCATTCTAGGGCCCTAATTGGATGAAGCCTTGCACCTGACTGCTGGTCAGGTGCAAGGCTTTGCCAATTAGGGCACATAGCACTGTCAGAGCCCTTATTGGATAAAGTATTGATGACTTTCTCCAATCACTGCTCAGTGCTCATAGTCCCACCCCACGCTATAAAAGGTAACTTCCAATAGGAAGCTCTTGCATTGTGTTAGAGTAGAGATAGATAGAGCAGGGCTCAGTTTTCTACTAGCGAGTTAGTGTGTTAACTTATTGTGACTCTTAGTGTAGAGTGTTAGTGTAATGTTAGTGGCGGCTGGTGCTCAAAATTTTTGGGGTGGCGCAATCAAACTGAAAAATTTGGAAAAGAAAAACATCAATTGCAGCCACTGTGCCATTAAACGCAGCTACTGTGCCAATCAAACGCAGCCACTGTGCCCATCAAACGCAGCCACTATGCCATCAAACGCAGCCACTGTGCCATCAAATGCAGCTCCTGTGCCAAACGCTGCCACTGTGCCCATCAAACCCTGCCACTGTGCCATAAAATGCAGCCAGTGTGCCATTAAAGGCAGCTACTGTGCCAAACGCTGCCACTGTGCCTATCAAATGCTGTCAGTGTGCCCATCATATGCTGCCAGTGTGCCCAACTGCCCATCATATGCTGCCAGTGTGCCCACCAAATGCTGCCAGTGTGCCCAACTGCCCATCAAATGCTGCCAGTGTGCCCAACTGCCCATCATATGCTTCCAGTGTGCCCATCAAATTCTGCCAGTGTGCCAAACTGCCCATCAAATGCTGCCAGTGTGCCCATTAAATGATGCCAGTGTGCCCCCCGCCTGCTCACCATCTACCCAGGACTTACCCGGTGTCTGTGGGGCAGCTGGTGATGGCATTGAGCGGGGTCCTTCATGCGTCTCCTGCCTCCTGATAGGCGTCCAATAGCGGCGCCTGTCGTTTCAGCCAATCAGGTGACAGGTAACAGACCTGAGCACCTGATTGGTGGAGAAGCAGTTCAGTGTTAGGAAAGCGAATGGTCATTCGCTTTCCTAACATAGCTGAGTGGACTGCAAGCGCTAAGCATGGCACTGGCAGTTTACCTATTTTGCAGCTTTACTTACTATCTCTGCTCAGGCCGTGTGTTCCATGGAGCTTCTGACGTCACTTCCGGTTTCCCTCTGGCACAGGGAAACCGGAAGTAACCTCTTAACCTCAAGAACAAAGCACCAGCGGAAGTTGTTTGGCATGATGGAATGCACCACAAAACAGGTAAAAATCCTGCAAAAAAAGCACATCTTCTGCAATCTCGTGATTGCATTGACGTGGCACATCCCATAGTGCACTGTGTTCGTTGCTCGGACACAGTGCACTTAAAGGAAATTCTTTTCTATTTTTTTAAAGGCCCTTTTTAAAAGAATATATATTTTGTTTAATTTTTATTTATTTTATACTGCTGGGGACAGGCCGCCACTGGTATAGTGTGTGAGTACAGTGTGGTGTCCGTGTAATGCATAGTGCTGTATACAGTGCTGTGTGTACCCCCTTTTTTTTTTTTTTGGTTGCTGCATTATTTTTTTTTTTTTTTGGGGGGGGGGGGGGGGTTGCCTTATTTGGGTTTTTGTCCCCCGTGTGCACGTTTTTTTTTTTATTTGTCAGTTGCAGTTTTCTGACTGTGATGCTGGGGTTCCCCCTTTTATATTTTTTTATAGTTTTAAAACTTTTATCAGCATCAGTAACTAATCAATTAAAATTGCACATACACCACTTTTCATTCAATAAAGTGCATTCAATTACACATTTGCCATTTTATACAAAATTTGGGTTATAATCCCCCACCCATAATGTCGGGGAGGCCAACAAGTAGAGGCAGACATCCCCATGCCCCTATGAGGGGGCCAGCAGTGTCTGTGTCCACAGGCAAAGGCAGACATGGTACGTCCTTAGGCATGGCACCTTTGTCTTTTTTTAGTGATGTTGCCCATGCTATCCAGCCACAGCATGCAGAGGAGGCGGTGGACCGGCTTACTAAAAAATCCTTATCGTCCTCATCCTCTATGACCCAACCTGACACTATTGTACAGTCCACCGCAGCTGCCAGAGCGATTTATTCTGCCTCCGTGTCCATAGCTACTTCTGCTATAGCCCCAGCATCATGCATGCATTAATTATTTGAAGACAGCATCATCCACTTGCTTCTTGAGAATGCACAGACATTACTAGATTCTGATGTTGGCTCTGAGGTAGAGGAAGGGACTAACATGAGCCTACAGAGAGAGGAGAACACTGATAAACAACAAATTGGCAGTCATGTTCCCCCAGCCGCAGCGTATTGCCAAGTTGGCTCTAGTGATGATGAGGATGGAGGGAATGCTGTTGATGAGGTCCCTGATGCGACTTGGGTGCCGGATTGGGCAGAGGAGCAAAGTGAGTGGGTGGCACAACCCACCCAAACAAGGCAGGATGTCGTCCAGAGGCAGCCATCATAGAAGAGTAGAGAGCAGCCACCCTATGTCATCAGATTGTGGAGCTGTTATCTCCCGGCCCACTTTTCACAGCTCAGCTATGTGGGCCTTTTTTAGCACATGAACAGCTGATTGCACTGTTGCAATTTGCAAACTCTGCCTCAAGCAGATCAAGCGTGGTAAAAACACCAACAATTTGGATACCACATGCTTGACAAGGCATTTAATCTATCATCACTCAGCCTGTTTTCAATAGCACCTGAAAGCCACACACAAGGGAAACAATTCTTCTCCTCCTCACTCCTCACCTTTCATGTCTACCCCTGCTATATCTTATGACCTCTCAGCAGCCTCTATTGACAGGGATGATGGTATAGCAAAGGGTGTCACAGGTCCTTGCAAAACATCTGCCAGCAGAAAACCACCAGCTGTAGAGTATATCAGGAAAATTTCTCTGCTCCAGCTGCTGCATCGAGAAAGGAAGACAAGAAGAAAGAAGATTTTAATAAAGGAATTGTCAAAGACCGTCTCCTGTCATTTTTACCATTTTCTCACCTTTTTTGGTGAAATGGTAGGGGTACTTTTGTACCCCCTTACCATTTCACACAGGGGGGGGGGGGGGGGGGCGGGATCTGGGGGTCCCCTTGTTAAAGGGGGCTTCCAGATTCGATAAGCCCCCCACCCGCAGACCCCTACAACCACCGGCCAGGGTTGTGGGGATGAGGCCCTTGTCCTCATCAACATGGGACAAGGTGCTTTGGGGGGACCCCAAAGCACCCTCCCAATGTTGAGGGCATGTGGCCTGGTACGGTTCAGGCGGGAGGGGGGGCCGCTCTCGTCCCCCCCTCTTTTCCTGCGGCCTGCCAGGTTGCGTGCTCGGATAAGGGTCTGGTATGGATTTTGAGGGGGACCCCACGCCATTTTTTTTGGCTGGGGTTCCCCTTAAAATCCATCCCAGACCTCAAGGGTCTGGTATGGATTTTGAGGGGGACCCTACGCCATTTTTTTTAATTTTATTTGGCTGGGGTCCCCCTTAATATCTATCCCAGACCTGAAGGGCCTGGTTATTGAATTTGGGGGGACCCCCACGCATTTTTTTATCAATGACTTCAATGAATGACTGTTCTCTGTGTTACGGATCCGACAATTAATTTGCCGGCAATAGCCGCAAGTGATTTTAAATAGCTTTTTTTTCCTGCAAAAATGACACTGTGCAGGAACAGTTCTCTATATTAGATATACTGAATCTCAAATCATTCGAAGCATTCGAAGCATTCGTTTTATCCACTATTATAATTTCTTTCATATTAGTTGAAATTAGATATTTGTTTGTTGTTGTATTCGAATTGTTCTCTGTATTATAGGAACCGGCAATTAGCCGCGAGTGATTTTAAATAGCTTTTTGTTCCTGCAAAAATTACACATTGTACAGAGACAGTTCTAAGCACAGGAAACATGTCCCCCCCTTCATAGACATACTATAGAGTATATAGTATATAGAAGGGGGTCATGTTTCCCGTGCTTAGAACTGTCTCTGTACAATGTGTCATTTTTGCAGGAAAAAAAAGCTATTTAAAATCACTCGCGGCTAATTGCCGGTTCCCATAATACAGAGAACAATTCGAATACAACAACTAACAAATATCTAATTTCAACTAATATGAAAGAAATTATAATAGCGGATATAACGAATGCTTCAAATGCTTCGAATGATTCGAGATTCAGTATATCTAATATAGAGAACTGTTCCTGCACAGTGTCATTTTTGCAGGAAAAAAAAGCTATTTAAAATCACTTGCGGCTATTGCCGGCAAATTAATTGTCGGATCCGTAACACAGAGAACAGTCATTCATTGAAGTCATTGATAAAAAAATTTGTGGGGGTCCCCCCAAATTCAATAACCAGGCCCTTCAGGTCTGGGATAGATATTAAGGGGGACCCCAGCCAAAAAAAAAATGGCGTAGGGTCCCCCTCAAAATCCATACCAGACCCTTGAGGTCTGGGATGGATTTTTAGGGGAACCCCAGCCAAAAAAAATGGCGTGGGGTCCCCCTCAAAATCCATACCAGACCCTTATCCGAGCACGCAACCTGGCAGGCCGCAGGAAAAGAGGGGGGGACAAGAGCGGCCCCCCTCCTGCCTGAACTGTACCAGGCCACATGCCCTCAACATTGGGAGGGTGCTTTGGGGGTCTGAGACCCCCAAAGCACCTTGTCCCCATGTTGATGAGGACAAGGGCCTCATCCCCACAACCCTGGCCATTGGTTGTGGGGGTCTGCGGGCGGGGGGTTTATCGGAATCTGGAAGCCCCCTTTAACAAGGGACCCCCAGATCCCGCCCCCCCCCCTGTGTGAAATGGTAAGGGGGTACCATTTCACCAAAAAAGTGTCAAAAATTGTAAAAATGACAGGAGACGGTCTTTGACAATTCCTTTATTAAAATCTTCTTTCTTTTGGTCTTCCTTTCTTCATCTTCTCCTTCCGGCATCTTCTTCCATCTTCTTCTTCCTCCGATCTGCTTCTTCTTGCTCCGGTCTTCTCGTCCTTCTCGTCCGGCACCGGCGTCGGCGTCTCTTCTCGCGGGCCGCTCCTCGCAATGGGAGGCTCCCGCTCTGTGAGGCATCTCTCCGGCTGACAGGTCTTTTATAACGGAGGGCACCTGGTAACCCCGCCCCCCCTCTGACGTCATGGGGAAAGCCATAGGGAAGTCCCCATGACGTCCCCGTGCGTCAGAGGGGGCGGGGTTACCAGGTGCCCTCCATTATAAAAGACCTGTCAGCCGGAGCGAAGCCTCACAGAGCGGGAGCCTCCCATTGCGAGGAGCGGCCCGCGAGAAGAGACGCCGACGCCGATGCCGGACGAGAAGGACGAGAAGACCGGAGCAAGAAGAAGCGGATCGGAGGAAGAAGAAGATGGAAGAAGAAGATGGAAGAAGAAGATGCCGGAAGGAGAAGATGAAGAAACCGAAGGATGAAGAAAGGAAGATCAGAAGAAAGAAGAAAGAAGATTTTAATAAAGGAATTGTCAAAGACCGTCTCCTGTCATTTTTACAATTTTTGTAATTTTTTTGGTGAAATGATAGGGGTACAAAAGTACCCCTTTAAAATTTCACACAGGTGGGGGCCGGGATCTGGGGGTCCCCTTGTTAAAGGGGCTTCCAGATTCCGATAAGCCCCCCGCCCGCAGACCCCCACAACCACCGGCCAGGGTTGTGGGGATGAGGCCCTTGTCCTCATCAACATGGGGACAAGGTGCTTTGGGGGTCTCAGACCCCCAAAGCACCCTCCCAATGTTGAGGGCATGTGGCCTGGTACGGTTCAGGCGGGAGGGGGGGCGCTCTCGTCCCCCCCTCTTTTCCTGCGGCCTGCCAGGTTGCGTGCTCGGATAAAGGGTCTGGTATGGATTTTGAGGGGGACCCCACGCCATTTTTTTTTTTTTCCCCTTAAAATCCATCCCAGACCTGAAGGGTCTGGTATGGATTTTGGGGGGGACCCCACGCCATTTTTTTTAAATTTCTTTTGGCTGGGGTTCCCCTTAATATCCATACCAGACTTAAAGGGCCTGGTTATTGAATTTGGGGGGACCCCCACGTTTCTTTTTTTTTTTTTTATCAATGAATGACTGTTCTCTGTGTTACGTAGCCGACTTTTTATTAGCCGCGAGTGATTTTAAATAGCTTTTTTTCCTGCAAAAATGACACTTTGTGCAGGAACAGTTCTCTATATTAGATATTAGGGATGGGCCCGGTGCTCGATTCGAACCCACGTTCGAATCGAGCACCGGGCATTCGCTCGCTCGGCGAGCCCAGAACTATTTGGGCCGTTCGCATCACATTCGTGTGATGCGAGCGGCCCCGCAATGCATTGCGGCGGCGCGGCCGGCGCAGTGCATTGCTGGCTGATTATTGGCCAAGCATGCACTGTGACCCCGCATGCTTGGCCAATCACAGCTCCGGAAACTCGGAGAGCAATAATTGGCTACAGGCAGGACGCCTGTAGCCAATTAAAGCTCAGGGGCTTTAGTACACGCCCCAACATTTAAAAGGCCGCCACGCCGTCGGCCCCGGTCACATGAGTTCCGGCTTTAGGAGAGATCAGTCTGCTGATTCTGTCTTTGCTTGATTGCTACTGAAAGATTTGCTCTTCTTTGCTAAACCATTGGCTATTTCTTTGCTAAACCATTGCTACCTAAGTCATTGATCGTTCATTGCTGCTGATTGCACAGTTAGTGTGTTATTAGCTGCTGCTGGGGATTAGTCTGGTGCGTGCTTACTGTTAGTACAGTATTGCAGTAGTACCAACCGCAGTGCTGTTAGCACAGCATTGCACCCCAACAGCACCCATAGGACTTCTAGTGTGTTAGTGGCAGCAAACAGAGCTCCTATATTTTTTCTTCTCAGCAGCACCCATAGGACTTCTAGTGTGTTAGTGGCATCACACAGAGCTCCTATATTTTCTTCTCAGCAGCACCCATAGGACTTCTAGTGTGTTAGTGGCATCACACAGAGCTCCTATATTTTCTTCCCAGCAGCACCCATAGGACTTCTAGTGTGTTAGTGGCATCACACAGAGCTCCTATTTTTTCTTCCCAGAAGCACTCATAGGACTTCTAGTGTGTTAGTGGCATCACACAGAGCTCCTATATTTTCTTCCCAGAAGCACCCATAGGACTTCTAGTGTGTTAGTGGCATCACACAGAGCTCCTATATTTTCTTCCCAGAAGCACCCATAGGACTTCTAGTGTGTTAGTGGCATCACACAGAGCTCCTATATTTTCTTCTCAACAGCACCCATAGGACTTCTAGTGTGTTAGTGGCATCACACAGAGCTCCTATATTTTCTTCCCAGAAGCACCCATAGGACTTCTAGTGTGTTAGTGGCATCACACAGAGCTCCTATATTTTCTTCTCAACAGCACCCATAGGACTTCTAGTGTGTTAGTGGCATCACACAGAGCTCCTATATTTTCTTCCCAGAAGTACCCATAGGACTTCTAGTGTGTTAGTGGCATCACACAGAGCTCCTATATTTTCTTCTCAGCAGCACCCATAGGACTTCTAGTGTGTTAGTGGCATCACACAGAGCTCCTATATTTTCTTCCCAGAAGCACCCATAGGACTTCTAGTGTGTTAGTGGCATCACACAGAGCTCCTATATTTTCTTCCCAGATCAGCACCCATAGGACTTCTAGTGTGTTAGTGGCATCACACAGAGCTCCTATATTTTCTTCTCAGCAGCACCCATAGGACTTCTAGTGTGTTAGTGGCATCACACAGAGCTCCTATATTTTTTCTTCCCAGAAGCACCCATAGGACTTCTAGTGTGTTAGTGGCATCACACAGAGTTCCTATATTTTCTTCTCAGCAGCACCCATAGGACTTCTAGTGTGTTAGTGGCATCACACAGAGCTCCTATATTTTCTTCCCAGAAGTACCCATAGGACTTCTAGTGTGTTAGTGGCATCACACAGAGCTCCTATATTTTCTTCTCAGCAGCACCCATAGGACTTCTAGTGTGTTAGTGGCATCACACAGAGCTCCTATATTTTCTTCCCAGAAGCACCCATAGGACTTCTAGTGTAATAGTGGCATCACACAGAGCTCCTATATTTTCTTCCCAGAAGCACCCATAGGACTTCTAGTGTGTTAGTGGCATCACACAGAGCTCCTATATTTTCTTCTCAGCAGCACCCATAGGACTTCTAGTGTGTTAGTGGCATCACACAGAGCTCCTATATCTTCTTCTCAGCAGCACCCATAGGACTTCTAGTGTGTTAGTGGCATCACACAGAGCTCCTATATTTTCTTCCCAGAAGCACCCATAGGACTTCTAGTGTGTTAGTGGCATCACACAGAGCTCCTATATTTTCTTCCCAGAAGCACCCATAGGACTTCTAGTGTGTTAGTGGCATCACACAGAGCTCCTATATTTTCTTCCCAGAAGCACCCATAGGACTTCTAGTGTGTTAATGGCATCACACAGAGCTCCTATATTTTCTTCTCAGCAGCACCCATAGGACTTCTAGTGTGTTAGTGGCATCACACAGAGCTCCTATATTTTCTTCTCAGCAGCACCCATAGGACTTCTAGTGTGTTAGTGGCATCACACAGAGCTCCTATATTTTCTTCTCAGAAGCACCCATAGGACTTCTAGTGTGTTAGTGGCAGCACACAGAGCTCCTATATTTTCTTCCCAGAAGCACCCATAGGACTTCTAGTGTGTTAGTGGCATCACACAGAGCTCCTATATTTTCTTCTCAGCAGCACCCATAGGACTTCTAGTGTGTTAGTGGCATCACACAGAGCTCCTATATTTTCTTCCCAGAAGTACCCATAGGACTTCTAGTGTGTTAGTGGCATCACACAGAGCTCCTATATTTTCTTCTCAGCAGCACCCGTAGGACTTCTAGTGTGTTAGTGGCATCACACAGAGCTCCTATATTTTCTTCTCAGCAGCACCCGTAGGACTTCTAGTGTGTTAGTGGCATCACACAGAGCTCCTATATTTTCTTCCCAGAAGCACCCATAGGACTTCTAGTGTGTTAGTGGCATCACACAGAGCTCCTATATTTTCTTCTCAGCAGCACCCATAGGACTTCTAGTGTGTTAGTGGCATCACACAGAGCTCCTATAATTTCTTCCCAGAAGCACCCATAGGACTTCTAGTGTGTTAGTGGCATCACACAGAGCTCCTATATTTTCTTCCCAGAAGCACCCATAGGACTTCTAGTGTGTTAGTGGCATCACACAGAGCTCCTATATTTCCTTCTCAGCAGCACCCATAGGACTTTTAGTGTGTTAGTGGCATCACACAGAGCTCATATATTTTCTTCCCAGAAGCACCCATAAGACTTCTAGTGTGTTAGTGGCATCACACAGAGCTCCTATATTTTCTTCCCAGAAGCACCCATAGGACTTCTAGTGTGTTAGTGGCGTCACACAGAGCTCCTATATTTTCTTCCCAGAAGCACCCATAGGACTTCTAGTGTGTTAGTGGCATCACACAGAGCTCCTATATTTTCTTCTCAGCAGCACCCATAGGACTTCTAGTGTGTTAGTGGCATCACACAGAGCTCCTATATTTTCTTCCCAGAAGCACCCATAGGACTTCTAGTGTGTTAGTGGCATCACACAGAGCTCCTATATTTTCTTCCCAGAAGCACCCATAGGACTTCTAGTGTGTTAGTGGCATCACACAGAGCTCCTATATTTTCTTCCCAGAAGCACCCATAGGACTTCTAGTGTGTTAGTGGCATCACACAGAGCTCCTATATTTTCTTCTCAGCAGCACCCATAAGACTTCTCGTGTGTTAGTGGCATCACACAGAGCTCCTATATTTTCTTCCCAGAAGCACCCATAGGACTTCTAGTGTGTTAGTGGCATCACACAGAGCTCCTATATTTTCTTCTCAGCAGCACCCATAGGACTTCTAGTGTGTTAGTGGCATCACACAGAGCTCCTATATTTTCTTCCCAGAAGCACCCATAGGACTTCTAGTGTGTTAGTGGCATCACACAGAGCTCCTATATTTTCTTCCCAGAAGCACCCATAGGACTTCTAGTGTGTTAGTGGCATCACACAGAGCTCCTATATTTTCTTCCCAGAAGCACCCATAGGACTTCTAGTGTGTTAGTGGCATCACACAGAGCTCCTATAATTTCTTCCCAGAAGCACCCATAGGACTTCTAGTGTGTTAGTGGCATCACACAGAGCTCCTATATTTTCTTCCCAGAAGCACCCATAGGACTTCTAGTGTGTTAGTGGCATCACACAGAGCTCCTATATTTCCTTCTCAGCAGCACCCATAGGACTTTTAGTGTGTTAGTGGCATCACACAGAGCTCCTATATTTTCTTCCCAGAAGCACCCATAAGACTTCTAGTGTGTTAGTGGCATCACACAGAGCTCCTATATTTTCTTCCCAGAAGCACCCATAGGACTTCTAGTGTGTTAGTGGCATCACACAGAGCTCCTATATTTTCTTCCCAGAAGCACCCATAGGACTTCTAGTGTGTTAGTGGCATCACACAGAGCTCCTATATTTTCTTCTCAGCAGCACCCATAGGACTTCTAGTGTGTTAGTGGCATCACACAGAGCTCCTATATTTTCTTCCCAGAAGCACCCATAGGACTTCTAGTGTGTTAGTGGCATCACACAGAGCTCCTATATTTTCTTCCCAGAAGCACCCATAGGACTTCTAGTGTGTTAGTGGCATCACACAGAGCTCCTATATTTTCTTCCCAGAAGCACCCATAGGACTTCTAGTGTGTTAGTGGCATCACACAGAGCTCCTATATTTTCTTCCAGAAGCACCCATAGGACTTCTCGTGTGTTAGTGGCATCACACAGAGCTCCTATATTTTCTTCCCAGAAGCACCCATAGGACTTCTAGTGTGTTAGTGGCATCACACAGAGCTCCTATATTTTCTTCTCAGCAGCACCCATAGGACTTCTAGTGTGTTAGTGGCATCACACAGAGCTCCTATATTTTCTTCCCAGAAGCACCCATAGGACTTCTAGTGTGTTAGTGGCATCACACAGAGCTCCTATATTTTCTTCCCAGAAGCACCCATAGGACTTCTAGTGTGTTAGTGGCATCACACAGAGCTCCTATATTTTCTTCTCAGCAGCACCCATAGGACTTCTAGTGTGTTAGTGGCATCACACAGAGCTCCTATATTTTCTTCCAGAAGCACCCATAGGACTTCTAGTGTGTTAGTGGCATCACACAGAGCTCCTATATTTTCTTCCCAGAAGCACCCATAGGACTTCTAGTGTGTTAGTGGCATCACACAGAGCTCCTATATTTTCTTCCCAGAAGCACCCATAGGACTTCTAGTGTGTTAGTGGCATCACACAGAGCTCCTATATTTTCTTCTCAGCAGCACCCATAGGACTTCTAGTGTGTTAGTGGCATCACACAGAGCTCCTATATTTTCTTCCCAGAAGCACCCATAGGACTTCTAGTGTGTTAGTGGCATCACACAGAGCTCCTATATCTTCTTCCCAGAAGCACCCATAGGACTTCTAGTGTGTTAGTGGCATCACACAGAGCTCCTATATTTCCTTCTCAGCAGCACCCATAGGACTTCTAGTGTGTTAGTGGCATCACACAGAGCTCCTATATTTTCTTCCCAGAAGCACCCATAAGACTTCTAGTGTGTTAGCGGCATCACACAGAGCTCCTATAATTTCTTCCCAGAAGCACCCATAGGACTTCTAGTGTGTTAGTGGCATCACACAGAGCTCCTATATTATCTTCCCAGAAGCACCCATAGGACTTCTAGTGTGTTAGTGGCATCACACAGAGCTCCTATATTTCCTTCTCAGCAGCACCCATAGGACTTTTAGTGTGTTAGTGGCATCACATAGAGCTCCTATATTTTCTTCCCAGAAGCACCCATAGGACTTCTAGTGTGTTAGTGGCATCACACAGAGCTCCTATATTTTCTTCTCAGCAGCACCCATAGGACTTCTAGTGTGTTAGTGGCATCACACAGAGCTCCTATATTTTCTTCCCAGAAGCACCCATAGGACTTCTAGTGTGTTAGTGGCATCACACAGAGCTCCTATATTTTCTTCCCAGAAGCACCAATAGGACTTCTAGTGTGTTAGTGGCATCACGCAGAGCTCCTATATTTTCTTCCCAGAAGCACCCATAGGACTTCTAGTGTGTTAGTGGCAGCACACAGAGCTCCTATATTTTCTTCTCAGCAGCACCCATTTTTTATACTATATACACTACCGACTACAATGGCTGGAAGACCGCCAAGGAGAGGCAGAGCGTGCCGAGGCAAGAACACAGGGCAGGCAGGCTCTGTTTCTAGAGACAACAGTGCTGGCCGTGGACGTGGTCGTGCATCGTCATCAGCACGTGGCCATGGGACACGCTTGTCTTTGTTTTCGGCAGCTGGACATGTGGAGCCGCATCATGCCGAAGGCTTGGTAGAATGGATGACCAAGCCCTCCTCATCCTCCTCATCCTCTCTCACCCAGGCTCAGGGTACTGGCAGAGCAGCTGCCAACGCGTACTCAATGGCATCATCAGCCACCCCTTCCCTAGACCCACCATGTCTTCCTGAGGAGTCCCCCGAACTCTTTGAGCACAGTGTTGGGTACATGCTCCAGGAGGATGCCCAACGATTCGAAGGCTTGGATGATGATACCCAGCTTGAGGAAGGCAGTAGTGTGCGCACAGAGAGAGGGGATGCTGAAGGACAGCAATCTGGCAGTACTGTTCCACCAGCTGCAGCTTACTGCCAGGTTTGCTCTAGTGGTGAAGAGGGAGGGGATGATGAGGTCACTGACTCCACGTGGGTGCCTGAAGGGAGAGAGGAGGAGGAGGAGGAGGAGGAGGATGCGGCGTCACATGTCCAACGAGGCAGGATGCCCCCTGGAGGCCAGCTAGAGGCCAGCACAGCAACTGTACCACACCGCAGAGCTCCGCCTGTTCAGGGCGCTGCCTCTGCACGTTATCACAAAAGTTCTTTGGTGTGGGCCTTTTTTGAGACGAGTGCATCAGATCGCACCACTGCTATTTGCAATATTTGTCTCAAGCGTATCTCGCGTGGCCAAAACATCAGCCGCTTGGGCACCACAAGCATGAGCAGACATATGTCGACCTGCCATGCAGCTCGTTGGCAAGCACACATAAAAGACCCACACCAAAGAACAAAGTGGACCTCTCCTTGCTCCTCATCAGCTGGGATCTCCATCCCCACTATATCTTCAGTCCTCTCTGAAAGCTGCTCTGAGAGGACTGAAGGTGTAGAATTAGGTGTGTCACAACCAAGTACTTGCAGTACACCGACGTACGATTGTAGCAGGCAAATTTCCCTGCCCCAGCTGCTGGACCGTCGAAAGAAGTATACTCCCAGCCATCCACATGCCCAGCGGTTGAATGCTAGCTTGGCTAAATTGCTAGCACTTCAACTGCTGCCTTTTCAGTTGGTAGACTCGGCCCCCTTCCGTGAGTTTGTTCAATGTGCGGTTCCTCAGTGGCAGGTTCCCAAACGCCACTTTTTCTCACGGAAGGCGATTCCGTCTCTCTACCGGCATGTGGAAGGCAATGTCCATGCCTCGCTGGACAGGGCGGTCAGCGGTAAGGTGCATATTACCGCTGACTCATGGTCCAGCAGGCATGGACAGGGACGTTATCTTTCTTTCACGGCCCATTGGGTCACTCTATTGGCAGCTGGGAGGGATGCAGGACAAGGTGCAGTAGTGTTGGAGGTTGTTCCGCCACCACGCCTCCAAAATGCTACTATTGGTTGTGACACACCTCTCTCCTCCACCCCCTCCTCTTCTTCTTCCTCCAGAGCTCTGTCCTCGGAACCAGCGCTGCTCCGTAGGCGTACAAGGGGCTACGCGAGTACGCAGGCAAAAAGATGCCATGCCGTGCTTGCGCTGGTGTGTTTGGGGGACAGGAGCCACACTGGGCCAGAGGTTCTGGCAGCTCTGCAGGGGCAGGCCGAGAGGTGGTTGACGCCACGCCAGCTTAAGCCAGGAATGGTCGTTTCTGACAATGGCACCAACCTCCTCTCCGCCCTGCGACAGGGGCAGCTCACCCATGTGCCCTGTATGGCTCACGTCCTCAACCTGGTGGTGCAGCGGTTCTTGGGCAGGTACCCAGGCTTACAGGATGTCCTGAGGCAGGCCAGGAAAGTCTGTGTGCATTTCCGCCGATCTTATAATGCCAGTGCTCGGCTGACTGAGCTGCAAAAGGAGCTGAACCTGCCCAAGAACCGCCTAATATGTGACATGCCCACCAGGTGGAACTCAACGTTGGCCATGCTGCAGCGACTGCACACGCAGCAGAGGGCCATCAATGAGTACCTTTGCGACTACGGCACCAGGACAGGGTCAGGGGAGCTTGGCTTTTTTTCCCCACGCCAGTGGAGCATGATCAGGGATGCATGCACTGTCCTCTCACCATTTGAGGAGGCCACAAGGATGGTGAGCAGTGACAGTGCATGCATCAGTGACACTGTACCTCTTGTCCACCTGTTGGAGCATACGCTGCGTGGGATAATGGACAGGGCACTTAAGGCAGAATAGAGGCAGGAAGAGGAGGACCCCCTTTATCCAGACAGTGTTCCTTCTGTCCCACCCATCACACAGGAAGAGGATGAGGAGGAGGAGGAGGAGGGAGGAGGAGGAGGAGGATTGTGTGATCATGGAGGTGGAGCCTGGCACTCAGCATCAGCAGCAGCAGTCTTTTAGGGATGATGTACAGTCCCAACAAACCAGTGGACTTGTACGTGGCTGGGAGGAGGTGGCTGGCGATCATGTCATCCTCAGTGACCCAGAAGACTCCGGACCGAATGCCTCAGCTAACCTACGCTGCATGGCCTCCCTGATCCTGCAAAGCCTGCGGAAGGATCCTCGTGTTCTTCGGATCAAGGAGAGGGACCATTACTGGCTGGCCACTCTCCTTGATCCACGGTACAAGGGTAAGGTTGCGGACCTTATCTTGCCGTCGCAGAGGGAGCAGAGGATGAGACATCTCAGGGAGGCTTTGCAGAAAGGTCTGTGCAACGCGTTCCCAGAAACTGGGAGGTTACAAACCCCTGGTCCTTGACGACGAGTTGCTGAGGCTTCGGTCAGTAGCAGAAGGAGCGGTGGGGAAGGTGGACGTCTGACCGATGCGTTCAGACAATTTTTTAGTCCGCAGCCCCAAGGTATGATCGGTTCCAGCAACCATCGCCAGCGTCTGATATACATGGTGCAGGAATACCTAGGGGCAAGGTCAGACTTGGACACCTTTCCCACCGAAAATCCTCTGGCTTACTGGGTCCTGAGGATGGATCACTGGCCAGAGCTTGCACAGTATGCAATTGAGCTACTGGCCTGTCCTGCATCCAGCGTTCTTTCCGAACGCACATTCAGTGCTGCTGGAGGATTTGTCACCGATCATAGGGTGCGCCTGTCCACCGACTCGGTTGATCGACCGACCTTCATAAAAATGAATCAGTCTTGGATCACCACCAGCTACCAGGCACCTGAAGCGGATATAACGGAATAATTTATAATGTCACATCCCTTCAAGACTGCCTATGCTGATGCTGAGTGACTATCCTGTTATGTTCACTGACTATCCTCTTCCTCCTCCTCAATGATCCATGCCACCACACCAGTGCCTAAGGCACAATTTTTCAGCCCCTGTATAACAGGGGCGTGTACTTACAATTTTTTAAAAAAATGCTTCGCAACAGGTGTGACTGCTGTGCTCCAAGTACAGTATCTGTGAGGGGTTGCAGTGTTGTGGCACCAGCACCAGTGCCTAAGGCACAATTTTTCAGCCCCTGTTGGGGCGTGTAATTACAATTTTTAGGCAATGCTTTGCAACAGGTCTCATTGCTGTGCTCAGAGTACAGTATCTGTGAGGGGTTGCAGTGTTGTGGCACCAGCACCAGTGCCTAAGGCACAATTTTTCAGCCCCTGTATAACAGGGGCGTGTAATTACAATTTTTTAAAAAGATGCTTCGCAACAGGTGTGACTGCTGTGCTCCAAGTACAGTATCTGTGAGGGGTTGCAGTGTTGTGGCACCAGCACCAGTGCCTAAGGCACAATTTTTCAGCCCCTGTTGGGGCGTGTAATTACAATTTTTAGGCAATGCTTTGCAACAGGTCTCATTGCTGTGCTCAGAGTACAGTATCTGTGAGGGGTTGCAGTGTTGTGGCACCAGCACCAGTGCCTAAGGCACAATTTTTCAGCCCCTGTTTAACAGGGGCGTGTAATTACAAATCTTGATCTAATAGTTCACAGCAGGGCCCATTCCTGCGCCCACCAAGAGTAACTATGAGGGCCTACAGTCTTGTGGCAACACCGTCCACCACCACCACCACCACCACCACCAAAGGCCCAATTTTTCTGCCCTGTTCAACAGGTGCATGCAATTACAAATCTTGATCTAATAACTCACAGCAGGGCCCATTCCTGCACCCACCAAGAGTAACTGTGAGGGCTTACAGTCTTGTGGCAACACCGTCCACCACCACCACCACCACCACCAAAGGCCCAATTTTTCTGCCCGGTTCAACAGGTGCATGCAAGTACAAATCTTGATCTATTAACTCACAACAGGGCCCATTCCACCAGTCTTGTGGCTACACCAACATCTAATAGGGCAAATTTCTGCAGAGTATATACGGCAGGCCCCTACTTTCAAACATCCAACTTACAAACGACTCCTACTTGCAAACGGAAAGAGAAAACAGGAAGTGAGAGGAAATCTACCCCTAGGAAGGGAAATTCTATCCTGTTAGATTTAATTTGGGAAAAAGGTATCTCCTCTCTACTGATGCTTTATCACCAATCCTTGTTTCAATTAAAACCCCACTTTTCCAAAAACATTTGTCATTGGGACGGAAAGTGAGGTGAAATGTTCTGAACAGATGTGCAAAGACAGCAAATGTTACAGGGGTGATAACCCCTCCCTATGTTCTCCAAAAAGCTTAAAAAATAGATTTTTTTGGGATGGAGCTACACTTCATAATGTACCTGTTCAGATTCTACTTAAGAACAAACCTACAGTCCGTGTCTTGTTTGCACCACCTAGATACTGCTGTTCAGAGTATATAGGGTTGTAGGTATAGGGTTTTATTTTGGGTGCGGGGTCCCCCTTAATATCCATACAAGACCCAAAGGGGCTGGGGTGGGGGGGGGGAGGGGGTTGATGGGGTATTATCTCAATTCTCAAGGATTTTAAGCCATATGGCGGCCAGGACAAGACATGACATTAAAGCCGCAAGTGGTTTTAAATGGCTTCTTTTTTTCCTTTACAAATGTCATTTTGTGCAAGGACAGTTCTAAACACGGGAAACACATGCCACTTCACAGGCATACTTTAGACACCCCCCAGGTACCATATTTAAAGGAAAATTTCACTTTTTTTTTTTCACTTTATGCATCATTAAAATGACTGCTCCCCGAAAAAACGTTAGTTTTTAAAAGTTCTTTTTGCATTGATATATGTCCCCTGGGGCAGGACCCGGGTCCCCAAACCTGTTTTATGACATTAACATGCATATTGGCCGTTGTAATTAGCAATTTTGATTTCGAACACTCGCGTCCATAATAACGAATAGGGTTCGAAAATTTGCGCGAACTTTCGGTCCGTTCAAAGGTTCTGGTGTTCGGGGGTGTTCGGCTCATCCCTATTAGATATACTGAATCTCGAATTCATTCGAAGCATTCGAAGCATTCGTTATTCGTAACGATTCGTAACTATTCGTAACGATTCGTAACGATTCATAACTTGAAATTGAAATTCGATATTTGTAGTTGGATTCGAATTGTTCTCTGTGTTATGAGAACCGACAATTCATTAGCCGCGTTAACGATTTGTAACGATTCGTAACGATTCGTAACTTTACTAACGATTCGTAACGATTCGAAAAAATTTTTACGATTCGTACGAAATTCGTATTTCGTTTGAATTTGAACGGAATTTCGTACACGAATTACGAATTACGATTTTTTTTATATACAAAACGGGACGAAACAAAACAAATTTTTATGACAGTTCCCATGTCTAGCACCTGCTACAACAAGACCCCACTGTAAGGAAGCATATAGGTATAAGACCTGAGCTTACTTTTAGACGCGCTACATCTATACAAGATCGTTTAGTATCTAGCCACTACTCTAATACACCCCATAGTGAAGAAAAATGCAATGGTACATTTAAATGTGGAAACTGTGATTTTTGCCCCTGGGTACGCCAAGGTGCAACCATCACACTCCCAAAGGGAGACCTCTTTACACTTAGAGCAAGAGCAGATTGCACTACCCAGGGGGTTATCTATCTTATGCTATGCATTTGTGGTGCCTTTTATGTGGGCAAGACAGCTCGCTGTCTTTGGCAACACATAAAGGACCACGTTTATGTCTCTTCAAATGGTAAAATGCTCACCACAGTTAGTAGACATATCGATCTCTATCACAGGTTCGATACCTCGTGTGTTTCCTTCAGTGTCTTGGTCGTTGTGCCAAAAGATCCACGTGGTGGGCACTGGGATAGATCGATACTGCAAAAGGAAACAATGTGGATAGAACGATTGGATGCGATCCACGCCCCCGGATTAAATGAATCTCAATCGCATAAACCTTTTCTTTAAGAGATCAACAAACGTACAAACTTTTTCTTTAAGAAATTGATAAACCTAGAGTTGTAATACAATACCACTCAATCCCTTAATGTTGGGTAACAATATTCTTTAGCCAATTTAAAACAGTGCCCAGTCTCTTCTTCTGCCTTTTGTTCATATTTTTATTTATTTTAAACAAAGCAGAAAATAGGTACAATTGAACACGTCATATACACGAAATACAATGCTTCTCCACAACATCAACAGCGTATACATTTGGGCCTACAATATGTCAGTCCCGTTGTCGGTGTCTTTCGGTAATTATTTATCCTCCCAGCAACCTAGTGGCCCGCTTTACGATCAGGCCCCTAGTGCGGGTGGTGCTTTGGTCTCTATAACCGGTGCCGGGCTTCCTCTTTGTAACTCTTTGTAGGGAATGCTCAGTGTGGACTTTCGGTAGCTTGTCCTATCTTTATTCGTAGAATCGCGCTATGTGTGGAGATAAGAATAGAGAGAATAGAGAAGTTAGAAGGAAGAAAGTAAGAGAGAGATAGGGAGAACTCGGGGGGGGGGGGGGGGGGGGGGGGGGGGGAGGGGGTGGTTTTGGGGTGGGAGGGGGGGGGGGTCCAGGGGGGTTCGAGCTTAATGTGTTTTAATCTGGTTTTATTGTTCATTAAGTAGCCATAAGGGCCATTCCTTCATCAGAGAATATGAATATGTTCCATAGCATCCATGTCTGTGAGTGTAGTTCCTGCTTGTTCTGTGCCGTGAGGACTAGGTCCTCCAATCTCCTGATCTCCTCCACTCTGCGCAGCCACAGCCCTATCGTTGGCGGTACTCTCTTTTTCCATAAGAGTGGGATGCAGGATTTGGCTGCATTCAGTAAATGCCTCACAATCATTTTTTTGTATTTTTTAGCTGGTATTGTAGTGGCATGCAGCAGTATAAAGGCTGGGTCGTCACTGATCGTGTAGTCCGTAAATTTATGTATGATCTTTCGGACTGATGACCAAAAGCATGTTAGCAGAGGGCAGGACCAAAAGATGTGGAGGAGAGTCCCCTTATCTGTTTGGCATCTCCAGCAGATGTCTGATGTGGCGGGGAAATATTTGTGTAGTTTACTAGGGGTGTGGTACCACCTGGTAAGAATCTTGTAGTTAAGTTCCTGTATTTTTGTACAGATGGTTGTCTGTAGTGAAAATTTAATGATTGCTTGTCTTTGGGCACTGGAGAACGTGTACCCTAGCTCCGTCTCCCATTTATTTATGAAAGTCAGGTCGGGAGTTTCTATCGGGGAGTTAAGTAGGGCGTATGTTTTAGACAGTACTTGTGGTAGGGGTCCCTCTTCATTACAGTACCTTTCAAAGGTCGTCAAGTCACGATTGAACCGTGCTGGTAGTGGGATTGAGTGCAGGAAATGGTGTAGCCTAAGTGCTTTCCAGAACGGTAGCTTGAAAAGCCCTGTCTCGTCCATAAGAGATTCAATGGATGGCCATGTTTCGTTTATTAAAAAATGTGAGGCTCGGTCTCTGCCGTCTCTGGTTAGTGTCTCATATCCCTCCTGTTCCATTCCGGGTGGGAATGCAGGATTGCCTAATATCGGATATAGCGGTGAGTTTTCTGTGGATATGGACGTTAGCAGTAAAGTGGATGTCCCTATCCTCAGTGTCGTTCCTATGGTGGGGTGTGTTTTAATTATAGGGGGCAGCCTGTCATAGCACCATACCGCCCCTTTTAACGAGGGTAGGCATTGTGCCTGTTCCAATTGTACCCACAGCTTGTTTTTGTCATGCCTGTTCCAGTCAATGATTCTACCCAAATGTACCGCCCTGTAATAGTTTTTCAAGTCTGGGAGGGCCAGGCCTCCCTGTATTTTGGGTAGTGTAAGGTATTGTCTGCGCAGTCTAGGTTTCGAGTTTTTCCATACAAATTTGGTGAAGATGGAGTGTATTTGTTTGAAGTATTGGGGTGGGATCTGAATCGGCAGTGCTTGGAGTAGATATAGGAATTTGGGGAGTATTGTCATTTTGAGTAAGTTGCATCTGCCGAACCATGAGTGGAGTCCTTTGGTCCAGTCTTCCAGGAGTAATCTAGTTCTAGTCAGTAGTGGTGGAAAGTTTAGTTCGAAAACACGCTTTAGGTCTTTAGGGATCTGGGTACCTAGGTATTTAAGGGATGAGTCTGACCACTTAAATCTGAACTGCGATTTCAGTAACTCCGAGCTCTTTGGTGGTAAATTGAGTCCCATCGCTTCTGACTTGTCGAAGTTAATTTTAAGATTGGCTAGCTGTCCGTATTTGTCAAACTCTCTGAGAAGATTAGGTAGCGAGATCGCAGGGTTGGTAAGTACAAACATAAGGTCATCCGCGTACGCGGCTATTTTATATTGGGATTTGTTTATTGTCACTCCAGTGATGTCGGGGTTAGATCTTACTGTACATAAAAAGGGCTCTAATACTAGGGCATATAGAAGGGGGGACAATGGGCAGCCTTGTCTAGTCCCGTTCGTAATTGGGAATGTGTCTGACAGTATTCCATTGGCCTTTACTTGCGCTGTGGGTATGGAGTAGATACTTCGAATCCAGTGCATCATTTTACTACCTAGGCCTACGTGTTTAAGCACCGACGTCATGAACTCCCAGTTTACCCGGTCGAAGGCCTTCTCAGCGTCTGTGCTGAGAAGGACGCACGGGGTGTTGGATTCGGTGGCTGCATGTATAAGATTTATCACCTTTGTGGTGTTATCCCTAGCCTCACGGGCCGGGATAAACCCCACTTGGTCTAGATGTACCAAATCTGGCATGAATTGGGTCAGTCTGTTGGCCATGATCTTAGTAAACAATTTCAGGTCTGTGTTTAGGAGCGAAATAGGCCTGTAGCTACCGCATGCCGCAGGGTCTTTGCCCTCTTTTGATATTAGTGATATGTGGGCTCTCAGGGTGTCCTTGGGTGGCAATTTCCCTTCTCCTAGACTGTTGAACATTTTCAACATGTGTGTACCTAATAGTGGCAGTAGTGTCTGGTAATATTGCAGGGTGAACCCGTCGGGGCCTGGTGCTTTGCCTGGTTTCGTTCCCCCTATTGCCCGCTGTAGTTCCTCCAATGTGATGGGTGCTTCTAGTTCAGTCCTGGCTTCTGGGGGGAGTTGAGGGATCTGTGCGGCTGTGATGTAGTCCTGTAGTGTTTTTTCGGTCTGTGAGCCCTTCGGAAGGTTGTATAGAGTGGAGTAGTACTCCCTAAATTCTTCTGCTATTTGGGTTGGTGTGGTCTTTTTCTGTCCCCTTGTGTTTACTATCTGCGGGATATATGTGTTGAGTCGTTGGGTTTTAACCGCCCTGGCCAATTGTCGCCCGCACTTGTTACCCGATTCGTATGAGATTTTCCGGCATCTCTGTAGCGCTGCCTTGGCCCTATATTCCAGTAAGTCTACGACTTGTTTCCTAAGGGTCACTAATTCTACTTCTATTGAGGCGACCGGGGTTTTTTTGTGTTGTGACTCCGTTATGTGTATCTTCTGTAGGAGGTCCAGCAAAAGTTGTTCTTTTTTATTTTTAATGTAAGCTCCGTGTTTGATTAGTATCCCCCTAACCACTGTCTTATGTGCCTCCCAGAGTATGCCCGGGTCGCAGTCCTCAGTGTTGTTGATTTGGAAATACTGTTTTATTTCCTTCTGTGTGTCTGTCAGGACGTCAGGTGTTTGTAGGAGGCTTTCGTTCAGTCTCCAGAATCTAGCTCTGGAGGTCTGGGCCGATGATAGGCAATACCGCATGGTGATAGGGGCGTGGTCTGACCATGTAATACTCCCTATCTCAACCTCCTGGATCGCCTCTAGTTGGCTATGTGGGACAAAGTAGTAGTCTATCCTTGAATACACTTTATGTGGGGACGAGAAGAAAGTGTAGTCTCTTTCCCCTGTGTGGAGGAGTCTCCATGTGTCTATAAGTTGGGTGTCATGCAGGGCTTGAGTTACACGCTTATGTATGCCTTTGCGTATTGATGAGGTTCTGGAGGACGTGTCCAATGTCGGGGCCAGGGGTATATTAAAATCCCCTCCCAGTATTAACTGGCCTTCTCTAAAGTCACTGAGTAGTTTCAACGTACGGTGTAGGAAGAGGTCTTGTCGGTCATTGGGGGCATATATGGTGGCCAGGGTCACTTTCGTGCCTCGTAGTGTGCCTTTTATAAACAGGTACCTGCCTGAAGTGTCCGTTAGGGTAGCGCTACTCGTCCATGGGACTGATCCCGATATTAGTATGGAGACCCCCTTAGATTTGGCCTCCGTGTTAGTGGCGTGGTATGTGTGGGGGAAGAATCTGCTTTGGAGGCATGTGGGGTTGCCTGTTCTGAAATGAGTTTCTTGAATGAATGCCACATCAGTTCGGGCTCTTTTAAGGTCGTTTATTAACATTCGTCTTTTTTCGGGTATATTTAATCCCTTGGCGTTTAATGAGTAGATATTGATTGTGTCCATTATGTTTTGGGTAGGGGGGGGGGTTTTGGGGAAGGGCAAGGGTGTGGTGGGGGGGGGAGGGGAGTGTAGAGATAGGCCTAAAGAGGAAGTGAGAAGGAAGAAAGAGAGAAAGAGAGAAAGAGATATAGCGAGGTGGAGTTCACCTCCTTACGACTAAACGGATAGTTAGCTATAAGCTATCCGATTAGTTAACTAAGTGCAAATCCAAATAACTTTGCAATGAAGCGTATCCTAGCCTCTGCTAGGATATCCGCTCCGTCCTATTGGGGGGTAGAGGATGGAATAGACCGGGGTAGAACCCCCGGGTCCGGTCCCGTCCTCTCCAGCTTGGTGTTTTAGAATATATAACCCATTGTTCTTATTCAATCTGTGTATTAGAACCTTATAACTTTACACCCAACATAGTGCAATATGAAACAATAAACATGTAAAACATACCCCAGGCAGTAGTATGACGTACCCTTATGTCCTTTTGAGATCCTCCCTGGGCCCATGCCCTTTAGCCTTAATGGGGCCAAGGGGGACGTTTTCTTTAGTATAATGTGACTATAAGGTTGGTCACTAGCAGGATTGTATTACCTCTTACATTTCCACATACACATATCCCCCTGTGCCTTCCTAGGTTAGCAATTGAGCCCCCCGGCATCCCCACCCCCTCCCGGTGGTACACATTCCCCCATTCATGCGTCTCTTTTGACCCCCCCCGGAGAGTTACCATCCCCGTGTCCGGTGTTATCATCATCCTTCTTGTAATTCGTGGGGTATTGTCCGTCCCCTCCATCTAGGGTTGCGCCTGTCCCCACATTTAGTCCCTCGGGGAGGTAGTCTTTTTAGTAGTGATGTTGCTCCCAGCCGGCCCCTTCCCCGCTCCGCATCTCCCCAAAACCTTGGCCAGGGCAACAAACATGTAAAGGGGGGTCTCCCCATCTCTACTCCAGTGGGGGATTCCTCCGTGGTTGGCCGAGCCTGGTCATGAAAGTTGCCCGAGCTCCGGTAAGTCAGGGGGGCATAAAGATCAGGTGGCGGGTGGGGGGGAGGAACAGGACAGGCGGGCCAGGCAGGGAGAGGGGTATTCAAAAGTCGCTTACCTCGGGTGAGGGGGGGTGTTCGGAGGGCATCATCTGATGTGGTGAAAGAGTCTCTGCAGGCGGGGTATAGTGTGTCGTCCGTATGGGGTGTCGTTCGGCTTCTTTAGTCTTCTCTCGGCGCGCCTCCTGGAATGTATCGCTGTCTACCCATGTTCCTCTGGGGCCTCGGGGATCCCGCTCTTCTCATCCTTGCCGGTCCGGATCTAGAAGGGGAGCTCTGGAGTGTCTGCAGCCAATCCGGTACGTCTATGGGGTCAGTTTCCAGGAACTCGAACAGTGCAGGGAGGTCCGCTGGTGTCCGGAGGGTGAGGGCGTGCTGTGCTTTTTTAAATGTTACAGAGATGGGGAAGCCCCATCTGTAGGTTAGGCCAGCCTCTCGTGCTGCTGAGAGTATTGGCTTGAGAAGTGCTCTCCGTTGCAGGGTTTGTCTGGATAAGTCCGGCATTATTTTAATTTCGGCTCCATCAAACGATATGTTCCTCTTCTCCCATGCCGCTCGCAGGATCGTTTCCTTGTGGGTATATTGGTGTATCCTGCATATCACGTCCCTCGGTCTGTCGGTATCTGATGAGCGGGGGCCCAGGGCCCTGTGGATCCGGTCAAAGGATAGGTTGGCTGGGTACAGTTCTCCAGACACTTCCCTGAATATAGCCAGGGTGGTCTCTATTAAGTCCTCAGTGCCCGTAGCCTCTGGCAGACCTCGTATCCTGAGGTTGTTGCGTCTGCTGCGGTCCTCGGCCTCCTCCAATCGCAGCTGCTGGGATCTAAGCATGTCTGCCTGTGCCGCTTGTGTTGCCTCTACCGCTGCCAGTCTTTGCTCCATTGTGGACATTGTCGTCTCCCCGGCCCCCACTCGGTCCGTTAGGGCCTGGACCTCTTGTCTCATCACATTCATGTCCTGACGGAGGGTCGCCTCTGTTTTGCCGACTATTGCCTCGATGTCTGCCCTCGTAGGCAAGGCTTGTAATAGCGCCCTTAATTCGGCGTCTGCTCTCAATGTCAGCGGGGAGTGATCCGGCTGGCTTTCCTGGGGGTCGGGGTTGGATCGGAGCATATCTGGGATGGTGTAGTCATTGTTCGGGGCATGTACGGGTGATCTCCGGAGAGGGGAGGCCGGAGACCGCTGGGCGCTCTGTGTGCTGTGCCTCGTGGCGTCCGCCATCTTGAGAACCGGCGAGGCTCTAGGGTTGGTAAGGTATCTCTGTATATCTTCGTTCCTTCTCGGGTTCGGGGATCCTCGTTTTAGGTTTTTGGCTCTCCGCTTTCCAGCCGAGTACATCCCGGGTCGTTTGAGCGGTGTTTCGTCGCTTTAAAGCTGGTTTAGGACGGGTCGGGCCGGGAGCTCTATAGACTCGCGTCCTCACTCAGCCATGTCCAGGCCACGCCCCCTGTTTATCTTGCTTATTATCCTCTTGTATTGAACCTGTATAACATCTATCAATTCTTATTCTCTAGCCCCCAATAGAGCTGGTTAAGGGTTGGTGCAATACATCATGTGGCCACAAAGCATCACTGGCTGTTGTTTTCAGCTATTGTGACGCTTTCGGCCCCGGAAGAGAATGAACCTGGGTTTATTTTTCTTCCGGGTGCCGTGTCCTACGCATGTGCATTGCCTGAGGCTGTCTCGTCCACTTTTTATTGGACATGATGATCCTCGTACGCTAGCGCATGAGGACCAGGCCGGGTAGATACGAACGTCCCGCCCTTTCTGTGCGCGGTGACGTCACTACCGGGACGGCTGTATGTAAAAAGACGTTACAGGCTGCCGTCTGACATAGCAGCCTCTCTACTACGCTGCTAGTGAGCGGGGAGCTGAATCTCAAAACGCCTGTGATCAAGTAAGTGAGGACAGAAAAACTTAGCTAAATCTTTTTGAATGGACTGTCTAACAGTCCATCATCCTATTTATTTCTAAACAATTTTTTATATACACCTTTCTAATAGGACACCATTGGGCTATAGGAAAGATTCTTATCCTTCCTCCCTCCCTCTTGTTGTGTCCCTTCCATCTATGGTTAAAGAGCCATATAAAAAACAATGGATTTGGGAAATTGTATCCTTCTGGGTGCCTGGAAATACCCACTATAGGGTGAGAAACATACTCCTTAATTATACAAAACATTTCTAACTAACATTGTTTATGGATATACTTAGTCCCCTATACAGATATATATGCATACGCGTATACATGATTATGCACATGAGCAGATGTATGTATGTGATGCATACTCGCATGGATATATGCTGTTCATGTGAATGTATGATACCTATATATCCCTATAAAAATGTGTTTATTTATTTATTTTTATATTTCACACTCTCTATTTGTCTACACTATGGAGAACTATATATAAATTAACTGCCATAATATTATCATATCAATTATATTATTTATATATATTTTAGTATTACAAAACAATTTCGTTCTTACATTACCTAATTTAAAGATATTGGCAAGTGAAAATACAACAGCATCTCATTATTATTATAATATTACACACAGATGGTACCCGATCCAGAATAAGGAGCGATACTTTAAAAATTCAAAAATTCATTTTTTGACAATACGTTAAGGCATTTGACTTTCTGTTCCCCCCCTCCCATGAAAATTCTCCCTATCAGGGAATGTAAGTATTAGCAAGGTATAGGAAATCTATTTCCCTTTATCACTTTCTTTCTCTCTTTGGTATTATATTGCACCCGTCCCCATGATGTATCCTCCCTTACCATTCTCACCACTAGTATAAACTTTTTTCTTTTCTTTTTCCTTCCTTTTATCTTCTTTCTTCTCTTCTACGCCTATTACTTTTCACCATGATGATGGATATTTTTCTCTCGAGTCTGACCCTTTCAGACATAAGTCACATAATAATACTAAATAATACACCTAATCTGTACATATACATGTGATGTTTGATGTTGTTTATTTATTATTTCTTTTTTCTTTTTATTCCTAGAAAATATAGAAATCTCCTGAAGAAGCGTTACACAACGCGTAACATGTAGGGCAACCAAGCACAAGCTACTTACGACAACACTGCTTCCATATGGTTCATACTCGATTGTTTAATGTCACTTCTATATGATAAAATCTGAATATTAATATTCGGACTTGAGTGGCCAAATAATCCATATTGTTGATATTCTAGCATAATTGTCTATTGGCTTGTAGCATCCTCTATATTGAGTGCAGATTCTAATATCTGTTTGTTGTACTGAGTAAACTGTATTTTTATGTTTTTAATAAACTATATTAATTTAGATTGTACGCCTAAAAAGTCCATCATTCTCAACACAAACTAGTTGATATTTTTCCGCACTTTCTGGAAAAAAATATTAAATTTAATGGATAAGATAGTGGGAAAATAAAATACTTGGAAATTAAAAAAAATGAAAAAATTATAATCTTGACCTAGGAGGACGAAATTCAAATGGAGTAGGAGGTTGAGGTGGCGGTGGATGTGGCGGTGTAGGTGGAAGCGGCGGTGTAGGAGGACGAGGTAGCCAACACTGGTTCAAAAATACAACAATGGCTGGGTAAGACTAGTGGTGAATGATGTGTCAAATTCTGTCCCCCGTCGCATAGTGTCCGCCCTGTACTGCGCTTGCTCAGTATGTAGGACAAGGGGATTTCGAAACTCTTCAAAGATGATGCGCGGTGACTCCAGGTTCAAGCCACATCATCCGAGGTTGAAGCCTAGCCAAGCGAGCCCGTGAGGGGCCCTGTTACTATGTGCTACCGTATGTCCACTTGGATGGTGGGGCTTGAACCTGCACTCACTGCGCAAGCGACGTTCATCTTTGGAGATTTTGTGAATCTTCTTGTCCTCCGTACTGTGCAAGCACTGCGCCTGCGCAGTAAGTGGCCGGACACTATCCGATGGCCAGACAGTTTTTTTCAGAACACCGGTATACATGTCTATTCTGCACAAGGTACGGACAAGTCCTGTGGGATCCATGCCTGGTTCATTTTAATGAACGTGAGCTTGTCCACATTGGCTCTGGAAAGGCGGCTGCGCTTGTCTGTGATAACGCCCCTGCCGTGCTAAATACACGTTCAGATAATACACTGGCTGCAGGGCAGGCCAGCACCTCCAAGGCATAAAGGGCAAGCTCAGGCCATGTGCCCAATTTGGAGACCCAGAAATTGAAGGGGGCAGACCCGTCATTCAGTACGTGTAGGCGTGCACACATACTGCTCCACCATGTTGGTGAATTGCTGCCTCCTGCTAAGACGTTCCATCTCAGCTTTTCCACATTTCGGCCATGCTAACCCTGCCTTCTGAGGTGCTGGTGGTGCCCCGGCTGCGTTGGCAACCTCTTCCTCCTCCTCTGCCTTCGCCTTGTGCTTCCACCATACCCCCGCTGCCAAGTGGGAATGCCACCAGCATTGTAACGGGGATCCAGCAGGGTGGCCACCCAATAATCAGCGCCAGTTAAAATGTGGAGACACTGCAGCATGTAATCGCTCATGTGTGCCAGGCTGCTCAGAGGCAACGAAAAGCTGTCCTCTGTGGGAGGTATATCATCTGTGTCCTCTGTATCCCCCCAGCCACGCACCAGTGATGGACATGAGCTGGTCTGGGTGCCACCCTGCTGTGAACATGGTTCCTCCTCCTCCATCTCCTCCTCATCATCCACCTCGTCATCCTCCAGAACTGTGCCCTTGCTGCCGGACAATTGTGTACCTGGCGCTTGTTGGTGCAGGAACCCACCCTCGTGGCCACTTGTAAATGACTGCCCTGAAAGCCTTGGAAATTAACCCTCTTCCTCCTCCTCCTCCTCCTGTGCCACATCCTCTTCCATCATCGCCTGAAGCGTTTTTTCAAGGAGGCATAGAACTGGGATAGTAACGCTGAGAACGGTGTCATCGGCACTGGCCATGTTGGTGGAGTACTTGAAACAGCGCAACAAGGCACACAGGTCTCGCATGGAGGCCCAGGTATTGGTGGTGAAGTGGTGCTGTTCCGCAGAGCGACTCACGCGTGCGTGCTGCAGCTGAAGCTCCACTATCGCCTGCTGCTGCTCGCACAGTCTGGCAAGCATGTGCAAGGTGGAGTTCCACCTTGTGGGCACGTCACATATGAGACGGTGAGCGGGAAGGCCGAAGTTACGCTGCAGCGCTGACAGGCGAGCAGAAGCAGGGTGAGAATGCCGAAAGTGCGCACAGACAGCTCGCACTTTCTGCAGCAGCTCTGGCATATCAGGGTAATTCTTAAGGAACCTCTGGACCACCAAGTTCAGCACATGCGCCAGGCAAGGAATGTGCGTCAAACCGCCTAGTCCCAGAGCTGCTACGAGATTTCGCCCATTATCGCACACCACCAGGCCGGGCTTGAGGCTCACTGCCACCAACCACTCATCGGTCTGTTGTTCCATGTCCCTCCACAACTCCTGCGCGGTGTGGGGTTTTTCCCCCAAACAGGAAAGTTTTAAAACTGCCTGCTGTCGCTTAGCCCTGGCTGTGCTGAAGTTGGTGGTGAAGGTGTTACGCTGACCGGATGAGGAGGCAGTAGAGGATGAGGAGGCGGAGTAGGAGGAGTTAGCAACAGGAGGCAAACTGAAGTGCCCTGCAATCCTCTGTGGTGGAAGGACATGTGCCAAATTGCTATCCGCCTCAAGCCCAGCCGCCACTACATTTACCCAGTGTGCTGTTAGGGAGATATAACGTCCCTGACCATGCTTACTGGTCCACGCATCCGTAATTAGGTGGACCTTGCCACAGATGGTGTTGCGCAGTGCACACCTGATTTTGTCCTCCACTTGGTTGTGCAGGGAAGGGATAGCTCGTCTGGAAAAGTAGTGGCGGCTGGGCACGACGTACTGTGGGACAGCCAATGACATCAGCCTTTTAAAACTCTGCGTCTCCACCAGACGGAATGACAGCATTTCAAAGGAGAGGAATTTTGAAATGCTGGCATTCAGGGTCAGGGATCGCGGGTGGCTAGGGGGGTACTTCCTCTTCCGCTCCAGTGTTTGGGAAATAGAGCTGAACGCTTCCATGGGACATTGTGGAGATGGTTGGTGACCCAGGTGGTAGTGTTGCTGGCAGATCCTCTGTTTGCGGGTTGGCAGGTGCCACTGTCACTACAGAGGTGGATGAAGAGGCCGAGACTGCAGCAGAAGAGGAAGCAGGAGGAGCCAGAGACCTTTCTTGGTTTTTGAGGTGTCTACTCCACTGCATCTCGTGCTTTGCACTTAGATGCCTGGTCATGCAGGTTGTGCTCAGGTTGAGAACGTTTATGCCTCGCTTCAGGCTCTGATCGCACAGCGTGCAAACCACTCGTGTCTTGTCATCAGCACATTGTCTGAAGAACTGCCACGCTAGGGAACTCCTTGGACCTGGCTTTGGTGTGCTCGGTCCCTTGCTGCGTTGGGCAGTAGCAGACGTACTGTCTAGGGGACGGACGCTCCACTTTTGCACCCTTCTCCCTCTTCTGCTGTGCTGGTGGCTCTGTGCGACCACCGCCTCTTCCTCCGAACTACACTGGTCACCTGCATGACGTTGATTCCATGTGGGGTCAAGGACCTCATCGTCCTCCACATCATCTTCCACCCAGTCTTCACCCCTGCCCTCCTTGTCGGTCTGCACAATGGCGAAAGCAGCAGCAGTTGGCACCTGTGTTTCGTCATCATCCAAGACGTGCTGCAATGGTCCTCCCATGTACTCATCATGAAACATAAGCGGTTGGGCATCGGTGCACACAATCTCTTCCACTTCTGGGGCAGGGCTAGGTGGATGGCCCTGGGAAACCCTGCTAACAGAGTCATCAAAAAGCAGAAGAGACTGCTGCATGATTTGGGGCTCAGACTGCTTGGCTGATTTGCAAGGGGGTGAGGTGAAAGACTGATGGACATCGACTGCAGGTGCCAACTCTGAACTTTCATCAGGAGACTGGGTGGGAGACAATGTGAAGGAACCGGAGGCACTGTCAGCAACCCAATCTACTATCGCCTGTACTTGTCCTGGCCTCAACATTCGTACAGCCTCATTAGGCGCGCCGAAATACCGCTGCAGGCTCTGTCGTCTACTCGCACCTGAGGAAGGTCTTTCACTAGTGCGTGTAGCTGGCACAGATCGACCACGTCCTCTCCCTGCAACAGGAGCTCCACCAGCAGCACCACGACCGAGCCACGTCCCCTTTTTGATGATCTCCTCATATTTTCAAAATGTATGCCCCCGCCCTAAATGGGTGTTTTTGCAATAGAAGAATACACCCACAGTATGTAAAGCGTGTATCTCAAAAACTGCTAAACTGCAGAAAATGCTATTGGGAAAAAAAATGTCGCTACAATTTTTTTTTTTGGGATAGCATAATAGAAGAAATATCGATCGATTGTATGTCACACTCCTGCACACATGCACTGAAAGATTTTATTTTTTGGCAATAGCAGAATACACACACAGTGTCTAAAGCGTGTATGAACATGCAGAAAATGCTATTGGAAAAAAAAAAATGTTGCTACAATTTTTTTTTTTTGGGATAGCACAATAGAAGAAATATTGATTGATTGTATGTCACACTTCTGCACACGTGCACAAAGCACTGAAAGATTTTATTTTTTTGGCAATAGCAGAATACACGCACAGTGTGTAAAGCGTGTATGAACATGCAGAAAATGCTATTGAAAAAAAAAACATGCACAAATCACAGCAAAATTTTATTTTTTTGCAATGTTTTTGCAATAGCAGAATACACACAGAGTATGGTGTATCTCTTAGTAAAATATGCAAAGAAGTGATGCTGCACTGAGCTTGCAGGTAAAAGTTATATTTAGTCTGGCACTGGCCTCATGGCACTGTTCAAAGACTGTGCACTGCACCCCAGCCAGGGTACAATCGATTTATGAATCTCTTGAATAATTCTCTCTGGCTCTTTTTTTTCCTTAATAAAGACACTCTCTAGTTTCTACTCTAGCTATGTAGATCGCTCACTGATATAACTGATTTGAAGAACTAATCAGACTAACTTCTAATGAAATCCTCTCTTAGCAGCACAGGAACCTGTCTATAGCAGAGTGACGCTGTGTGCTGTGTGTCTGTACTATATATAGAGGCTGGGTCACATGCTGCACTGGCCAATCACAGCCATGCCATTAGTAGGCATGGCTGTGATGGCTTCTAAGGGCACACTAGTGAAACTACAGTTAATTGGCTGCCCTGCAGCTTTTAAAAAGGCGCTATTACATTGCCGAACACCGGACCCGAACCCGAACATACAGTCAATAGTTTGGGTTCGGGTCCGGGACCCGGACACCCAAAAGTCCGGTACGGACCCGAAATTTACAGTTCGGGTTCGCTCAACACTACTTGCGACTAGAAAGGATGCAGGACAGGGCTCAGTGTTGCAGCTTGTTTTGCTGCCATGTCTCCATACAGCTAGCGGTGATGATGCAAGATCTGTCAGCTCCACCCTTCCTCTTCCTTCTCCACCTCCATGCCCTCCTTTGCTGGATTGTCCTATGAACCACCAGTACCCACTAAGCATTCGAGGGGCCAATGAGTTAAACAAATTCAACGAGTCAGGCTAAAAGATACAATGGAGTGCTTCAGCTGGTCTGTCTAGGGCAGTGGGCATCAACCCTGTCCTCAGGGCCCACTAACAGGCCAGGTTTGCAAGATAACTGAAATACATCACAGGTGATATAATTTGCTGCTCAGTGATTGCAGTATTCTAGTCTGCATCTCCCCAAGGTAATACATAAAACCTGGGCTGTTTGTGGGCCCTGAGGACAGGGTTGATGATCACTGGTCTAGGGGACAGGAGCCACACTGGAGCAGAGATTTTTTCAGCTCTGCAGGGGCAGGCCCAGAGGTGGTTCAAGCCATGGAAACTTGAGTCAGGAATGGTGGTGTGTGATAATGGCACTAACCTTCTGTCTCCCCTTTGACAGAGAAATTTGACACATGTGACATGCCTAGCACATGTCCTCAATTTAGTGCTTCAGCATTTCTTAAACAGGTACTCAGATTTGCAAGATATTCTTAGGCAGGCAAGAAGTGTCTGTAGCCATTTCAGGCGGTCATACACAAACAGTAGCGAACATATTATGGCGCACACATTCAAGAATGACATTTCCTGCAGGGCTAGTTAAAAAGATCTGAACATATTCAAAAAATAGGGGGGTTTGGTCACACTATATGGTTATATAGTGCTAAGCCCACTTACTGCGACAAAGTACCCCGAATTAGTGGGTCCTACCCTAGTAATAGAATGAAAGATCCTGCGTCTCAACCATGGAAGCCAAACTCCTCTATGTGGGATAACTGAAAGGATTCCTCCTATAAACTGGTGGCCACTAAATAAGAGGCAATGAAGAGGGGGAGGGGTGCTCTAACCCAAAAAAAAATGGTCAGGGTTTATTACAACATACAAAAACATATTTGGGAAGCACTCACCAATGCGTTTAAATTTAAGATGGTGCTGCTATAAGACCAAAAAACAATAGCGAACATATTATAGCGCACACATTCAAGAATGACATTTCGTGCAGGGCTAGTTAAAAACACCTGAACATATTCAAAAAATACGGGGCTTTGGTCACTTACTAAAGTACCCCGAATTATTATTATTTATACACAAACAGTATTTGGTTGACTGAAATTAAGCAGGAATTCCACCCACCTGTAAACCACCTGAATTGAGACATGGTGCAACTAAACTCGGGGCAGCTCAGATTTTTTTTCCCCACGCCAATGCCTGCTGATAAAGGATGCATGCACTGTACTGTCATCTTGTGAGGAGGTGACAAGGATAGTGAGACTGGTGACAGAACATTGGTAACAATGCATGCATCAGTGACACAATCCCTTTTGTGTTCCTGCTGGAGCATACAATGCATGGCATTATGGACAGGGCACTCCAGGCAGAGCAGCGGGAAGAATAGGAAGACTTCTTTTCCTCTCAAAGCCCACTTTATGCAGACACCATTCTTGCGATGCCACAGAACACACAAGAGGAGAGGGAGGAGGAGGAGGATTCTGGCAGTTTTGGAGGCATAGCAGCAAAGGAAGACATATGTCAAACCTTAAGAGATGGTTTTCAGTCCCCAGAAACCTTGGGAATAGTACGTGGCTGGGAGGAGGCAGTTCCAGATACTGTAATCCTAAGTGACCCCGAGGACTCTGCTTCTCATGCCTCCGCAAACTTGCGGTGCATGAGCTCCCTTATTCTTTAAAGCCTGTGGTAAGGACCCGAGAAGTTGTGGCATCAAGGATAAGGATCATTATTGGTTGGCAACCCTCACTGACCACCGTTACAAGGGGAAAGTCTCAGAACTCTCTTGAGGACACCTTAAAGAGGAGTTTACGTAAACCTTCCCAGACTCTGGTAGGTTACTGTTTTATGAAAAAGCAAGTTTAGAGGCTTCTGTTGGAGGAGGAGCAGTGGAGAAGGGGCCGCCTTAGTGATGCATTTACATTTTTTTTAGTCTTTAGCATCCAGGGCTGTTAACTTCAAGATCCCATCGGTAGCATCTGCTTCATATGGTGGAAGATTATCTATGGGCCAAAACAGACATGGAGAGATTTCCAGTAGATAAACCACTGGGTGTCTGGGACATAAGAATAGACCACTGGCCAGAACTTGCCCAGTATGCAGTTGAGCTGCTGGGCTGCCTTGCATCCAGTGTGCTTTCTTAATGGGCATTTAGTGCTGTGGGAGATTTTGTGATTGATAAAAGAGCACATCTGTCCCACTCCACTGACCGGCTGACATTTGTCAAAATGAATCAGTCCTGGATTAGCAGCAGCTATCAAGCCCTTGATGCCGATGTTGCTGATACATTGTTATTGGAATAGTGTTTCTCTGCAAGACTGCCCAGTTAGCCTAGCTAACAAGTATAAGCCTAGCAAGTATTTTTTTGGTATAGGTTCCATGGGCACATTTAACACCCAAGGACCAATTTCCCCACATCTGTTTGACAGGTGCATCAAATGTCAATTTTTTTTTACAGCAACGCCAAGTCTTGTTTTTCATCAAGAGTACCTCCAGAAGGTTATGGGGTGAAGACGACACCAACACCCAAAGACAAATTTTTACGCAATTGTTTGACAGGGGCATAAATTTTAAATGTATTACAGCAAGGACAATTCTTGCTTTCATCATAAGTACCTCTATAGGGTTATGGTGTGAAGGCACAACCAACACCCAAAGCCCAATCTTTCTGCACATGTTATTTCTAGCCCAAGTCTGCGAAAGATACACCAAACTTTATCTAAAATCATTTTTTAATCTTGGCCTGAGGGTACTATAATTTGGCTTCTTCCCATTAGGGTTGTTCACTGTGGTGCAAGAATTTGTTGTCTCCATCCAAAGTCTGCCAAAGAGACACCAGAATGTATCCAAAAAATCTCTAATCTGTGAATATATAATGATGTATAAAATATATAAATATATGCCTGACCTAAATGGTATAAACCTGTCATATTCTGTATTACACATGGAAGAATGGGGGGCAAACAGTGGGAACAAATGACATGATAGTATTTGACAATTCCTGATATAGATGCAATGAAAAATGTATAAAAAACATATCAAATTAAATAAAAATGAAAAAAATGATATGTTTAATTTTTTTTAAATTACCAGCTCATGGTAAAAGTTACCATTATTATTATTGCTAAAGTTGACCTGCCAGTTTATTACCATTGTGCAATGTTTTGTTTTTAATTCATGGTGTGTTGGTGGGTGTGTTGTGTCTGTGCCCTGGCACTGCTGGTTCCTCTAGTCCCACAAATTTTATTGAACGCTCCTCCCTATATAAGCATGAGCCTACAGTACCACCCCTGGCCTTCAGAAGGATCCGACAGCTCAAAGCGCGATTGCTTTGATGAAGGCTTCATAGCCGAAACGCTTCAGCGTATAGCCTGTACCCGTATACCTATGTAACCAATAAAGTACTTTTATTCAAGAGCATGCTCACCTCCATAAATCTTCCAATACACATTGTGCATTCAACTGTTGGTATATTATAGCTTTGGCCTAGAAAAATTTTACATCTTTCCTCTTCCTTTTATGTTGCCTCCTCAGGGGGGACGGCCCCCTCCCCCAGCACAGTCAGAGCCCATTAGGGGTGTTGGGGTGGTGGATGCCTTCTTCTCCACCCACAATTGAGGCACGAGTGAGGACTTTATCTGAGTCAGACGGGAGACTTCAGTATACTACCATCTTTTGGATACGTACTATTTGTGCTTCATGAACGATTATATCTGGAAATTCTCTTTTTGTATATGTGCAGATATGTTGCTTTTCTTTCTGAGAAAACTCAATAAAAAACTATTGACATTATTCAAGAGCATGCAAGTTGCTAGCCTTCCTGATTTAATAAGCTCTGAGTACGTAGCCTGTATTCTGCCCATTCTCTGACTGCACAGCCTGGCTGCTTCCTGTTCCGGTGACGTCTTTTCCAGCCAGTCCGCCTGTGTTCCACATTGATTATGTTCCCAGCTTCCTGCTTCCCGCTGGCCACAGGTCAGACAAAAGGTTTTTTTCACCAACCCATCCATACAGCCTGGGAACTGACAGTGCACTTGGAGGGACAGAAAGGCTTCCATACCTGATATTTTGAACTTCCTTCCATCCCATCTGCTTCCCAAGTATCTGAACCCAGCGCACCATGCAAGAGTAAGGACCCAGGACATCCTGGTGGATGAGCCATTACACGATAAGCTAATTTTACCTTACCTGTTGTAAGTGTTTTTAACCATTGTATTAATAAAATCCCCTGTGATACTGCATTTAGGTGGTTGCTTCCCCTCTTCTTTCTTCCTGTGTTTGTTTGCAGAGCTGGCTCAACTCTGAGGATAGCAGCCCCCAAGTGCATCACATACCAGTGCTCACACATTAGAGACTGTTATTACCATCCAGCAGCTATTGCTGCACATCTTGCTAGAATTACTGTTTAGCATATACTCCGTGCGCTTGATTCTATGACTTTTTATACAGGATCAAGCAGCCTTTTTACACAATGCAGAGGATTAACCCCTTAGGTTCAACAGTGAGTTTAACAAGCATGCTTTACTGCATAAACAGACAGATTTTACTGTTGTTGGGTTAGTAACACTTTAAAGGTCAGCCCTTTGGTTGCATAGAAATGAAACAGAGTAAAAACAATGTAATGATATTGTCTTTAATTTGTATTCCAAACCCTGTTCAAAAGCTCTATTTTATGCAGTAGCTGCGGCCACTTCTATGATAAAGAGCAAGTCCCAGAGGTTATTTGGATAGCTGGGATTTGCTGCCAAGGGCAGGAGAAGAGGAACAAGACATTTGCCATACAGTATCTCACGAAAGTGAGTACACCCCTCACATTTTTGTAAATATTTTATTATATTGTTTCATGTGACAACACTGAAGAAATTACACTTTGCTACAATGTAAAGTAGTGATTGTAAAGCTTGTAAAACAGTGACAATTTGCTGTCCCCTCAAAATAACTCAACACACAGCCATTAATGTCTAAACCCCTGGCAACAAAAGCGAGTACAACCCTAAGTAAAAATTTCAAAATTGGGCCCAAAGTGTCAATATTTTGTGCGGCCACCATTATTTTCCAGCACTGCCTTACCCTCTTGGGCATGGAGTTCACCAGAGCTTCACAGGTTGCCACTGAAGTCCTCTTCCACTCCTCCACATGACGACATCACCAATCTCGTGGATGTTAGAGACCTTCCGTTTGAGGATGCCTCACAGATGCTCAGTAGGGATTAGGTCTGGAGACATGCTTGGCCAGTCCATCACCTTTACCCTCAGCTTCTTTATCCAGGCAGTGGTCGCCTTGGAGGTGTGCTTGGGGTCCTTATCATGTTGCAATATTGCCCTGAGGCCCAGTCTCCAAAGGGAGAGGATCATGCTCTGCTTAAGTATGTCACAGTACATGTTGGAATTCATGGTTCCCTCAATGAACTGTAGCTCCCCAGTGCCAGCAGCACTCATGCAGCCCCAGACCATGACACTCCCACCACCATGCTTGACTGTAGGCAAGACAATTGTCTTTGTACTCCTCATCTGGTTTCCGCCACATATTCGTGGCACCATCTGAACCAAATAAGTTTATCTTGGTCTCATCAGACCACAGGACATGGCTCCATTAATCCATGACCTTAGTCTGCTTGTCTTAAGCAAACAGTTTGCAGGCTTTCTTGTGCATCATCTTTAGAAGAGGCTTCCTTCTGGGATGACAGCCATGCAGACCAATGTGATGCAGTGCGCGGCGTATGGTCTGAGCACTGACAGGCTGACCCCCCACCCCTTCAACCTCTGCAGCAATGCTGGCAGCACTCATACGTCTATTTCCCAAAGACAACCTCTGGATATGTTGCTGAGCACATGCACTCAACTTCTTTGGTCGACTATGGGAAGGCCTGTTCTGAGTGAAACCTGCCCTGTTAAACCACTGTATGGTCTTGGCAACCATGCTGCATCTCAGTTTCAGGGTCTTGGCAATTTTCTTATAGCCTATGCCATCTTTATGTAGAGCAACAATTCTTTTTTTCATATCCTCAGAGAGTTCATGAGGTGCCATGTTGAACTTCCAGAGATAAGTATGAGGGAGTGAGAGCAATAACACCAAATTTAACACACCTGCTCCCCATTCACGCCTGAGACATTGTAACACTAACAAGTCACATGACACCGGGAAAGGAAGATGTCTAATTGGGCCCAATTTTGTCATTGTTACTTAGGGGTGTACTCACTTTTGTTGCCAGCAGTTTAGACTTTAATGGCTGTGTGTTGAGTTATTTTGAGGGGACATCACTTTTACAAGCTGTACACTCACTACTTTACATTGTAACAAAGTGTAATTTCTTCAGTGTTGTTACATGAAAAGTTATAATAAAATATTTACAAAAAAGGGAGGGTTGTACTCACTTTTGTGAGATACTGTACATCCGGTGTACTTCATTAAAGGTTTTAGGATGTACATATTGCAAACCCAAAGTCCCCAAGTCCGCAATAGGGATGAGCCGAACACCCCCCGGTGCGGTTCGCACCAGAACATAACGAACAGGCAAAAAATTTGGAAGAACATAAGAACACCATTAAAGTCTATGGGACACGAACATGAAAAATCAAAAGTGCTAATTTTAAAGGCTTATATGCATGTTATTGTCATAAAAATGTTTAGAACAGTACCACAGCAAAATTACATTTCTAAAGGAAAAATTGTCGTTTAAAACTAATTGCAGCTCTAATGAATTGTCGGGTCTCAGCAATATAGATATAACTCATTGGAAAAAAAAACGAAACAGAATTAAAAAAAAAATCCAAACCATGTCCTTCAGGTCTGATATAGAAATTTAGGGGAACCCTGTGCCAAATATAAAAAAAATGGCGTAGGTGCCCCCCAAAATCCATACCAGATCCTTATCCGAGCACACAACCTGACAGGCTGCAGAAAACGAGGGGGGACAAGAGTGCGCCCCCCCTCCTGAACCGTACCAGGCCACATGTCCTCAACATGGGGAGGGTGCTTTGGGATCTGACCCCAAAGCACCTTGTCCCCATGTTGAATGGGACAAGGGCCTCATCCCCACAACCCTTGCCCGGTGGTTGTGGGGGTATGCGGGCGGGAGACTTATCAGATTCTGGAAGCCCCCAGATCCCGGCCCCCCCATGTGAATTGGTAATGGGGTACATTGTACCCCCTACCATTTCACCAAAAAAATGGTAAAAAGACAAGAGACAGCTTGGGACAAGTCCTTTATAAAAAATAAAACAAATATAAATGTCCAGTGATGTCCATTCATCTTCTATCATGCCGCCCAATGGACCAAAAAAAAAAAAGCTGCAACCATTCCGCCACCATGGGAGGCTCCCGCCGACTGACACTTTCTCTGTGACAGTTCTTATAAAGCTAAGGGTGGGGCCACCCGGTAATGTAAACTGGTGAACCTGCCCCCCTCTGATGCCATTCGGAAGCCACTTTCGAATTTGCCGTGAACACTGCATATTGTTCTCTGTTCAGCGAACAGGTGAACACCTGATGTTTCAGTCAAACTTACGTTCGACTCGAACATCGGGCTCATCCCTAGTCCCTAATATTATAAAACAGAAAAATGAATCTCCTTCCATTGAGACCATATAAGTAATTATGCAGAGTGTGTACATTTACTGAATATAGCCAGGCTAGTATGCATGTGGATTTACACACAACCAATGGAAGATACAGTATTAAGAATAATATGGACCCACCATATGGAGGTATATAAACGTCAGCTTCTCGAGTGCGCATGCGCGAGAGTCCCGAGATGGCCGCTTGACTCGGAGCTCCGCGCCACCCCGGACCAGCGGCACTCACAGCACTGCCACACAGCCCCCCCGAGCCTCGGGGACACGGGATTCCGAATCCCCAAACGAGTCGGCTTACCGCCGAATGGATCGCTCTGGTGCCAGGCGCAATTTGGGGCCAGATTTTCTCACCTCCACCCCACCTGGGTGTACCAAGATGGCCGCGGCGGCGGCAGCGTCTCCTCAGACACAGGCGCAGGACTCTGCATTCCCTCCTAATGACAGGCAAGTCATGGCCCCTGCTCTCCACATCCAATCTCCTGACATGCCAGGCTATGGCCAACAGCCCTATACACCGTCCCCAGCTTCCACTGAATCCCTCCTAGGCCGCACATTCAGGGGTCAGGCTTTCCCCCAGGCTGGGCCTGCAGACTTTTCTCCTCACAGCCCCACAGGCCCAGATCATTCTTATGCCTCAGATGATCTATTCATCAGGCTATCCGCCCTCTTGGAAAAGGGCCTTGCCACAACAGCTGCTAAAATAACTGGAGAGATCAAGGCAGATCTACATAACATTGGTTCCAGAATGGATAATATCGAATGTAAACTCGATCAAACTGCTGCGGTCACATACCAGAACTCAGACCTCATCCAAACCCTCCACGATCAGCTGGATACGGCCAATTCACGCATAGATGACCTCGAGAACAGATCCAGGAGATACAATTTTCGGATCCGGGGTCTGCCTGAATCAATTTTGGATGTAGAAACGGCCACGCAGGATCTGATGCGTTCCCTGATCCCTAATATCCCCACCCCCCGATTGGAATTAGACAGGGCCCATAGAGCCTTGGGCCCTATGAGAAAGGATGGCTCCCCCAGGGACATTATTGCTAAACCTCACTACTATGCTGTAAAGGAGGCACTGATGAAACAAGCACGCACGATGTCCCAGATTACCTGCCAGGGCCACCCTGTCCAAATATTTGCCGACCTTTCCCCCTCAACCATTCAAAGGAGAAGAAATGTCAAACCGTTGTTAACTGCTCTGACCCAGAAAGAAGTTAAATATAAATGGGCATTTCCCTTTGCAGTCAAATTCACCTATAAAGGTCAGAATCATGCCTTTTCCAACTTTGCATCGGGCGAGAAACTGCTCCTTGACCTCAAGCTAATATCACAGGAGACTGATATGGAGACCACCACTTCCTATGCGGGATCAAACAAGCGTCCACCGCCGAACAGTCCACAAGAACAGCTTTGGAACAAATCCAAGACTCGAAGATCGTCGCACAAAGGCCCTTCATGATCGATTAAAGTTCTGCTATATATTGGACGTCACACCACGTGCTGAACTCACATCCTTGTTCTTTATTTTTTTTTTATTTTTTTTTTTAATATTTTTTTTTTTTTTTTTTTTTTTTTTTTTGGTATTGTGTCACTCAGGTTTTCACTTTTTCTACTTCTAGCCGTATGGCTCACAGGATGAAGTAGGAATGGTTTCAACGACTTCCTCTTCCCTGATTGTTGTCGGGGGGGGAAGGGGGTTTATTTATTTTTTTTATTTTTTATTTATATATTTTTTTTTTTTATTTACCTTTTTTTTTTTTTTTTTTTTTTTTTTTTTTGTGTTTAGTCTATTCTTAGAGGGACTGCCTGCACTACCACACTCTATAAACTGCTGAACTGCCCCTAATGTTGTTAAGCCGTGCAGTCTCATCATCTCTGGGGTTTCTAAGCTTGAGTCCGATCCTTAAATGATCAAAATTGATCGTTACATCCTCCCCCCCGTGGACACGGGAGGGGAGGGGTCGACGTTGATAAGCAAATGTGGGGGGGGCAACCTGGCCCGCCATCTTGCAACTTTTCTATTTTACTGCAGGCTGTCAATATTTTTATGTTGTTTTTGGTTTACAGCTTAGTTTGGGCTGCTCCTAGAGCCCACATTATAGTTCTTACAGGGTGCCCTGGTCTGGGGTGGTACCCATGTGCCTCCACCTATCCCTTGATCACCGGCTGGTCCTTGAGGGATAGGATCTCCAAGGTGATCTACCTGGAGATATTGCCTAGTGCAACTTTGCTCACGGAGTTACGTGAGATGTTTCTACGGAGATTTTCTCCCCCTCAGGGGTCCCCTGCCCCTCGGGGAGTAATATCTCCTTACTCTTTTTCTTTCTTCTCTCTTCTCTTTTCTCTGCTTTCCTATCTCGAGCAACACCTAATCTCTTTATTTTTTGCAGATTGCAACTCCTTTAAGATTTACCGAACTGTCTACTTCCAGGTATTCTACATTGACAGTCGCACCTCCAGACTTGGTCCATGTTGGGTCTCACAGGTAAGTGACATTGTATTTGGTAGCTTCTCTCTCCTCTGGTTCCATGGCTGATCAGGTTAAGAAGATCCTAAAGGTCGCCACTCACAACACGCAAGGTCTGAATTCCCCTCTCAAACGCAAAAAATTGTTTAACACCTACAAATCTTCTAAATTAGATATAGTCCTCATACAGGAGACCCATTTCCCAATCCGGTACAGTCCCAGTTTCCTCCATTCTCATTTCCCTAACTTTTATCTGGCCAATGCCCCCAACAAAACCAAAGGGGTGGGCGTTTTATTTGCAAAATCTTGTAATTTCACCTGGACTGCAGACAAAAAAGATCCAGAGGGCAGATTCATTCTTGTAAAGGGGACCATAGAAGGGCATGTATACACCTTAATCTCATACTATGCTCCCAACAAAGGCCAAACTGCCTTCTTTAAACATTTGTTCTCTACACTAGCTCCCATGTTAGAAGGAACTGTCATTTTTGGTGGGGATTCTAATACAGCCTTTGACCAGGGATTAGACAGAAATAAACCTCCATCTTCTCAACTGACCAGGCCTACCAGGGAAAGCTTAAACATCGCTAAAATGATACATGCACAAGGTCTGTCTGATGTATGGAGGGAGCTTAATCCTTCCAAGCGGGACTATACGCACTTTTCACACCCACACAACTCGTATGCCCGCATTGATCACTTGTTGGTTGCGAATCGCTCTGTTCACCTAATTGAAAAATCCCTTATTAAAGACACGGTGCTTTCAGATCACTCGTTGGTGGTCATGTCCATAAAAACACAATTCTCAGAGCCAAACCAGAGACTATGGAGACTTAATGAATCTATTCTCACAAACCCGGTCCATGTAGCAATGCTAGATAAGGCACTAAAGGAATACTTCTTACTCAACAAGGTAGAGGGGACATCAGCAGAGACTTTATGGGCTGCCCACAAACCTTTTATCAGAGGAGAGTTCATCAAGTTATCTGCTCAACTTCGTAGAGAAAGAACGGTAGACATAGAAAGGCTGGAAGGCCTATACACACAGTTGAAAGCTCAACATAAACAGGACCCCTCCACCGCCACAGTGACACAACTTGACAAAGTCAAGTTGGAACTCAATCTGGCACTAACAGTCAAGGCTGAAAAGCAAATTAGATGGAGTGGGAATAAATTTTACACCCATGGAGATAAAATGGGGTCAATGCTGGCCGCTAAACTAACGCCCAAATTCCGGTCCTACACCATGCCTAAACTTAGAATCCCGGGAATAGGCACCACCTCTAGCCCTCCAAAAATTCTGGACGCTTTCCATTCGTTTTATGCTGATCTATATAGCCAGCACACAACTGGATCGGATGCTGCCCTAACCAAATTCCTAGAGGACCTTCCCATTCCTACACTGTCCCCTGAACACAGGGAGGAAATGGAAGCTCCCTTTACGGAAGGGGAAGTAATGGGTGTGATTAAAGGCATGAAATTGAGTTCTGCACCGGGACCAGATGGTCTCTCCAATCCGTACTATAGGACGTTCACCGACACACTAGTGCCTCATTTAACGCAATTTCTGAACTCCAAAACAAAGGGAGACCCTCTTGATCCGCAGCTCAACACTGCATTTATTACAGTTATCCCCAAGCCAGACAAAAATCCAGAAGAAGTCGGAAATTATCGGCCCATATCCCTTATTAACAGTGACTTGAAAATCTTAACTAAACTGTTAGCTGTTCGTCTAGCGACTTTTGTGAATAAATATATTCATAAAGACCAAGTTGGGTTTATCCCTGGCAGGCAGGGCCCAGATCAGATAAGACGGGCGATAGATATAGTCTCTATTATGCAAACAAATTGGTTGGGTGGCCCCAAGCAGCAGGGAATGCTGCTATCACTCGACCTCAGCAAGGCTTTTGATTCGGTCTCCTGGCCTTACTTATTTGCTATACTTGATCGCTGGGGCTTTGGCACAAAATTCATGGGTATAATGCACGCGCTTTACTCTAATCCCACAGCCCGTATCAAAATCCAAGGATTCCTCTCCAATTCTATCCCTATACGGACAGGAACTAGGCAGGGCTGTCCTTTATCCCCTCTAATTTTCGCGATAGCCATTGAAACTCTGGCCATCGCATTCCGTCAGAATCCAAACATTCAAGGGGTCTCTTGCGGCCCCCATATACACAAATGTGGATTGTTTGCAGATGACATTCTCCTATTTGTCACATCCCCTATAACCTCCCTTCCAAACGTCTGTAAAACACTAGAGGACTTTTCTATCGTCTCGGGCCTGAAGGTGAACTATTCTAAATCCACAGCTATGAATGTCTCCCTTCGGTCCGAGACGGTAGACCTACTAAAAAACTCCTTCAACTTTGTTTGGAGCGATTCCTCCATCAAATACTTGGGCATCAATCTAACACCCAAAACAGAATCCCTGTATGCTTCCAACTACCCCCCCATGTACAGGAAGCTGGAAGCAGATCTGACAGCCTGGTCTAAACACAGCCTCTCATGGTTAGGGAGGCTGCACTCTATCAAAATGACACTACTCCCTAGGCTGTTGTATCTATTCCGCTCTCTTCCGATACCCATTAGAAAAGATCACATTACAGCGTTCCAAACTAAAGTACTGAAATTTATCTGGGGTAAGGCGGGATATAGAATAGCTCAGAGAACGCTCTATTTACATAGGAAAAAGGGAGGCCTAGGTCTCCCTCATTTCTATAAATACTACCAGGCTGCTAGACTAGCTCAGTTGTCAGTCGTCTACACTAGATTCGAAAAACCGGATTGGGTGAGCATAGAAAGATTAGCTACGCCTGGCTTTACACTGGACTACCTTCTATGGCACCCTCCAAAGGATAGGCCTCCGATACTGGCCCCAACTCTGTCACACTCCCTCGCCCTTTGGGATACGTTGCGGAATTCGGATACTCTGGTTTCATCATACAAACCCCTTTCTCATCTCTTTAATAACCCACTTTTTCCCCCTGGGAAGAATGCACTGGCCTTCAAATGGTGGTTAGATAAGGGACTGTACCGAATTGGTCACTACTTCACGGCAGCAGGCCCCTTCTCCCGCAGCCATTGTATTCGCAAATTAGAACTACCTAGTTCGGAACTCTATAGATCTCAACAAATTATACATTTCCTCCAATCTCTCTGGAAAGATAAACCTCTGCCTCCAAAATTTACCGACTATGAAGTTTGGTGTGGACAAGCCATGGACCAGCGGGGGGGGATATCTATAATCTACATGTCACTTATCTCTTCGAACACCAAAGAAACTCATATGACAGCCTGGGAATCCGACTTTAACTTTCATTGGGAGTTAGACAAATGGCAAACTGCCTCCTTCACTTCCTTCAAAGGGATCCTCAATACTGCACTTATGGAAGCCAGCCTTAAGGTACTCATGCGGTGGTATTACACCCCTTCTAGACTAGCCTCCATTTTCCCGACAGCAGACCCCACGTGCTTTAGAGGTTGTAAACATGTTGGCACGATGGCCCACATATGGTGGGAATGTCCTAGAATACGCCCCTTCTGGCGACGCATATTCAAATTAATAGATAAATTGGTTGGTAGTCGGATTCCCAGAAACCCAATGATTGGTCTCTTAAATGATCGAATACCATCGCTCTCCAAAAACTCTAGGAGACTGATCCACTTTATCTTGCTAGGAGCTAAGCTCACTGTTGCTAAGGCTTGGAAAACTCCGACGGTTTCGTTCTCTGCAGCAAAAAGGAAGATCTCGTGGATAATGTCACAAGAAAAACTATCCAGTATTTTGCTAAATACCACTATAAACTTTGATATGGTTTGGGAACCCTGGGCCCAACATGTAGGGGTCACCTTAGTTCACCCCCCGCAACAAATCCAATGACTTCTCAGTGTATTAGGTGTTGCTCTTCTCTTTCTTTCTCTTCTGCTCGCCCTGAGCTTTCCTGCCTTTCCTTTTCTGTCCCACTTTTCTTTTCTCGAACCGTTACGTTCTAAGACATGAGGTCCACAAATTTTGAAACTCAGGAAGAACCTACATACTTTGATATGATTACCGACTTTTAGCCCCGAGTCTCTGGTAAACATTCGTTTTCTATTATAGCACCAGACTTCGCTCTGGCTCGGTTGTTGGACTTAGACAGACGGGTGGGCTCGGGAGTCCCCCGTCCGGCACAGCATGTTCCCATTAGGGGTGCCGGATGGGGGGCGCTCCATCCTAACCCTTTTCTCCCTTCTTTATTTTATGAAGCATAGTCTACTTCTGTACTTAGGCCAGCAAGAAATTATATCAGTTCTCACAATTTATGATGCTTATGTGTCTTCCATCCTTTGTAATCTCTACACTCGTGATCTCATCTCACATGTTATTGTTCATTTGTTCTACTGTTTCCTGTTTGTATGCTTACTGCATTTTTCTGAAATAAAAATTTTTCGAAAGTAAACGTCAGCTTCTCCAGCTGAGTTTGCCTGAAGAAGGAGGCGGAACCTCCAAAATGCGTTGCGGCCCGCCCCATCCTGATTTGGTCTCTTGCTAGCTCTGTGAGAGCAGGTGTGAGAGCTGAAGATGCTGCTGGTTATATACCTCTATACGGTGGGTCCCAGCTTATCCCCACAGCGGTACTCTCATTTCTCGTGACAGCTGGCTGCTTGATTGGTGATCCACATCCACCCTGTGTGCCACTTGCAAGATTATTTTAAGGAAGTGTATCTGAATGAAGTGTTACTTGTTTTTACTATTACACTGACCCAGGTGCCCTCTTTCTGCTGTTTTTGTTTGTGTCTGAGGAAATTCCCATTTCCAGCTGAGGAGCTGCCAGTGATTGTATGTGCTATGCCCATCCATCTGTGGATTCATTGATATTCCTTACTACTATGGACTGTTTGGAGTAATTCTTATTTAATTCATTTTGAGTATATCTTTTTTTCCCCCTCCCCCTGCTTATTGATATCCTGATTGAGACATATAGAGATTTCTTTTGGTTGTATCTAACCACTTCAATACTGGGCACTTATACACCTTCCTGCCCAGAGCAATTTTCAGCTTTCAGCGCTGTCGAACTTCGAATGACAATTGCACGGTCATACCAACACTGTACCCAAACTAAATTTTTATAATTTTGTTCCCACAAATAGAGCTTTATTTCGGCGGTATTTGATTTAGGCACAGGCAGAGACATGGCCAGCAAACAGGCAAAAGGATTGGTTCAGGAAAAAGACAGAAACATGTTCAATAAACAGGCCAGGTTAGTGCATGTGGTAGCTGTGATGTTATGCAGTTTCGGGGGTTTATATCAAGGGTCTACTCGTCAGTTCTACACGCTCACCTCGAGGGATTCCCACAGACAGCCTACGCAAAATGGGAGGAGGATGTGTGGCACGTTTTGAAAGTGAGGAATGGGAGGAGGCTCTCCAGGCAGTCCCAATGTAGCCCAGCGGCTGTCCCAACTGTATCTAGTACTTAGAGAGTCCACCTTAGGCCGCTAGACTTTTCAGAATGGGGATACGACCAGGACCATAACTGCCCTAGATGTGCGAGAGATCACTGATCCACTACATGCCCAAGCTTCACCTGTTCTGAGTGGTGTACACGATTAATGGATACTGACTTACCATCCCAGTTGACCCTAAACCCGTGTATACTGGGATATGGACGACAAATGGACACCCATGAGCAGGGTGGTCGCTAGGGCCTTGTTTCAGGCACGAAAAGATGATTCTCCGGCATTGGAAGGCCTCAAAGCCCCTGGTGCTGGGAGAGTGGATAAAACAAATGGGGGACACTATTAGACTGGAGAAATATGTCTTCCAGCACAGGGGTGCCCAGAGAAATATGACAGCCTGTGGGCCCCCTGGCTGGATACACCAGGCTTATTCACCGATTGACTTGATAATGGATCGATTTCTGTAAAAAAGATAGATGAGCCAGAGGGCTACTAATTACCGGATGCGTACATGCTGGGATGATTCAGGGACCATGGTAGACTGTGTTTTGTATCGACAAATGCATGAGTATGGGAGTTGGGGGAATAATGAAGCTGAAATATTGAAGTGCCTTCCTGCAGAATTGAATGTACCCTTCAGATTTGCAATTATGTACCTGTCTGAGTTTGGAGCTGTAAAATTGAACTGAATGTTCGTTTTGTATTTCTTCTGTTTTGTATCTGTTCAATAAAAACATCTTTGATTTAAAAAAAAAACACGGGTCTTTAGAAGCCAGCATAAAAGTACTTACCAGATGGTACGAAAAAACTGGCAACTATCTTCCCAGCGACCTCTCCCCTTTGCTTTAGGGATCCTTAAGCGGTGACATGCTGCATATCTGGTGGACTTGCCCCAGGATTCGCAATTTTTGGAACAAAATCTTCTCTTGGATACGCAAACTAACCACATTACCTATCCAACCATCCCCCCTCATTGCTCTCCTCAAATTCCCAGTGAGGGAAGCCTCCAAATTCTCACAACGCCTCATTTACTTTATCGTTTTAGGGGCTAGGCTTACTCTGGCCAAAGCCTGGAAAAAACCCTCAGTCTCCACCCTCCTAGCTAACGGAAAATATCCTGGCTTATGAACCAGGAGCAGATGGCGGGTGTGTGATCCTGGATCGCTCTGATACATTTGTACAAACCTGGGAACCCTGGGTGAAGTTGATTGGAAATCTCACTCCTGCATTGACCTCAAGCGCACTCGCAGCACGTTCCACCCCAGACTTCCCAACTTCCTACCCCTACCTTCTTCTTTCATTCCTCCTTCTTTCCTTCTCTCTCTTCCCCTTCTTACCTTCTTCATTCTTTTCTTCCTTTTTCTGGTATTCTGCTGTTGCTTCTCACACGCATGTTCACTAGACTTTAGGCCTTAAAACAGAACTGATCAGACCACCCACCAAATGTCGGGCGCTGCCTCAGAATCCGGGGCGCTCCTCTGGAACAACCTTACTGGGCGCTCTCACCTGCCCGCACATTGAGGTTCATGTTTTTTTTCTTTTTTTTTTAAATTCGTTCAGCTGATCTTTGAAAGGGGGTAATTGGGGTGTGCGGAGCCTTGCCACAGCAAGATCCCATTCAGGGGTGGCGGGGACCCTCTCGCTCTATGGTTATTTCCCCTACGGGACTCGACTTTTGAGTGAGTGACCCTGGGAATCCACACGTAGCCCAACATCCTGGTTCGTTCAGACCCGCTGCTGGCTCTGATCCCCGCCTTTCTCTATTTTGGCCTACCTCGCTTGTTCCATATTGGTTTAACTAATGTCTGTTACTGTCATTTTTGGGCTATTTGCCCCCACTGTTTTGATGCATTAACATGTATTGTTGTACCTTTCTTTTCTTGAAAATAAAAACATATTTGAAATAAAAAAAAAAAAAAAATCCAAGGAGCACCTTTGAGCTATCATGGGCATAATTTTCAGATAAACCGCACTTTAGGCACAGGCAGAGACATGGCCAGCAAACAGGCAAAAGAATTGGTTCAGGAAAAAGACAGAAACATGTTCAATAAACAGGCCAGGTTAGTGCATGTGGTAGCTGTGATGCTTTACTTCCCAGCTGTGGCAGGAATTATATAATATAAACTATATATTCTATAAATCCTGTACTCCCACTGATCAAGTGAATGGGAATGCTTATGCAGGGTCCAAGGGGTTAAAGAAAATGCCCTCTGAAGTGTTATCTGAATGTGGATGGCTTTACAGAAAACATTGCACATTAGAATAATTTCTTATGGTGACACTGTGACTGCTGTGGCGGTGATCAGGGATACTGTAACTGGTGTGGCAGTGATCAGGGACACTGTAAAGTCCCTTTCAAATGACCGGGTTAGTGCGGTCACAGCTGACTGTATCCAGGCTCGAACATCTGTCCCTATCTGCAGCTAACTACTCTGTGTGAGACTACATGTGAACAGCTCTGTTGATAGCATAACCCGGTCATTCCAACAGCAAGAATCCACAGATTCTTGCCACAGAAATTTGGCGGCCATACAATCCCTGCAGTGTGGAAGTGACATAACTGGTGTGATGAGGATCAGGGTCTCTGCAATTGGTGCATCAGTGATTAGGGACATAAAGTGGGTGGATGTGAATTGTGGGACACTGACTGGTGACAGTTTAAAAAATATATATATATATATATATATATATATATATATATACCTGACCTGCATGCTTTGGCCAATCACAGCATGCTCTGCCGTGAGAGCCATGATTGGCGAAGGCAGGGTGCCTTTGGCCAATCATGACTCAAAGGGCTAAGTCCATGCCCCACACTGTGTAAACCTGCTTACTGCTTACACAGCCATACATAGTTTTATGAATGAGAGCAGTGAAATTACATTTGTAAAGGAAAAAATGTAACGTAAAACTGCTTGCTGCTTTAATGTATTGCCAGATCACAGCAATATAGATAAAAATCATTGAAAAAAAAATGGCATGGGTCCCCCCCAGTCCATTACCAGGCCCTTTGGGTCTTTTATGGATATTAAGGGGAACCCCGCACCAAACTAAAAAAAAATTGCTTAGTGATCTCCCCAAAATCCATACCAGGCCTTTTAGGTCTGATATGGATTTTAAGTGGAACCCCGAGCCAATTTAAAAAAAAAAATGGCGTTTGGGTCCTCCCAAAATCCATACCAGACTCTTATCCCTTGCTTGATGGTTGTGGGGGTCTGCGGGCGGGGGGGGCTTATCGGAATCTGAAAGCCCCCTTTAACAAGGGGACCCCCAGATCCCAGCCCCCCCCCCCCCCCCCCCCCCCCCCCCCCTATGTGAATGGGTATCGGGTACATTGTACCCCTACTCATTCACCAAAAAAGTGTCAAAATGGTAAAAATGTCAGTAGACAATTCGGGACAAGTCCTTATAATATATATATATATAAAAAAAGTGATGTCCATGATGTCCATTCATCTTCGATCACAGCATCTGACAGACCGAGAAAAAAATGGAAAAAACTCTGCCTCCATAGAAATATTTCATTTTTATTGTTTTACTTTAAGCATTATTAAAATCACTGCTCCTGAAAAAACGTCAGTTTTTGAAACTTTTTATTGCATTGATACATGTCCCCTGGGGCAGGACCCAGGTCCCCAAACACTTTTTATGGCAATAACTTGCATATAAGCCTTTAAAATTAGCATTTTTGATTTTTCATGTTCGTGTCACATAGACTTTAACGTTGTTCGCACAATTTTTTTACCTGTCCGAAAGTTCTGGTGCAAACCAAACAGGGGGGTGTTGGACTCATCCCTATTGTTTACTATTGTGATGCTGTGATTGGCCACAGCGATCACATGGTACATTGTGACTGTGATTGGCCCTATACACCATGTGATTACTGTGACCAATCACAGAAATCAAAATAGTAAAAAATGAATTATGAATGGCTGCCAATCATGCCAATTTTTTTACCTGGTGAGCATGTGATCACTGTGAGGAGCATGACAGGGAAGATGCCATTTGATGTCCACCTGGTATGGGAGAACACCCGGCCATCATTTTTAAATATATTACATGGAGAAATGGTTCTTATTACAAACATATAAAAACAATATTTTTGTTCTTAGTGCACATTAATTTGTTTGCTACATTTATAGGTTTTAAAACATACTGTATTTTATTTAACAATTATTCAGGAAATTTCTCAGTTACTAAAGTGAAGCTGTAAATGGAGCTCATTAATCTAAAGCAAATTGAATTATATGTTGGTGCATAATAATACAATTTTATTATGTTTTCATCTTTCTGTGTCTAAATAAGTTACTTACAGCCATTCATCATTTCTTGGCTACAGAATTGTGGTATGCGCCTTAAATCTGAATATCATGTTAAATGATAAAAAAACAAATGGTTTCATATACATATTTATTTATTCTGATAAAAAAAATTAAACCTATACATTTGTTTGTGTCAAATTACCAAAGAATGGCGCCCCAAAAAAATTTTTTTTACACATTAGTTTATTACTAAAGTAGATATCCACAAATTGATACTCAACTGCTAAAATAACAAATAAGTCCTATGTATACCCATTAATAAAATAGCTTAGGTCTTGTTTAGGTCTTAAATAGCTTAGGTCTCGTTTGGCAGCAGAAAAAGCAGCAGCAATTAGTGGGAATGATTAAAGTTCAACAGGTACACAAATTACAATTAAACTGGCTTCTTTTTCTCGTCAGATTGGAACTTAAGGCCCGTACACACAATCTGAAAATCGTAAGGTACATTTTGTCAGTCAACCGATCGCCAGCTCGCTTTCGATGGGTGATTCAGACTTATCGGAATAAAAAAATCTGAATGTGCAGGCTACAGTTCTATAGCCCCATACACACGGTCGGAAAATCCGACCACCAAATCCATCGGATTTGGTCCGACGGATTTAGTCCGACACTGGTGTTGCATACACACGGTCGGACAATGTTGTCGGAAAATCCGATCATTCTGAACGTGGTGATGTTTGTTGCCTACGACGGGACTACGTAGAGGCTAGTAGCCAATAGCTTTGGTCTTGTAATGTGATCTGAGCATGCGTGGCACTTTGTCCGTCGGAATTTGCTACACACGATCGGAATTGGTGTGATCGGACTTTGTTGTCGAAAAATCTATCCAGCAGGAGATAGAACTTTGTCCGTCGGACAATCCGATGGAAACTGTCCGATGGTGCCTACACACGGTCGGAATTTCCGACAACATTGTCCGATAGGACAGAATCCATCGGAAAATCCGACCGTGTGTATGGGGCATAAGAATGACCCAGAAAGAACTTAATTAATGAATGTCCTCATACACTGTGCAATCTGATTGTATAACATTTAAATCTGATCTTCTATCTGAGCAATTCATTTCCCCATACACTGTGCAATCTGATTTGATGAAGTTTAAATCCACTCATTTGTCTGAGCAATTCATTTCCCCATACACTGTGCAATCTGATTGGATGAGATTAAAATCCACTCATTTGTCTGAGCAATTCATTTCCCCATACACTGTGCAATCTGATTGGATGATGTTTAAATGTACTTGTATCAGGCTAGGAAGGGTTTCAAAGCCATTTCTAAAGGCTTTGGTACTCCAGTGGACCACAGGGAGAGCCATTATCCACAAACAGAGATAACTTGGAACAGTGGTGAACCTTCCCAGGAGTGGCCAGCCTACAAAAATTACTCTAAGGGCATGACAACAATTCATCCAGGAGGTTATAAAAGAACCCAGAAGAACATCTATAGAACTGCAGGCCTCACTTGCCTCAGGTAAGATCAGTGGTCATGATTCAACAATAGGAAGGGACTGGGCAAAAATAGCATCCATGGAAGAGTTCCAAGGCCAAAGTCACTGCTGACCAAAACCGGACAACCTCTGGGCAATGCTGGAGTTGTGGTGCTGCTATAGGTACTCATTACCATTTTTTAGGGGAATGTTCTGGTATTAAAACCTTTTGGACACAAGTTCAAAACCTTTTACAAAAGGTACTGGATATCTCTATTCCTTTAAACCCAATGCATTTTCTATTAGGTCTTCCTTTTCCGGACATTACTAAGGCTGCTAGGAGATTGATGGCTTTTATTTTATTAGCAGCAAAATGTGCTATACCTCAGTGTTGGTTGTCTATAACCCCCCTACTTTAATGCAATTTATTTCAGCCATAGCTGACATATGTAGGATTGAACACCTGACTGCAATGATAGACAGCTCTTTGCCAAGGTTTAACAAAGTATGGGAGGTCTGGGATGCCTCCGAACACAGCTCTGAGGTAATTTCTCCAGTTTCATAGACCAATATCTCTTGTGTATGTAAAAGTTGGCCTGTATCAGATGTTCTCTATCCAGTCCCTTTCTGTTTCTGTAGATACAGCTAAGAAAACTAAACCATGATGTATTAATATTTTCTTATGTTCTGTTTATTTTTTTTATTTTAATGTTCATTGTCATATCTTGTTTCTGTTTCTTATATCTTAATTGTACTTTTTGTTTTGTATGCTTCATGAAAACGTAATAAACATACAACTTAACCGCTTGCCGACCAGTCGCCGTCATTCTACTCTGACAGTTTGGCACTGCTGCGTGAATCTTCGTAGGTATACATTGGCCGCCTTAAAAACAATAGGGGTGCAAGCGTTCCCTGACACCAGAACCGATGCACTTGGCCAGCAGCTGCTATGACCGCCAGCCACTCGTGATCACTCCATAGAGCCAGAACGGGGATCTGTATATGTAAACAAACAGATCCCCATTCTGACAGGGATGTAGATAGAGATCTGCTGCTCCTAGTGATCAGAAACAGCAATCTCTCTCCTCCTACAGTCAGTATACTACCCCACAGTTAGAAACACCTTCCTAGGCAACACTTAACCCTGTGATCGCCCCCTAGTGTTACCCCTTTCCTGTCAGTGACATTTATACAGTAATCAGTGGCTATGTTTAGCTCTGATCACTGTATACATGCCAGTAGTCCCCAAAAAAGTGTTATTAGTGTCCGTCGTGTCCGTCGCAGTGTCGTGGTCCAGCTAAAAAATCGCAGATCTCTGACATTACTAGTAAAAAAAATAAAATAATAAAAATGCCATAAATCTATCCCCTATTTTGTAGATGCTATAACTTGTGTGCAAACCAATTAACCAAAAAATTTAAAACGCAGAGGGGATCAAATACCACCAAAAGAAAGCTCTATTTGTGGGAAAAAAAGGACATACATTTTGTTTGGGTACAATGACGCACGACCGCACAATTGTCAGTTAAAGCGACGCAGTGCTGTATCGCTAAAAATGGCCTGGTCAATAAAGAGCCAAATCATAGTTTCATAGTTAGTAAGGTTGAATAAAGACATCAGTCCATCCAGTTCAACCTGAGTGAGTTTCTACAATTGTCCCTATCCCTGTACATTGCACACTCACATCGGTCCCTACCCTCAAGGAGCCCACAATCCAATGTCCCCATTCATATACTAGGGCTGATTTTTGGACAGAAGCCAATTAACCTACCTGCATGTCTTTGGGTTGTGGGAGGAAACCGGAGTACCTGGCGGAAACCCACGCAGGGACAGGGAGAACATGCAAACTCCAGGCAGGTAGTGTCGTGGTTGGGATTCGAACCAGCGACCAGCGACCCTTCTTACTGCTAGATGAGAGTGCTAACCACTACACCACCTTCCGGTCCCTAACCACTTGCGACTGCGGCATGTACATATACATCAGCAGAATGGCACAGCTGGGCAAATGGGTGTACCTGTACGTCCCTTGGAATTGGTCCGCCATGTGGTCACATGCGCACCGCCCTGCCGCAAGCTCCATGAGTAGGATCGCGGGTCCCATGGACTCGATGTCCGCGTGGATACCCATGATCGTCTCACGGAGAGGAAGAGCGGGGAGATGCTAATGTAAAAAAGCATCTCCCCGTTCTGCCTAGTGATACTGTCACTGATCATAGCTCCCTGTGATCGGGAGCTATGATCAGTGACATGTCACTAGTAGCCACGCCCCCTAACAGTTAGAATAACTCCCTAGGACACACTTAACCCCTTCCTAGCCAGCTAGTGGTTAACCTTTTAACTGCCAGTGTCATTTTTACAGTAATCATAATCGCTGTATTAATGACAATGGTACCAAAAATGTGTCAAAAGTGTCCGATGTGTCCGCCATAATGTCGCAGTCATGATAACAATCACAGACCGCCGCCATTACTAGTAAAAAAAAAATATTAATAAAAATGCCATAAAACGAACCCCTATTTTGTAGACTCTATAACTTGTGCGCAAACCAATCAATAAATGCTTATTGCATTTTTTTTTACCAAAAATATGTAGAATATGCATCAGCATTTTTTTATATATTTTTGGGGGATATTTATTATAGTAAAAAATAATGCGTTTTTTTTCAAAATTATTTTTGTTTACAGCGCAAAAAAAAAAAAACTGCAGAGGTGATCAAATACCACCAATAGAAAGCTCTATTTGTGGGGGAAAAAAATACGTCAATTTTGTTTGGGAGCCATGTCGCACGACCACACAATTGTCAGTTAAAGTGACGCAGTGCCGAATCGCAAAAAGTGCTCTGGTCTTTGGCCCGCCAAATGGTCCGGGGCTTAAGTGGTTAACTGGTTCTTAACCATGTCACATAGATATGCTGCGGCACAATGGCCCTCCTGGGGGAAATCTCATCCGGATACATCCTACCTTTTTCGGCCACCAGAGGGCGCAGCCGCTGCACAGCGGGGGACCCGATGCGCATGGCCGTCGGACAGGATCGCTGCCGGCCATGCGGGATCGCATGCATGAGCATCAGCATGGTGATTTGTGTGTGCAAACACACAAATCCCTGTGCTGTCAGAGGAGAGGAGCCATTATGTTTGTTCCTACTAAGTAGGAAAAACAATATGTCTCCTCTTCTAGTCACTAACATCCCCATACAGTTAGAACACACTGAGGGAATACACAATTAACACCTTAATTGCCCCCTAGTGTTAACCCCGTCCCTGCCAGTGACATTTTGCACAGTAATCCATGCATTTTAATAGCACTGATTGCTGTATAAATGTCAATGGTCCCAAAAAAGTGTCAAAAGTCTCTGATCTGTCCGTCACAATGTCACAATACCGCGAAAAATTGCAGATCAATGCCATTACTGGTATAAAATAAATAAATAATAAAAATGCCATAAAATCTTTCCCATAGTTTGCAGACACTATAACTTTTGCGCAAACCGATCAATATATGCTTATTGCGTTTTTTTTTTTTTTACCATAAATATGTAGAAGAATATATATTGGCCTAAACTGATGGAAAAATGTGTTTTTAAAAATAATGGAGGATATTTATTATAGCAAAAATTAAAAAATATTGTTTTTTTTTTTCCAAATTTTCACTCTTTTTTTTGTTTATAGCACAAAAAATAAAAACCACAGAGGTGATCAAACAACACCAAAAGAAAGCTCTATTTGTGGGAAAAAAGGAGGCTAATTTTGTTTGGGTACAGTGCAATTGTCAGTTAGAACGACTCAGTTGCAAATATTAAAAAGTGCTCTGGTCAGGAAGGGGGTAAAATCTTCCGGGGCTCAAGTGTTTAAGTGGTTAAAAAAAAAATATATACCTTTTTTTGTGATTGAGAGTGTGGAATTGACATTTCTTTTTTATTTTTATGTAGGCGTTTTTCATTCAAGCCTCTCAGCTACCAAAATGAAAATAATGTATATTTATTGCAGGATATTGCAACAAAATACCTATTTTGCCCTTTCTGTGAACTGATAAACTTCTGCACTCCTAACAAAAATAGAATAAAGGAGAACAGAAATCACATAAGGCATTTATTTTGTAGGTATTGTTTTAGAGAATTGATATTGTAGAACCCTATAATCTATTAAAAACGGTTTGACTGGAAGTAACAATATAATTTTGTTAACTTATTAACACATAAGCCAAATAACATTTTCAACATATTTGGAAGCCTGCTAGAAATATCACATTACAGTATTGCAAATCGAGACTTTCAGTAAAAATAAAAGAGGATAATTTAGAACTGCATTTGGGATGAATTAAACCCTTTTTGTAAACAATTTGAACTGAAGTTAATATTACTTTTAAAAGATGGCTTTCTATGACATTTTCCCAAAATATTTTTATTACATTCATTACTTTAGTAATTTGCCCCGTTAGCATAATAAAACACTTTGATGAGAGCTCTTGCCAGATTAACATAAAATATTAAATATTTAAAAGGTCATAACAAATGAAAAATATTCATGCTTTTTGCATAATCACAAAATATTTACAAGCAGAAAAATAATAATTCAGCTGACCACAACATTCAGAGCTAAATGTAACAGTATAATATTAAAGTTTGGATGGAGTCCGTATATGTTTAAGTTAAAATGCCTACAATATATTTTTTTCCTGCAAAACAAAAGATTTCTTTTTAAATAAAATAAAATAATAACACACAAGTATACTTTAAAAAGTGTGTAAAAACTTGAGGCAATTTACTAAATGAATAGAACATGTTAGCTGTAAGATGTATGCACACTTCACAAAGTGTATGTTCACATAGCTTAGTGAACTAGGTGAATCTGTGCTCACTTTAATTATTCAAATATGTGCAAGCAAAAATCCAGACTTTTAAACAATTTTCATTGCACATGATTAGGTATTAGATATACATCTTTCCATCTATTTACTTCACTATATCTCAGATATTTCATTTATATAAAACAAGAGGTAACATTTGGATAGCGTAACTCAAACTTACTAAGTGAAATAGTAAATTAAGGCAGTTTGTACCCTCACACATAAAATGCTTTTAAAGCGCAATGTATATCAGCATGTCAAACAACTCCTCTGCAAGTGTCTGTCTGGTGTCCTATCTAGCGCCAGAATTCCAACAGACTTCCAGCATGTGAGGTGAATGCCATCTGCAGGACAGAGAGGGGAGGGCAATGGAATGTGCAGCTGAAAAAGTAAGCATTCTTCTACAAGATGGAGTTCTGCCTGTAGATGTATTGAGAGCACTGTAATGCATTGGGATGTTTTTGGGCAAAAGTCAGTAAACGTAAGTGTGCATGTGAACAGCCTCAGTGTCGGACATGAACCGACTGAGCTCCGTACACCTCTGACTACATCCCAGCTAATATCTAATAATAAGCTAATAAGAGGCCTGGGCACTGGCTCAGTAACTACCTGCAGGGCTTCCCAACTTAATGATGCAGTACAAGGCAGCGGGACAGCCTTGGAAGCAGCAGTACAAGCCAAGAAATGAGCCACAATCGGCATGCCCCTCACCCGGGTAGACTTCACCTCCCAAGATTGCACCTGGAAAGAAGGAGACACGGAGTGGCCCCACAGCTACCCAGCCACAGTCTCCTCATGTAGAATCTGCCTCCCAACTTGCAGCTGCCAAGGATCCTTTCTCATCAAAGTCCTTGGGGGAGCAGGAAGAAGTGTCTCTGGGTGAGCTATCACCTTTTCCTCCTTCCCCTGTTCCTCCCTTAAGAACACATGGGTCTGCAGGGTCCCCAGCATCTTCTCTGGAAATAAACATGGCTGAAATAGCAGAACTAGCTTTAAGCCAGTCTAGTCCTACACATGACCCATCTGAATTACAGTCAGTGCCTTATTTAGGGGATGTGATGTTCATAGCCCACTTGTCAGAATGACTACAAAAAGAACTGTCTAAAACTTGTTCTATCATAATGACAGACCTCAGACAATATTTTCAAAGCATTGGAAATAGATTATATAAGATTAAATCTAAGATGTATGGAACTATCTCCAGGGTTAACCAGAATTCTGCCATAGAACAAGAGGGTTGGACTTTGAGTGAAGCACAGGGTTGGATAGAATACAATGATGAATATTAAAGAGTTTAATCATCTGTAAATACATGATTACATACACGTATTCCATATATATAGAAAGACATACTATTCACAGTGTAGATTTCTAAAACAGTGGTAACTGATAATAACGTGGTTATAAATGAATACCTTAATAAGATTACAGAGTCCACCAATGGTCATAATTGGGTACACATATAATACAAGGTAACAGCTGCATGGCCTATGACATTCCTGATCCTGTCACAAGGTATAGTAGCATAGGTAAATGGCGTATAGTTTCTTGGGACTAAAATACTGAAATACACGGCATCTGGTAGCTTGACGCGTTTCACGGCTTGGTGCCACTCATCAGGAGAAAGCACGTAAATTTATCTGGAAATAGGGAATAATGTCTAATTAAATAACTTGCATTAATAGAGGGGGGAGTTGAGTAGGGAAACCCACCTATAAATCACTTACAAGTAAATATACTTATCTCGGATCATGACCATTTTCTCCTCCTTCTTCAGCACCAGGTAAATCCTCTACATGTAGCAGATACTCCACTTTTTTATAGCCTTCCACAATTACTTCTCCCTTCAGGTGTCTTGGTGGCAACTTTTCACCATGTCTGTCCACCCTCACTCCTGTCCATTTACCTTCACTAGCCTCTCCCCTCCCCCTCCCTTACATACACCAGTTCCACCATTTAGCACTGTCCTCACTATCACTACATCCCTTTCCACACAGTCTTTATATATACACACACACTTATTTGGTCATTCGCTCAATTTTTTGTCACATACTCACTATAGGAGTGCCGGGTCTGCCTGGGTTGCTGCCCGTGATGGGTGCTGCCACTGGACATGCCTCCTCAGCTCCTGAACCTGATGCTTTTGGGTGGCCAGTGATATCTGACACTACTCCTACAACTGCATATTTACTTGTAAGTGATTAATAGGTGGGTTTCCCTACGTATCCCCCCCCCCCCCCCTCTAATGATACAAGTTATTTAATTAGACATTATTCCCTATTTCCAGATACATCACATGTTTGCTCCTGATGAGCAGAACCAAGCCGTGAAACGCATCAAGCTACCAGATGCCATGTATTTCAGTATTTCAGTCCCAATAGACTATACGCCATTTACCTATACTACTATACCTTGTGACAGGATCAGGAAGGTCATAGGCCATGCAGCTGTTACCTTGTATTATATGTGTACCCAATTATGACCATTGGTGGACTCTGTAATCTTATTATGGTATTCATTTATAACCATGTTATTATCAGTTGCCACTGTTTAAGAAATCGCCAATAGTATGTCTTTCTATATATCTGGAATAAGTGTATGTAATCATGTTTTTACAGATTATTAAACTTGTTAATATCCACCATTGTATTATATTAACCCTGTGCTTCACTCCAAGTCCCACCGTCTTGCTCTTAATTCCTCATATTGATAGGGATGGAGGCACATGACCTTACCAGGTCATGGCCTCATTTAAAGTCCCAATATTCCCCTTCCCCTTTTCCTCCTTTTTTTTTAGAATTCATCAAGCCTTAACTGCCCCTTGGTCTGATAATCTACCGTGTGATGTTATTGTCACATTTTTTCCATTTTTAATTAGCTTTTTTAGTATTTTATTGTTTTAGAGTGTGTGTGTATATATATATATATATATATATATATATATATATATATATATATATATATATATATATAGTACATTTTAGACTAAGGAAAAAATGGTGCCCATCCTCTTGGTCTCCAATATGCACCCAAAATGAGGACAACAACATAGATTACATTAGTTCTATTACGCTTTGGGACTAATGGTCTCAGGGAAACTTGCAGCTGCTGTTTGGTCTCCAACATGGTGCCCATAAATATAGGCTTCCTAAAACCTGTGCATGTGTTTTCATTTTAGAATGCATCAAGGCGAAGCATAGTGACATTATCATGACTGTCAGGAAGCCTGGAAGAAGAATAGAGCATGACCACCTTGAAACCTGGATGGACTTGATTAAGGATGGGCCCGGTGCTCGATGCGAACCCACGTTCGCATCGAGCATCGGGCGTTCGCTCGCTCGGCGAGCCCAGAACTATTTTGGCCGCTCGCATCACGTTCGTGTGATGCGAGCGGCCCCGCAATGCATTGCGGCCGGCGCGGCCGACGCAGTGCATTGCTGGCTGATGATTGGCCAAGCATGCACTGTGACCCCGCATGCTTGGCCAATCACAGCCCCGGAAACTCGAAGAGCCATAATTGGCTACAGGCAGGACGCCTGTAGCCAATTACAGCTCAGGGGCTGTAGTACACGCCCCCCCCCTATAAAACGCCGCCACGCCGTCTGCGCCGGTCACATGCTGTTCCGGCGCAGATTGAGCAGGCTGTTTCTGTGACACTCTGCTGCATTTAGATAGATAGAGAGATTCACTTGCAGAGATTGAGTTAGATAGATTCAGTTACAAAGATTGATTGACAAAGAGGGGCTTGTAGTGTGCTCGTGGCAGGCAGGCAGAGCTCCTATATTTTGTTACCAGAAGCACCTATAGGACTTGTAGTGTGTTCGTGGCAGGCAGGCAGAGCTCCTATATTTTGTTACCAGAAGCACCTATAGAACTTGTAGTGTGTTCGTGGCAGGCAGGCAGAGCTCCTATATTTTGTTACCAGAAGCACCTATAGGACTTGTAGTGTGTTCGTGGCAGGCAGGCAGAGCTCCTATATTTTGTTACCAGAAGCACCTATAGGACTTGTAGTGTGTTAGTGGCAGGCAGGCAGAGCTCCTATATTTTGTTACCAGAAGCACCTATAGGACTTGTAGTGTGTTCGTGGCAGGCAGGCAGAGCTCCTATATTTTGTTACCAGAAGCACCTATAGGACTTGTAGTGTGTTCGTGGCAGGCAGGCAGAGCTCCTATATTTTGTTCCCAGAGGCACCTATAGGACTTGAAGTGTGTTAGTCCCATTACACACACAGAGCTATATTTTCTTCCCAGAAGCACCTATAGGACTTGAAGTGTGTTAGTCCCATTACACACACAGAGCTATATTTTCTTCCAGAAGCACCTATAGGACTTGAAGTGTGTTAGTCCCATTACACACACAGAGCTATATTTTCTTCCCAGAAGCACCTATAGGACTTGAAGTGTGTTAGTCCCATCACACACACAGAGCTATATTTTGTTCCCAGAAGCACCTATAGGACTTGAAGTGTGTTAGTCCCATTACACACACAGAGCTATATTTTCTTCCCAGAAGCACCTATAGGACTTGAAGTGTGTTAGTCCCATCACACACACAGAGCTATATTTTGTTCCCAGAAGCACCTATAGGACTTGAAGTGTGTTAGTCCCATTACACACACAGAGCTATATTTTGTTCCCAGAAGCACCTATAGGACTTGAAGTGTGTTAGTCCCATTACACACACAGAGCTATATTTTCTTCCCAGAAGCACCTATAGGACTTGAAGTGTGTTAGTCCCATTACACACAAAGAGCTATACTTTGTTCCCAGAAGCACCTATAGGACTTGAAGTGTGTTAGTCCCATTACACACACAGAGCTATATTTTCTTCCCAGAAGCACCTATAGGACTTGTAGTGTGTTAGTGGCAGGCAGGCAGAGCTCCTATATTTTGTTACCAGAAGCACCTATAGGACTTGTAGTGTGTTCGTGGCAGGCAGGCAGAGCTCCTATATTTTGTTCCCAGAGGCACCTATAGGACTTGAAGTGTGTTAGTCCCATTACACACACAGAGCTATATTTTCTTCCCAGAAGCACCTATAGGACTTGAAGTGTGTTAGTCCCATTACACACACAGAGCTATATTTTCTTCCCAGAAGCACCTATAGGACTTGAAGTGTGTTAGTCCCATTACACACACAGAGCTATATTTTCTTCCCAGAAGCACCTATAGGACTTGAAGTGTGTTAGTCCCATCACACACACAGAGCTATATTTTGTTCCCAGAAGCACCTATAGGACTTGAAGTGTGTTAGTCCCATTACACACACAGAGCTATATTTTGTTCCCAGAAGCACCTATAGGACTTGAAGTGTGTTAGTCCCATTACACACACAGAGCTATATTTTCTTCCCAGAAGCACCTATAGGACTTGAAGTGTGTTAGTCCCATCACACACACAGAGCTATATTTTCTTCCCAGAAGCACCTATAGGACTTGAAGTGTGTTAGTCCCATTACACACACAGAGCTATATTTTCTTCCCAGAAGCACCTATAGGACTTGAAGTGTGTTAGTCCCATCACACACACAGAGCTATATTTTGTTCCCAGAAGCACCTATAGGACTTGAAGTGTGTTAGTCCCATTACACACACAGAGCTATATTTTGTTCCCAGAAGCACCTATAGGACTTGAAGTGTGTTAGTCCCATCACACACACAGAGCTATATTTTCTTCCCAGAAGCACCTATAGGACTTGAAGTGTGTTAGTCCCATTACACACACAGAGCTATATTTTGTTCCCAGAAGCACCTATAGGACTTGAAGTGTGTTAGTCCCATTACACACACAGAGCTATATTTTCTTCCCAGAAGCACCTATAGGACTTGAAGTGTGTTAGTCCCATCACACACACAGAGCTATATTTTCTTCCCAGAAGCACCTATAGGACTTGAAGTGTGTTAGTCCCATTACACACACAGAGCTATATTTTCTTCCCAGAAGCACCTATAGGACTTGAAGTGTGTTAGTCCCATTACACACACAGAGCTATATTTTCTTCCCAGAAGCACCTATAGGACTTGAAGTGTGTTAGTCCCATCACACACACAGAGCTATATTTTCTTCCCAGAAGCACCTATAGGACTTGAAGTGTGTTAGTCCCATTACACACACAGAGCTATATTTTCTTCCCAGAAGCACCTATAGGACTTGAAGTGTGTTAGTCCCATCACACACACAGAGCTATATTTTGTTCCAGAAGCACCTATAGGACTTGAAGTGTGTTAGTCCCATTACACACACAGAGCTATATTTTGTTCCAGAAGCACCTATAGGACTTGAAGTGTGTTAGTCCCATTACACACACAGAGCTATATTTTCTTCCCAGAAGCACCTATAGGACTTGAAGTGTGTTAGTCCCATCACACACAAAGAGCTATACTTTGTAATCCAGAAGCACCTATAGGACTTGAAGTGTGTTAGTCCCATCACACACACAGAGCTATATTTTGTTCCCAGAAGCACCTATAGGACTTGAAGTGTGTTAGTCCCATCACACACACAGAGCTATATTTTCTTCCCAGAAGCACCTATAGGACTTGAAGTGTGTTAGTCCCATCACACACACAGAGCTATATTTTGTTCCCAGAAGCACCTATAGGACTTGAAGTGTGTTAGTCCCATTACACACACAGAGCTATATTTTGTTCCCAGAAGCACCTATAGGACTTGAAGTGTGTTAGTCCCATCACACACACAGAGCTATATTTTGTTCCCAGAAGCACCTATAGGACTTGAAGTGTGTTAGTCCCATTACACACACAGAGCTATATTTTCTTCCCAGAAGCACCTATAGGACTTGAAGTGTGTTAGTCCCATCACACACACAGAGCTATATTTTCTTCCCAGAAGCACCTATAGGACTTGAAGTGTGTTAGTCCCATTACACACACAGAGCTATATTTTCTTCCCAGAAGCACCTATAGGACTTGAAGTGTGTTAGTCCCATCACACACACAGAGCTATATTTTGTTCCCAGAAGCACCTATAGGACTTGAAGTGTGTTAGTCCCATTACACACACAGAGCTATATTTTGTTCCCAGAAGCACCTATAGGACTTGAAGTGTGTTAGTCCCATTACACACACAGAGCTATATTTTCTTCCCAGAAGCACCTATAGGACTTGAAGTGTGTTAGTCCCATCACACACACAGAGCTATATTTTCTTCCCAGAAGCACCTATAGGACTTGAAGTGTGTTAGTCCCATCACACAGAGCTCCTCTATTTTCTTTGCATAAGCACCCACAGGACTTCTAGTGTGTTAGTGGCATCACACAGAGCTCCTATATATTCTTCTCAGCAGCACCCACAGGACTTCTAGTGTGTTAGTGGCATCACACAGAGCTCCTCTATTTTCTTTGCAGAAGCACCCATAGGACTTCTAGTGTGTTAGTGGCATCACACAGAGCTCCTATATATTCTTCTCAGCAGCACCCACAGGACTTCTAGTGTGTTAGTGGCATCACACAGAGCTCCTCTATTTTCTTTGCAGAAGCACCCACAGGACTTCTAGTGTGTTAGTGGCATCACACAGAGCTCCTATATATTCTTCTCAGCAGCACCCACAGGACTTCTAGTGTGTTAGTGGCATCACACAGAGCTCCTCTATTTTCTTTGCATAAGCACCCACAGGACTTCTAGTGTGTTAGTGGCATCACACAGAGCTCCTCTATTTTCTTTGCAGAAGCACCCATAGGACTTCTAGTGTGTTAGTGGCATCACACAGAGCTCCTCTATTTTCTTTGCAGAAGCACCCATAGGACTTCTAGTGTGTTAGTGGCATCACACAGAGCTCCTATATTTTCTTCTCAGCAGCACCCACAGGACTACCGACTACAATGGCTGGAAGACCGCCAAGGGGAGGCAGAGCGTGCAGAGCCAAGAACACAGGGCAGGCAGGCTCTGTTTCTAGTGGACGTGGCCGTGGACGTGGACGTGGTCGTGCATCGTCATCAGCACGTGGCCATGGGACACGCGCGTCTTTGTTTTCGGCAGCTGGACATGTGGAGCCGCATCATGCTGAAGGCTTGGTAGAATGGATGACCAAGCCCTCCTCATCCTCCTCATCCTCTCTCACCCAGGCTCAGGGTACTGACAGAGCATCATCAGCCACCCCTTCCCTAGACCCACCATGTCCTCCTGAGGAGTCCCCGAACTCTTTGAGCACAGTGTTGGGTACATGCTCCAGGAGGATGCCCAACGATTCGAAGGCTCGGATGACGATACCCAGCTTGAGGAATCTGGCAGTACAGTTCCACCAGCTGCAGCTTACTGCCAGGTTTGCTCTAGTGGTGAAGAGGGAGGGGATGATGAGGTCACTGACTCCACGTGGGTGCCTCAAGGGAGAGAGGATGAGGAGGAGGACGAGGAGGAGGAGGATGCGGCGTCACATGTCCAACGAGGCAGGATGCCCCCTGGAGGCCAGGTAGAGGCCAGCACAGCAACTGTACAACACCGCAGAGCTCCGCCTGTGCAGGGCGCTGCCTCTGCACGTTATCAGAAAAGTTCTTTGGTGTGGGCCTTTTTTGAGACGAGTGCAGCAGATCGCACCACTGCTATTTGCAATATTTGTCTCAAGCGTATCTCGCGTGGCCAAAACATCAGCCGCTTGGGCACGACAAGCATGACCAGACATATGGCGACCTGCCATGCAGCTCGTTGGCAGGCACACATAAAAGACCCACACCAAAGAACTAAGCGGACCTCTCCTTGCTCCTCCTCAGCTGGGATCTCCATCCCCACTACACCTTCAGTCCTCTCTGAAAGCTGCTCTGAGAGGACTGAAGGTGTAGAATTCGGTGTGTCACAACCAAGTACTTGCAGTACACCGACGTCCGAATGCAGCAGGCAAATTTCCCTGCCCCAGCTGCTGGACCGTAGAAAGAAGTACACTCCCAGCCATCCACATGCCCAGCGGTTGAATGCTAGCCTTGCTAAATTGCTAGCACTTCAACTGCTGCCTTTTCAGTTGGTAGACTCGGCCCCCTTCCGTGAGTTTGTTCAATGTGCGGTTCCTCAGTGGCAGGTTCCCAAACGCCACTTTTTTCTCGCGGAAGGCGATTCCGTCTCTCTACCGGCATGTGGAGGGCAATGTCCATGCCTCGCTGGACAGGGCGGTCAGCGGTAAGGTGCATATTACCGCTGACTCATGGTCCAGCAGGCATGGACAGGGACGGTACCTTTCTTTCACGGCCCATTGGGTCACTCTATTGGCAGCTGGGAGGGATGCAGGACAAGGTGCAGTAGTGTTGGAGGTTGTTCCGCCACCACGCCTCCAAAACGCGACTACTGCTACTGGTTGTGACACACCTCTCTCCTCCACCCCCTCCTCTTCTTCTTCCTCCAGTGCTCTGTCCTTGGAACCAGCGGTGCTCCGTAGGCGTACAAGGGGGCTACGCAAGTACGCAGGCAAAAAGATGCCATGCCGTGCTTGCGCTGGTGTGTTTGGGGGACAGGAGCCACACTGGGCCAGAGGTTCTGGCAGCTCTGCAGGGGCAGGCCGAGAGGTGGTTGACGCCACGTCAGCTTAAGCCAGGAATGGTCGTTTCTGACAATGGCACCAACCTCCTCTCCGCCCTGCGACAGGGGCAGCTCACCCATGTGCCCTGCATGGCTCACGTCCTCAACCTGGTGGTGCAGCGGTTCTTGGGCAGGTTCCCAGGCTTACAGGATGTCCTGAGGCAGGCCAGGAAAGTCTGTGTGCATTTCCGCCGATCTTATAATGCCAGTGCTCGGCTGACTGAGCTGCAAAAGGAGCTGAACCTGCCCAAGAACCGCCTAATATCTGACATGCCCACCAGGTGGAACTCAACGTTGGCCATGCTGCAGCGACTGCACACGCAGCAGAGGGCCATCAATGAGTACCTTTGCGACTACGGCACCAGGACAGGGTCAGGGGAGCTTGGTTTTTTTTTCCCCACGTCAGTGGAGCATGATCAGGGATGCATGCACTGTCCTCTCACCATTTGAGGAGGCCACGAGGATGGTGAGCAGTGACAGTGCATGCATCAGTGACACTGTCCCTCTTGTCCACCTGTTGGAGCATACGCTGCGTGGGATAATGGACAGGGCACTTGAGGCAGAACAGAGGCAGGAAGAGGAGGACTTCCTTGCCTCTCAAGGCCCCCTTTATCCGGACAGTGTTCCTTCTGTCCCACCATCACACAGGAAGAGGATGAGGAGGAGGAGGAGGAGGAGGAGGATTGTGTGAGCATGGAGGTGGAGCCTGGCACTCAGCATCAGCAGCAGCAGTCTTTTAGGGATGATGTACAGTCCCAACAAGCCAGTGGACTTGTACGTGGCTGGGAGGAGGTGGCTGGCGATCATGTCATCCTCAGTGACCCAGAAGACTCCGGACCGAATGCCTCAGCTAACCTACGCTGCATGGCCTCCCTGATCCTGCAAAGCCTGCGGAAGGATCCTCGTGTTCTTCGGATCAAGGAGAGGGACCATTACTGGCTGGCCACTCTCCTTGATCCGCGGTACAAGGGTAAGGTTGCGGACCTTATCTTGCCGTCGCAGAGGGAGCAGAGGATGAGACATCTCAGGGAGGCCTTGCAGAAAGGTCTGTGCAACGCGTTCCCAGAAACTGGGAGGCTACAAACTCCTGGTCCTGGGCGACGAGTTGCTGAGGCTTCGGTCAGTGGCAGAAGGAGCGGTGGGGAAGGTGGACGTCTGACCGATGCGTTCAGACAATTTTTTAGTCCGCAGCCCCAAGGTATGATCGGTTCCAGCAACCATCGCCAGCGTCTGATATACATGGTGCAGGAATACCTTGGGGCAAGGTCAGACTTGGACACCTTTCCCACCGAAAATCCTCTGCTTACTGGGTCCTGAGGATGGATCACTGGCCAGAGCTTGCACAGTATGCAATTGAGCTACTGGCCTGTCCTGCCTCCAGCGTTCTTTCCGAACGCACATTCAGTGCTGCTGGAGGATTTGTGACTGATCATAGGGTGCGCCTGTCCACCGCCTCGGTTGATCGACTGACATTCATCAAAATGAATCAGTCTTGGATCACCACCAGCTACCAGGCACCTGAGGCGGATATAACCGAATAATTTTTAATGTCACATCCCTTCAAGACTGCCTATGCTGATGCTGAGTGACTGTCCTCTTATGTTCACTGACTATCCTCTTCCTCCTCCTCAATGATCCATGCCACAGCACCAGTGCCTAAGGCACAATTTTTCAGCCCCTGTTTAACAGGGGCGTGTACTTACAATTTTTAAAAAAAATGCTTCGCAACACGTGTGACTGCTGTGCTCCAAGTACAGTCTCTGTGAGGGCCGTGTTGCAGTGTTGTGGCAACCAGCACCAGTGCCTAAGGCACAATTTTTCAGCCCCTGTTTAACAGGGGCGTGTACTTACAATTTTTTTAAAAAATGCTTCGCAACACGTGTGACTGCTGTGCTCCAAGTACAGTCTCTGTGAGGGCCGTGTTGCAGTGTTGTGGCACCAGCACCAGTGCCTAAGGCACAATTTTTCAGCCCCTGTTTAACAGGGCGTGTACTTACAATTTTTTAAAAAAATGCTTCGCAACACGTGTGACTGCTGTGCTCCAAGTACAGTCTCTGTGAGGGCCGTGTTGCAGTGTTGTGGCACCAGCACCAGTGCCTAAGGCACAATTTTTCAGCCCCTGTTTAACAGGGCGTGTACTTACAATTTTTTTAAAAAAAATGCTTCGCAACACGTGTGACTGCTGTGCTCCAAGTACAGTCTCTGTGAGGGGCCGTGTTGCAGTGTTGTGGCACCAGCACCAGTGCCTAAGGCACAATTTTTCAGCCCCTGTTTAACAGGGGCGTGTACTTACAATTTTTTAAAAAAATGCTTCGCAACACGTGTGACTGCTGTGCTCCAAGTACAGTATCTGTGAGGGCCGGGTTGCAGTGTTGTGGCACCAGCACCAGTGCCTAAGGCACAATTTTTCAGCCCCTGTTTAACAGGGGCGTGTACTTACAATTTTTTAAAAAAATGCTTCGCAACACGTGTGACTGCTGTGCTCCAAGTACAGTCTCTGTGAGGGGTTGCAGTGTTGTGGCACCAGCACCAGTGCCTAAGGCACAATTTTTCAGCCCCTGTTTAACAGGGGCGGGTAATTACAAATCTTGATCTAATAGTTCACAGCAGGGCCCATTCCTGCGCCCACCAAGAGTAACTATGAGGGCCTGCAGTCTTGTGGCAACACCGTCCACCACCACCGCCAAAGGCCCAATTTTTCTGCCCTGTTCATCAGGTGCTTGCAATTACAAATCTTGATCTAATAACTCACAGCAGGGCCCATTCCTGCGCCCACCAAGAGTAACTATGAGGGCCTACAGTCTTGTGGCAACACCGTCCACCACCACCGCCAAAGGCCCAATTTTTCTGCCCTGTTCATCAGGTGCTTGCAATTACAAATCTTGATCTAATAACTCACAGCAGGGCCCATTCCTGCGCCCACCAAGAGTAACTGTGAGAGCTTACAGTCTTGTGGCAAAACCGTCCACCACCACCACCACCACCACCCCCAATTTTTCTGCCCTGTTCAACAGGTGCATGCAATTACAAATCTTGATCTATTAACTCACAGCAGGGCCCATTCCTGTGCCCACCAGTCTTGTGGCTACACCAACATCTAATAGGGCAAATTTCTGCAGAGTATATACGCCAGGCCCCTACTTTCAAACATCCAACTTACAAACGACTCCTACTTGCAAATGGAAAGAGAAAACAGGAAGTGAGAGGAAATCTACCCCTAGGAAGGGAAATTCTATCCTGTTAGATTTAATTTGGGAAAAAGGTATCTCCTCTCTACTGATACTTTATCACCAATCCTTGTTTCAATTAAAACCCCACTTTTCCAAAAACATTTGTCATTGGGACGGAAAGTGAGGTGACATGTTCTGAACAGATGTGCAAAGACAGCAAATGTTACAGGGGTGATAACCCCTCCCTATGTTCTCCAAAAAGCTTAAAAATAGATTTTTTTGGGGTGGAGCTACACTTCATAATGTACCTGTTCAGATTCTACTTAAGATCAAACCTAAAGCCGCAAGTGGTTTTAAATGGCTTCTTTTTTTCCTTTACAAATGTCATTTTGTGCAAGGACAGTTCTAAACACGGGAAACACATGCCACTTCACAGGCATACTTTGGACACCCCCCAGGTACCATATTTAAAGGAAAATGTCACTTTTTTTTTTTCACTTTATGCATCATTAAAATGACTGCTCCCGAAAAAAACGTTAGTTTTTAAAAGTTCTTTTTTGCATTGATATATGTCCCCTGGGGCAGGACCCGGGTCCCCAAACCTGTTTTATGACATTAACATGCATATTGGCCGTTGTAATTAGCACTTTTGATTTCGAACGTTCGCGTCCATTATAACGTATAGGGTTCGAAAATTCGCGCGAACTTTCGGTCCGTTCGAAGGTTCTGGTTCGAACCGAACCCGGGGGTGTTCGGCTCATCCCTAGACTTGATGATATAATT